>JAAIIK010000239.1:136452-147732 GCA_014706435.1 Silurus glanis
GATGGATGGATGGATCTGTGAAGCTGGAGACACGAACAGACTCGCACGCACACACACACCTTCCTTTCCTTCTCTCTCATGCCTTTAGTTTCCAGACAGTGGTTCCTCCCAGCAGTGAGAGGAGACATCCCGCCCGGCTGTGCTGCACACGGGTTGGTATGTGAAGGCACACGCATCCTGGTGTTTGGAGGAATGGTGGAGTTTGGACAATACAGCAACAATCTCTACGAACTGCAGGTTACAGCACATTCGCTCATGAAGAGAAGAACATCAGCATTATATGGAACACAAAAATGCTGAGCTCCTGCTGTTTTATTATTGTAGGCCAGTCGCTGGCTGTGGAAGAAGCTGAAGCCGCGGCCACCGAAGAACGCTTCACCTCCCTGCCCTCGTCTGGGTCACAGCTTCACTCTCCACGGCAACAAGTGCTACCTGTTCGGAGGGCTAGCCAACGATAGTGAAGACCCAAATGGCAACGTGCCCCGGTGAGTCTTTATTGGTGTTTAAAATTAAAGGTTTCCCAGAGTTCCTCAAAAGAACCCTTCCTTCTAGGATACTAGGATACTTCAACAATCAAGAATGTACACTGCATTGACAAAAGTTTGTGTACATCTGACCATAAGATTACTTTGTGTATCTGTTTGAACATCTCATTCCATATTCAGTCCTCATTAGCTGTTATAATAACATCCACTGTTCTGAGAAGATGTTCCACTAGATTTTGTGGAGATTCATTCAGCCACAAGGGTGTTAATGAAGTCAGATGGTGATGTAGGTGAGGAAGTAAGGAGGTCTGGGGTTCAGTCAGCATTCACATTCATCACGTTCAATAGGGTTGGAGCTCTATAGCAGAAGATCTTTCAACCGGGAAGCAGATCTTCAAGGATCTGGCTTTGTGCACAGGGGCATTGGATCAGATGTTGGAACAGATTTGGGTCTCCTAGTTCAAGTGAAGAGAATATTTCATGTTCCAGCATCCGATACAATTATGTGCCTCCAACTAGAGGTTGGCCGATTAATCGGCATCGATAATTGATTGCTGGAACTATCTGCGGATAGTTTTTCCAGCTGTCCGCTGTCATGACGAGAGCGGCCACTAGAGGTGAATCACTGACACTACGCGCTAGAGCCATCGTAGACTTTCACGTGACATGAGGAGCTGCATTATAGTCACCGAACACAAACACACTTTTTGTCGTGTGTATATATAAATTACAGCGCAGTAAAATTTCAGTTCATCCTCAGTTTGATCTCCTTGTGACACTCTGCAGATACTTGGATGATTTCTATGAACTGGAGCTTCAGACGCAGTCAGGAGTCAAAGCCTGGATCGTTCCAGAGACTAAAGGAGGGGGTCCATCAGCCCGGGAGTCTCACACATGCGTGACGTACAGCGGAAAGAGTGGCAGCTCCCCAAAACTTTACATATTTGGGGGCATGTGCGGGAACAGACTAGCAGATCTGTGGCAGCTGGATATCGGTAAGCTTTCAGTATAACTTCCTGAGGTAATTTTTTTAAGTATATACACAATCAGGCATAACATTATGACCACCTGCCTAATATTGTGCTGCTCCCCCTTTTTGCTGCTAAAACACTCCTGACCCATGGAACATTAACAGAATGAACTTCTTCAGCAGTTTGAGCTACAGGAGCTCGTCTGTTGGATCAATGAGCCTCGGCCGCCCACGACCCTGTCGCCGGTTCACCACTGTTCCTTTCCTGGAGGACTTTTGATAGATTCTGACCATTGCAGACCAGGAACATCCCACAAGAGCTGCAGTTTTGGAGATGCTCCGACCCAGTCGTCTAGACGTCACAATTTGTCAAACTTGATCAAATCCAAATCGCCCATTTTTCCTGCTTCCAACATCAACTTTAAAAACAAAATGTTCACTTGCTGCCTCATGAATAAATCCACTCGCTAAAAGGTGCCAAGATGAAGAGATCATCAGTGTTCTTCGCTTCACCACTCATAATGTCGAATCTTACTATGTCGGGCCGTGCATTTGGTACCTGAGCCTTCAGTGGGGACGTACCCGACTTAATCCACGTCTTAATACCACCACTATCACGTCACACTTATTGAAACCATCAATAAAATACAAAAACGCAATATAACAACGCATGGCATTACAGAGAGAGAGAGACATTTCACATATGGAGGTGAAAACCATTTTACTAAAGCAAGAAACCCAGTTAAGACTCCAAACCTGTACACTACAACCACAACTGTGCACCTACAACATCTGGAGCAGTTCAAAATCAATATTTGTCTAATAACATGACAAAAACATTAATGTAAATAAAACAATCTACTCACCAGAGATGCAGATTTATAATGTGCACCGCTCCTCAGAGGCTGTAATCCAGTGGTACCGCTCGTATTCACTGGTCTGGAAGTGGAGAACAAACCCTTTCCCGGGCTGAGACACGCTAGCTAGCTTCGGGGTTGGCCGACCTTCTCACCATGTCTAGCTTTTCTGGAAAATGGATTTTTAAGTATGTCCGAGACCAAATAAATTTCTCTTCCTCCGTAGGCATAAAAAAAGTCTAACTCAGATGTATTAACGTGTGCAGAGCTACACACGTGTTCTACCAGTCGAACTCGGCTGTAACAGTTTCCCTCTGACCAACCAATCAGAAGACGGAAAAATGCTGCCGCTATTCTGGGCCAGCGAGCTGCCCTGTGAGGAGAATCTGAAATCTGATTGGTTAAAAAAAAAAACAGAGCTATTTCTTAAGGAGACTATGGTAAAAAGTCCAGCAGTACTGACTATGAAGGCTCTGGGCAGATTAGATTGACATGGCAGCACATAGAGACTGAAATCTGATTGGACAAAAAATCTAACATACACGTACTGGAAGCAGTGCAGCCGAGAGAAACGCTACGAAACGAAGAGAATAAACTGTTGGGAATAAATGAATACTTTCATGGAACAAATATTAGAATTTAGGTTGTAAATGTAGGTCAGTGCTTCTGATAGTGTTTAGACCAGCAGAGAAGGATTTACTGGACCTGAGCGCCCGACACTGGAGTCTTATAGTGTGTAATTTTTTTTGTTTCATGCCTGAATAAATCCAGATCTTCCTATTCAATCTTTATTTGTGTCTTCACTGGTGTATTTCTCTTTCAGACACCATGACGTGGTCGGTACCTAAAACAGCAGGACCCTGTCCTTTACCCAGAAGTCAACACTCTTCAAATCTGATTGGAAACCAGTAATGAAGCTCTTCACTTTTACTCCCTTTTTTCCCCCTTCTGTATACTTATTATTCACTTTCTCCTGCTTTGCATATATAATTTTTTTTTGCCCTTTAATAATATTGGCACTCTGGGTAAATGTGGTACTTTCTGACCACAAGATGCAAAAAACACTTCTGAAGTTCTCTAGCTGTGATTCTTGGAGATGTTTTTGGGCACTTAAACCATCTTCACATCGGCATCGAGGCGATATAGGCACACGCTTTCATAGCATTTCCACTTGACTTATTGTCCCGATGGTAGAAATTGGCATATTTCTTTTTTATTAACAATTTGTTACCTCATATTTATACCCCAATTAATGATAATAATAATGGAGGCCACTATAATCTGGGGTTTTTTTGTGACACGTGGATGTTCCTTTTTGTTTCCATGCAACAAACTCGGTTAAAAGCAAATACACAAGACATGGACAGTGAATGAGTGGATGAAAGTCCAAAAAGGACATTTTTGTCTCTACCAGAAAAACTTGTGATAGAAGGAGAACTGGAGAGAAGATGTGATCAGACTCCCTCACCTCCACACTCACATGGAGGTGGAAGCTTAATGGTTCGGGGTTGTTTTGGAGCAGGGAAGTTTCTGGAAAGTGAGAGGAATCCTGAACCAACATGTCTCCCATTCCACACTTCAACACCATGCAGTTCCGTCTGGACTGCGACTCATTGGAACCGACTTCACCGTACAGCAAGATGATGAGCCGAAGCGTACGTCTGAGTTCTGTACGTGTTATTTAGAGAGCAGACAGACGTCTGGAGTGAGATCTATCATGTCCTGCCCAGTCACCGCACCTCAATCCTACTGAACTGCTCTGGGATGAAGAAGAAAATCTCCAAATAGTGAAGAACAACTTTAACAAGTGGAACAGCAAAATATTTGCAGAGAAACAAAGTGTCTGGATTCTGAGATTGTGTAAATCTGTTCTTCATGCTAAGGAAGAATTTTTGGAACATCTGGAACATCATTCAGAGATTTTTTTTGGTCTTCAGACAGTTACATAACCGAATTTGTCACATAGAAACAAAAGGAACATGCACATGTCTCTCGTAAAACCTATTTGGATAAAACCTTCTCAGCTATCTCTCTCTCCTTTTTGTGAAGGATGTACGTGTTTGGCGGCTGGATTCCTGCCACAGAGAAGAACGCCGTAGGAGCAGAATGGATCTGTACGAACTCTACCTCAGTGCTAAACCTCGGTATGGACCTCACACCCTGAAATTCTCACAGCTGACCATTTTATGATTCAGCATTATCGCATTTATTTAACTCCATGCTCACACACACTTCATATCTCAGATGTTTTTACTAGATATTAAAGTGCGCTTATGGAGATCCATATGTGAGGTGAGGAGGCTTCAATAGGGTTGGATTCAGAGCTCTATAGCAAGAGATCTTCCACTCCAACCCATGTAAAGCAGATCTTCAGAGAGCTGGTTTTGTGCACATGGGCTTTGTCATGCTGGAACAGGTTTTGGGTCTCCTAGTTCAAGCGAAGGGAAGATTTCATACATCCAATTGTGTGTCTACTATTATGCGGTAACGGTTTCGTAAAAAGTCGGGTGTCCTAAAACTTTTGGCCGAGAGATTTACTTTCACACAAACCTCAGACTATTTTTGAAAGGATTTATGTTCCACAGCCTCAGAATCGCTGCGCAATGATTCCTTATAAACCTTTCCTTTTTAATCTGCCTTCAAGACACGATGACGTGGCGACGTCTGAACCCCGAGAGCCGACAGCACTGGCAGTCAGGCACGTCTGTGGAGCAGGAAGAAGAGAAGGAGCACACGTGCTGGCCGAAAGCTCGCGCCGGTCACTGCGGCCTGTCCATCGGCACTCGCCTCTACATGTGGAGTGGACGAGACGGTTATCGCAAAACCCGGAACTACCAAGTGTGCTTCAAAGACCTGTGGTATTTGGAAACAGGTGAATTCAGCCTTAGTTTAGAGCACAGTACAGACAGTAGAGGAGCTGAGAGGTTGTGTGTGTGAACATTCTGCTTAGTATTGTTTAAGCACTAATACAACCTGTCATAATCAATATTAAACAGAAGACTAATGATTATTAATCATGTGTGTACAGCAGGCCTTTCTTTCTTCTAGTTACAGCGCCCTACATAATTACTTACACCTTTGCTAAATATGAGCAAATATTGTGTTTTGTTTATTTATTTATTTATTTATTTTGTTTTTTTATTTTGTTTTTTTTTTTTTGGTGGGGGGGGGTTCCCTCATTAAGGGTGTGAAACATTCTGCACATCATTGTATCAAACCTTTCCTTAAAAATTGAGCAAATCTAATCGTAAAATAGTATAATATATATTTAAAACTACCGATTTGCCCCCCTCTTCAAAAAACATTTATTTATATATATATGTAATCGTAATAAAGCAAACACATTACTTACAATAATAATGAATAATATTAGTTTTTTCTCTCATTAGAATGACTTTTTTCAAATATGTCTCTCTAAAACTATTGATTTCCCCCAAAGATTTCATTGTATGTATGTATGTATTTATTTACTGGTTTATTAATAAGCAGCCCTATTGAATGTGCTTATTATAATGTTTTTTTAGGGGGTGTTTTTTAAGTACTAGTATTTTTTTATTTTTTATTTATTTTATTTTTTTATATAAAGGGTGCCAATAATTCTGGACAGCACTGAATCCAGAGCTGAGTCTTTACTATTTAGATGAAAAGTACAATTTATAACTGTTTGAATACTTAAAATTTGTGTATGCACTATATTGACTGAAAAATTATGATTATTACCAAAAATAATAAGAAATACAGGTTTGCTGGTATTACATTTCTCATCCCTCTCTTTGTGTGTGTGTGTGTGTGTGTGTGTGTGTGTGTGTGTGTGTGCAGAGAAACCAGCAACACCAGGTGCTGTGTATTTGGTCAAGTCCACGATCAACATGCTGCACGTAGCCTGGCACCCTTTACCTGCAGCCGACTGCTACCTGCTGCAGTTGCAGTACGTTGCTCCTCCTCCATCATCACAAAAGCAGGCCTCTGATTTGCCAACTACCCCGACTCCACCCAGCAGTCTCACAGAGGGGGAGGAGCCTCTAAAGACGCTTCTTCATACCAGTAATGTGTCCAGTGTTGTCTTTGTCTCTGTTTCTTTTCCTCTGTCTTTGTCTCCTGTGTGCTGTTCTGCTATTGGTTGAGCCTAGAGTCAATTATAACTCAGAATCGACCAATCAGCAGACAAGAGCATGAACAGAAGAGGCGGGGCCTATTGTTTTAAAGCTGAAGCTTGACGCCCCTTTTTTGCTAGTTCACATCTCTAGGTTAGAGGGCGTGTGGTGTCCCTTGTCAACTTCCTCTTTGTGTTTGCTAGTCACGTTAGCTACCTACAATGCAGCCTAGAGTAGTCCTGTTTTTGTTATGTTCATTTCTTTGGCACTGTCCACGTTCTCCTGCCTGCGAGAGCCTCGTTTCCTTTCTACCTGCATTTCTTTTGTATTTTAAACAATGAAAGCAAAACCCGTTCCTCGAACTACCTGACCTACTTATGCACCATCATTTCTGTCCGAACTTCCTGCCACAATCAATTATCACTCCTGCAGTCCCCCTGGGCCCAAGCCTTCTGTAGGAACTCGATGATTTGCTTCCCTCGGCAGACACTAACTGAAGTATTTTCCTCCAGAGTCAGAGTCGTCCCATGGAGGTGGAGATGGAAACCACGAGAGACCAGCGCTACAGGTTGGAGCTCTACAGCAAACATTCATTCTCTTACAGGCTTACATGAGATTGTAGATCCTTTGCTGTAGGTATGAAAAACCTCACAACCCAAGAAATTTTTAAAAATGGATGAAAAATACACTCGATACCGTCACGTACCTTGAAGACCATTAAACCTATAAGAGATGAATTTACCTCTATGTATGCACATCAACATTTGGGTTCCATAGGACTATTTCAGGCCTATTAAATCATTTGCTAAGTCTAAATCATCTCAACAAGTCCAATGTTCTTTACTATATGGACTTCCAGATATCCAGAGCACGTGACGTCACGTGACTACATTGACCTTGCGTCCATAGATAATTACAGGAAACACAGACATGTGACATCTCAAAGCACTCGTCTGAACAAGAAGAATCACTTCTCGGAGATCGCAGTGGAAAAAGCAGCATGTCTTTGTCCGATTTTGCGCCGACAGTACCATTTTAGAAATTGTAAATTCCGGTATAAATAACAAAACTCCTGCTCTGTTTCTTGAACAAATAGTCAAATTATTTTCCTCTATGGACTCGTTAGAACAAATATCCAGAACAATTGGCATTTTCGGTTCAGTTTGTGCCTCAGGTCTCAGTCTAGCAGCTCACATCTGTGGAAAAAAAATCACTTTCCCACTGCTATCATGAGAAAGCTGTGGTAAAGTTCGCTCGAAAATGGACCAAGACGACCTCACACAGATTGTCTGGAGCTGAGAGTGAACCTTCTTCTCACCTTCACCAATCAGGGGTTCATTCAAACACACTGCACACACATTTATATAATAAAATGTGATGTAATAATGTGAAATATATTAAACTGCTGTAGAATGAAATGTCTTAAAATGACAAACATTTTTGTTCTTTCCCACAGAACAGTGCTGGTGGAGGTGAAACCAGAACAGAGACCACAGATAAAGTCGGAATCGGCGCAGACGAACCTGGTAACTTCCTCACGTTCATGCTTTTATTGGTTCTATTCTGTAGTCCTGGTTTCCCCAGAGCTCAGGTATCTGATTGTATTGTGTCAATACTGACAGTAAACAGGCAGCGTTCGGCTGCTTTGAGACCCAAAACTGAAGAAGTGAGTAAGAAGAATGGGACTAAATCTAAGCAAATCCAAGGCAGAAGCTCCTTAGACCTTTTACTCAGAACTTAGTTGAAGCCTCTTTGGCAGCAATTCCACTCTCGAGTCTTTACACACCTGGATTAGGGGATTTTCTGCCATTCTTTAGGGCAAATCCTCTCAAGCTGGGGCAGGTTGGATTGGGAGCATCATGAACTGGTACGTTCAGGTCTCTCCAGAGATGTGTTCAATAAGTTTCAGGTCATGGCTCAGGCTGGGCCACTCTAGGACATTGACAGAGTCGTCCCTAATCCACTCCTGTTTTGTCTTGGCTGTGTGTTCAGGGTGGTTGTCATTGTAGGTGAACTTTCAGCCCAGAGGTCCTGAGGGCAGTGGAACAGGCTTTTATTGAGATCTCAGTACTTTACTTCATTCAGCTTTCCATCAACCCTGACCAGTTGCCCAGTTCCTGCTGCAGAAAATACATCCCCTACAGCTTCATTTTTGGGATGGTTTTTGGGCAGGTGATGACCAGTGCCTGGTTTTCTCCAGACATAACATTTATAATTGACCCCAAACAGTTCAATCTTGGTTTCATCAGTCCAGAGAATCTTGTTCCAGAGTCCTTCAGTGGGCTTCCATTGGTTTTGCACTGAGGAGAGGCTTCTGATTAACCGTTCTGCCATGAAGCCAGATCACTGGAGGGCTACAGTGATGGTTGTCCTTCTGGAACTTTGTTCCATTTCCACACAGTATGTCCAAAGCTAAGGCAGAGACCATCAGGTTCTCGGTCACCTCTCTTACTAAGGCCCCTCTCCCCCGATTGCTCAGCTTTTTTCAAACAGTCCTGAATTATGAAGGCCATTGTGCTCTTGGGAATCTTCAGTGCAGCAATCTTTTGCAGGCAGTTCCTTTGACCTCATGGCTTGATTTTTTTTTTTTCTCTCCCAAATTATGTTCAATCAATGAACTTTTTTGTAGACTCCAGTCAAGTTGTAGAAACATCTTGGAAATGATCAAGAGAACTCGGAGACACCTGAGCTAAGTGTTGATGCAAACCTCTGAATACTTAAGTACATATATATATATATATATATATATATATATATAGTAATTCCTTGTTTATCGTGGTGGTTACGTTCCAAAACCACTCGAGATAAACGAAAAACTGTGATAAACGGACCCCACCCCAGAAATGCCCTTTTATGTATACAGTACTGTACTATATTACCATTTTACTTCATTTTATAACTAATAATTATATTATTATTAATAAATTTCACTATATCAACATAAAACTCACAAAACAATTCCCCATAAGTTTTTTGGTCTATGGTGCTCTCCACAAGAGACCGGGAAAATCAGCCAAACTAATTAATTATGTGGCAAACGCAATTCCGCGATAAACCCGGGGTGTGAGATTCGAACCGCAAAAAGAATAAATATATATATATATATATTACAGATGGAGGTGAGGTGAGGGGGCCTGGGGTGCAGTCAGCGTTCGCATTTTATCCGAAAGTGTTCAGTAGGGATGAGATCAGAGCTCTGTAGCAGGCTACTCAGGATCTTCCTCTCCAAACCATGTAAACCAGATCTTCAAGGAGCTCACTTTGTGCACAGGGAACTGGTTTGGGTTTCCAAGTTTAAGTAGAAGGGAAAATTTTATTATACCGCATCCAAAGACGTCTTATAGAATTGTGTGCCTCCAGCTTTTGGAGACGGTCAGATGTCCAAATACAATAAGGTCAGGCGTCCCAATACTTTTATCTGTCTATATATATATATATATATATATACAGTTATGTTCAAAATAATAGCAGTGCAATGTGACTAACCAGATTAATCCAGGTTTTTAGTATATTTTTTATTGCTACGTGACAAACAAGTTACCAGTAGGTGCAGTAGATTCTCAGAAAACAAACAAGACCCATCATTCATGATATGCACGCTCGTAAGGCTGGGCAATTGGGCAATTAATTGAAAGGGGTGTGTTCAAAAAAATAGCAGTGTATGCCGTTGACTGTACAAACTCAAAACTATTTTGTACAAACATTTTTATTTCTAGGATTTAGCAATCCTGTGAATCACTAAACTAATATTTAGTTGTATGACCACAGTTTTTTTCACATCTGTGTGCCATGGAGTCAACCAACTTGTGGCACCTCTCAGCTGTTATTCCACTCCATGATTCTTTAACAACATTCCACAATTCATTTACATTTCTTGGTTTTGCTTCAGAAACAGCATTTTTGATATCACCCCACAAGTTCTCGATTGGATTAAGGTCCGGGGATTGGGCTGGCCACTCCATAACATTAATTTTGTTGGTTTGGAACCAAGACTTTGCTCGTTTACTAGTGTGTTTGGGGTCATTGTCTTGTTGAAACAACCATTTCAAGGGCATGTCCTCTTCAGCATAAGGCAACATGACCTCTTCAAGTATTTTGACATATGCAAACTGATCCATGATCCCTGGTATGCGATAAATAGGCCCAACACCATAGTAGGAGAAACATGCCCATATCATGATGCTTGCACCACCATGCTTCACTGTCTTCACTGTGTAGTGTGGCTTGAATTCAGAGTTTGGGGGTCGTCTCACAAACTGTCTGTGGCCCTTGGACCCAAAAAGAACAATTTTACTCTCATCAGTCCACAAAATGTTCCTCCATTTCTCTTTAGGCCAGTTGATGTGTTCTTTGGCAAATTGTAACCTCTTCTGCACATGCCTTTTTTTTTAACAGAGGGACTTTGCGGGGGATTCTTGAAAATAGATTAGCTTCACACAGACGTCTTCTAACTGTCACAGTACTTACAGGTAACTCCAGACTGTCTTTGATCATCCTGGAGCTGATCATTGGCTGAGCCTTTGCCATTCTGGTGATTCTTCGATCCATTTTGATGGTTGTCTTCCGTTTTCTTCCACGTCGCTCTGGTTTTGCTCTCCATTTTAAGGCATTGGAGATCATTTTAGCTGAACAGCCTATAATTTTTTGCACCTCTTTATAGGTTTTCCCCTCTCCAATCAACTTTTTAATCAAAGTACGCTGTTCTTCTGAACAATGTCTTGAACGACCTATTTTCCTCAGGCTTTCAAATGCATGTTCAACAAGTGCTGGCTTCATCCTTAAATAGGGGCCACCTGATTCACACCTGTTTTTTCACAAAATTTATGGCCTCAGTGATTGAATGCCACACTGCTATTTTTTTGAACACACCCCTT
>JAAIIK010000239.1:166233-185113 GCA_014706435.1 Silurus glanis
CAGGAATCAGTATAGGAGTCAAAACAGGAATCAGTATAGGAGTCAAAACAGGAGTCAGGATAGGAGTCAAAACAGGAGTCAGGATAGTAGTCAAAACAGGAATCAGTATAGGAGTCAAAACAGGAATCAGGTCATGAGTCAAAACAGGAATCAGTATAGGAGTCAAAACAGGAGTCAGGATGGGAGTCAAAACAGTAGTCAGAACAGGAGTCAAAATAGGAATCAGGACAGGCGTCAATACAGGAGTCAAGAGAGGAAACAGGAGGTTTGATAATTCGTTGTTTAATGGTTTTCCTATATATAGTTACTCAATTTGTGAGACGTTGTAGCTCAGTGTTTACATTCTGGGTTACTGATCAGCAGGTCGGGAGTTCAAGCCCCAGTGTTGCCATGTTGCCACTCTTTGGCCCTTGATCAAGGCCCTTAACCCTCTGTGCTCCATGCGCTCTGTGTCATGTCTGACACCAGCTTCCTAACATCGCTGGGACTAAACTTTTATATGTACCTTCTCCATTTGCTCGATAAACTTCTCCAAAAATCAAAAGTCAGGAACTTCTCTTTCTCCAATCTGTATTCAAATGCAAAGCTTGATGAAGGACAAAACGGACCAAAAGTATCAGGACACCTGACTTTTTCAAACTGCACAAACTTTGACACACGTAATTGTGTAGGACGTCTTCGGATGTGGTGTCATGAAATTTTCCTAGGAGATCCAAACCTGTTCCAGAGCCAGCTCCATGAAGATATGCTTTCCATGGTCTGGAGTCAAAGATCTCCTGATATACAACTCAACCCTTTAGAACATAATAAATGTAAATGCTGACTCCACCCCAATCTTCATAAATCTCACACAAATCTCCACAAAATCTAGATGAACATCCAGAAGAGCAGTGGTTGCATTTTTACACGTTTTTTAGATTAGAAAATTCTGAATGGTGTGTTTGCTTTGTTCCACCTGCTCGTGTACTGTCTAGTGATTGTGCTGTGAGCATAGTCTCTGGATTTACTTCAGTGAATTTGACTGCACTTTTGTACCTGGTGATACTTGTGTTTACAGGTCTTTCTCTTTGTCTTTCTCTCTCTCTCTCTCACACACACACACACACACACACACACACACACACACACACGTAAAGCCAACCAGACCGACCAGATATTCCTGTCAGATTGAAGACGCTGACGACTCTGATTCGTTGTGGCTCGGCTTAAAATAGCTGCTTTATACCCTTCTGCATAATGATGGCGGATAAAAATCTAGAAAAACGCAGATGCGTGAGAAGGTTGAGGAACCAAAGCGAGGAGAAGCACACCAACCGCCAGCTACCCATACACTATACAGAATAAAGATCCACAAGCGAAATATTTCTTCTGAGCAAAGTCCTTGCTTCATACACAATACAGGCATAAGGTTTTGGAACATCCTGTTCCACATTTGCCGTCATAATAAGCTCCACTCTTGTGGGAAGGTGTTCTTCTAGATTTTATGGAGATTTGTGTGGGATTTATTAAGACACAAGTGTGTTTGTGTGTGTTTGGGTCAGGTGTTGATAAAGGTGAGGTGAAGATGGTTTGAGTTCAATAGGGTTCAATAAGGGTCCTCTATAGCAGGAGATCTTGTGTAAAGCAGATCTCCATTCAGCTGGCTTTGTGGACAATGGTCAACGCTGGAACAGGATTGGGTCTGGTAGTTCAAACGATGGAAAAACATTTCATGCTGCCACATCTAGAGACATCCAGAAAACACATATGGCTGGAATTGTCAGGTGTCTCAATACTTTTGTCCATATTATATAGATGTGATACAGAGATGAGGTCCAGTGACTTTCCAGGTTGACTCGTGGATATGAGGGGTTACACGTGAATGAATATTGAAGGTGTCGTGTAGACGGGGGGGGGTTAACGGGTAGGTGTCTGAACTCAGACCCCAGGTTTGGCTCAAGGCTCAGATCTATTTCAACACACACACACACACACACACACACCGTTGCTGTATAAAGTGTCCCCAGTGCACACTGAATTGTGTGAGACAGCCAGGGACATGGGAGTGGATTGACAAGACTGTCCTTATTTGTTCAGCCGTGTTTAAATCTCCACCTGTGAGAAAGAGACGACGGAAACACTGAGAGACAGAGGGTGGAGGAAGAGAAGTGGTCACCGGTTACTCCAGGAATGTGTTGGTTGATCTCGAAATTCCTCAGGCATATGAACACGGAGCAGACGCGTAGCCGCGAAAGAACAGAAACACTTCGGATCTCGGATCGATTTCGAGCAGCTCGCTTAAACCGGCGTGTATAAACAGGGCTCGTTTCTAAGAGGAAGTGGCTTACAGATGACAGTTAACCACGTGCGATGGTGTGTGTGTGTGTGTGCGTGTGTTGTGATGCTTTTTTTAACGTGTATGCGTTTTCCTGTTTGTGTAAGAATCATCATCTGCTGCAAGACACTGGCATGAGTAAAGTCTGTTTGGCTTTTAAAAGCAAATCCTCTCATTGTATTCCACAGTCAGAAGGACAATAGAGAGTGCGTGTGAGGAGGACTGTCCTTGTTGTGCATTCGGTGTGTGTGTGTCATGTGCAGTAGTGTTTGGGCAACAGCCAGAGGCAATCCCACTGAGGCCTGCCTGACTTACTCAGGCTGATAGACTGAGACGGCTGGAATTCATTACTGGTAGCACAGGCAGACAAATGCACACACACACACACACACACACACACACACACACACACACACACACATGCATAGGGTGTAGAAATGTCAGTAAAGGTGATAAAAGAGATGCGCTGATTTGTTGTACTGGATTCATTCTAATGAGTAGTAGTTAAGTGCGCATTCATATTTCGGCCGTAACGAAACTCCAGAACCTTCCGTCTGACGGAGGCTCACCGATGTCCTGAAATAGCAACGCTGCGATGTCAAAGCTACCATTTGTGCTATGTCGTCTGGCACGGACGAACGATCTGTTTCCCGAACGATTCGTTCATTTCAAACGAGTCTTTAATCTGACTCAGAAGAACGAGTCGCCTCAAAGAGTGATTCGTTCATTTTCTACTGGACGTGTATGAGCAAAGCAGCTTCGTAGGTTATGTGCAGGAAACCCAATTGGGTCGTTCTGACGCTGCTAGTCCGAGTTGTTTGTTCATTTATCACGTGATTCCCACAGATGCTATGTAGAGATTTATATATATACGCACATAAATTATTGGAACTATAGTCAAGGTTTGTGTATGTAGACATTTTGTGGGATCTGCTTATGAAAGAACCAAATGACTCAAAAGAAGATTCATTCATTTTGATGAACGAGATTCAAAGAGTCACTAAGATGATCCGATCTTCCCATCACTAACGGTCTGAAGACCAAACAAATCTATAAATGTACAGAACTTTATTTCCAGTGAAAATGTTTCCCTCAGCATGAAGAACAGCTTTACACGCTCTCGGCATTCGGACAGTTAGTTTCTTCAAACATTCCGCTGAAATACATTGCTGTGCCTCTAGTAAAACTTGGTAAAGATGTTCTTGGAGATTCATTTTACGATCCAGTTCATCCCAGAGCAGTTCAGCAGGATTTAAGTGCGGTGACTGGGCAGGTCGTTCCATGATAGATATCACTCCAGACGTCTGTCTGCTCTTTAAAGAAAACTTCCAGAACTCAGACGTACGCTTCGGCTCATCGTCTTGTTGTACGGTGAAGTCTGATCTGATGAGTCGCAGTCAGACGGATTCACGTAGTGTTGAAGTGTGGAATGGGAGCCATATTTCTTTCACTTTCCGGAAGCTTCCCTGCTTCAAAACAACCCCAAATCATTAAGCTTTCACTTCCATGTTTAACTGTGGGGGAGAGGGAGTCTGATCACATCTTCTCTCTTGTTGAATTTGTGACAGATGGAATTCCTGATGAATCCCACATTTAAAACTTTGCGAGGTCTCAAGTTCTCACTGAAATCAAAAGTCTCTATCCTTGTAGACACAGTTGGTCCCTGCTAGGATACAAAAACAAACCCGTTAGTCATCCCTCTTTACCCAATCCACATGTGTGTTTGGAATAAAGGGTTCACAGCTGTCTGGGGTTTCTTGTCAAAATCATTAGACTCATTACTCAAGATCAGTGTTGACCTCGGTTTTTTGCTTCAGCAATTATTTGGTGGAAAACCGCCATGCGTCGTCAACAAAACGACACCTGGGAAACCTTCCTCGATGACACTGGAGCATCCAGAGCACGATGAAGAAGCAATTCATTATCCATCGTCTTTCCGTCTTCCACCGTATGCGATGCAGGACGAGACTCATCAGAGCCGCCTTTTTGTAATGAACCGTCAATCACGTCATTTTACAACGGACCGGTTTTATTGGTGAACATAAACTAACGGCGGTCGCAATGAATGGAGTCGTGTGTCAGGAATCTACTTCATAAAATCGCCGTGTGATCAGTGGACCGAGAGTCGCCGTGTCACTCACGGATTCAGGGTGAAGAGTAGAAAGTATGAAGGAGACACTTTTTGTTTAAATCAATTCGATTCGGTTTTTATATAGAATTAATAATATAATAATAAATAATTACAACGATGCATTTTACATTCATAAAATAATCTCGAAAATCTCTATCTCCAGTGGTGACAGTGGCAGGGAAAAGCTTCCTGAGATGGTGTGAGGAAGAAACCTTAAGAGGAACCAGATTTAAAGGGGAACCTCATCATCACCTGGGATTCACCCAATGAAGATTTATTATCGTCATCGCCAAGGAGTCAAAAACTCCAAAATGTTCTCATTACCCTGTAAATAGGAGCTACGTGTGGAATAGGATGTTCATAAAACACAGCAATCTTATGGTCAGGTGTTCACAAAGTTTTGTCCATATGGTTTCGATGATACGTCTGATAAATCTAATGATGAACAGACGTCTGGTGTCTTCCAGACGACGATGAGGTTCCCTTTTTAAATCTGGTTCCTCGGCTCATTACCATGTCGGTTCGGTATCGGCGCACTCTCAGAGCTTATTGATGAGCATCGATTTGGCTCTGGAGGTGTTACGCTGGGCTGCTAATAGATTGTTACGGGGGTAGATTTCAGCCAAACCGCTTCCTGTTTGTAAGCAGTAGGGTTCAGAGGCACAGATTCGAGACATGAAAAAGGATCTGTACATATAACACGTGGAAGTTTGATAGGTTTCCGTCAGGAGATGAAAGTAGCAAGTGCTTCACGGAGTGTTTAATAGTAATAAATAATCATATTAATGCATCTTATTCAAAGTTCTAACTTTTTGAACATCCCGTTCCACATGGAGTCCCCATTTGCTGTTGTAAAAAACCTCCGCTCTTCTGGTGTACCACTAGATTTTGTGAAGATTGTTGGAGATTCATTCAGTCACAAGAGTGTTAGTAAAGTCAGGTACTGACGGAAAAAAATCATGATGTTCAATACGGGGTAGAGCTCTATAGCAGGTGATCTTCCACCAAATCCAACCCCATGTAAAGCAGATCTTGACTTGTGTGGCTCCAACTTTGTGGTAACAGTTTGTTGAAAATGGTGGGTGTCCCAATCGTTTTGCTCTTTGAAGAAGCTTCGGCTTTATTTGTCACATATACACTAAAAGAACAGCGAAATTCTTTTCTTCGTGTATCCCAGTTTGTTCAGAAGCTGGGGTCAGAGCGCAGGGTCAGTCATGATACAGCTCACATTGAGCACAGAGAGTTAAGGGCCTTACTCAAGGGCCCCAAGAGTGTCAGCTTGGCAATTCCCGTGGTTGAACCTCCAAACTTCTGATCAGTAACCCAGAGCCTTAAACACTGAGCAACCACACCGCTATATAGTATATCATATAATATATAATATAATAATGAGAGCTGTTCAGGAAAGTGCTCGGATCGGATCGACGTGAATCCGATTGAAATCAGACTTCATTCAGAGGCAGACAATGTGTAGGAGATGTTATGTGTTGTTCAATGGCTTTAATAATCTCCCCATGGTTCCTTCTGTTAGATTTACACTCTCAGTATGTCTTGTGTGTGTGTGTGTGTGTGTGTGTGTGTGTGTGTGTGTGTGTGTGTGTGAATTGAAAAACCTGGGTGTTAGTGGACTTTAGGGAAGACATGTCTGACGCTTCAACACACGGCGCGTGAAGAAGAACTCTGGTCTGGTGGGTGTGTGTGTGTGTGTGTGTGTGTGTGTGTGTGTGTGTGTGTGTGTGTCTGGGTTTGATCTATATTTTGTGTAGGTAATCAGCCATGTTTCGACGCTTCATAAACCTTTGTAGTGGCTGTTTCAGT
Source organism: Silurus glanis (assembly GCA_014706435.1). NCBI lineage: Eukaryota > Metazoa > Chordata > Actinopteri > Siluriformes > Siluridae > Silurus > Silurus glanis. Next base: position 172,497 of record JAAIIK010000239.1, read on the forward strand.
TTTCCAGAATGAAAACTGAAAGGAGACAAAAGAAAGTGAAGACAATGTGAAAGAAATACGAGACGTCACCATGGAAACTAGGGTGTATTAGGTGTCATGGTGGTGGGAGTGTGTGCGTGTGTGTGCGCCAGAGTATATGTACATGCGCTGTACATGTGCTTCTTTTCCTACAAGGGCCTATGAAGGTGTGTTTGTGTGGGAGAACAAAGACATGAGCTTCTTCTGGAGAGCTTCTGGAAACCCTTTTTTATTTGGCTGCTTTTTGACTGGGACGTTTTTTTTTTTTTTCATCGTTCTCATGAAAAATCTTTGTGTGTTACAGAAGACGACAATTTCTTAAAGCCCTTTTTAGCATTCGGAGCCGCAACTTCTCGGAAATTCTTCATGGTCTACAAAAATGAAATATGGTGTCCCACAAGGTTCTGATTTAGATCCAGTATTGTTCAGACAATGTATTCTGACATGTAATTTGCTTAGAAAAAAAATATAAAAAAATTAAGACAAAGACATAAAGAAAAAAATACACTAACTTCTAAGTTCTCATAAAACAGAGCCCTTGTTGTAGATCTCCTCGCAAATATGGCGACTGTTTTTATACGAGAGCTTGACGGCAATAGAGTGGAAAAAAATTTTTTTGCGGTAGACACTGGAATAGGTTTCCACATTTAATCCCCATTTGCTGTTATAATAACCTCTATTCTTCTGGGAAGATGTTGTGCTGATGTAAGTGAGGTGAGGAGGCCTGTGGTGCAGTTAGTTTTCCAGTTCATCCAAAATGTGTTGAACATGGTTGAGGGTCAGCGCTCTATAGCCGGAGATCTTCCACTCCAAGCAGCCAAATTCATTACGTTCAATCAGGTTGAAGTCAGATCTCTACAGGATCTTCCACTCCAACCCATGTACAGCATATCTTCATGGAGCTGGCTTTGTGCACAGGAACATTGAGCCTCCAACGTCGTGGTAACAGCTTAAAGAAGAACCAGATATGACTGGAAATGTTTTGGCCTTCGCAAAAAAATATATATAGACAATGAGTGTACACTATAAATCACTATTGATGAAATTCAGTACCGAATATTTAATTCCTGATTGTAACATCATACACAACTTCTCTGTAGTAGATATTATTAATAGTATTCAATAAATGCATGGCATCAGTGGCATCCTAAAACCACGTCAAGAGCACTCTTTGTTCGCTTTTTACTTATACCACAATTTGATCTTGCCAATTCCCGCCCACTAGCTTACTCCTCTTTTACATGGCATCTATCAGCTGGGGAGGGTGAAAACAAACACGTTCTTGCTTGGAGACACGTGTTGTGTTACAGAGCAGCATAAAACCCGTGGAGCAAATCACACGTGTTTTCATTGTGAAAAATGATCTTCATTGTTTAACCTCCATTGTTTGAGTTCTTTTTTTTTTTTTTTTAGACAATTATTAGCATTATATTAGTTGAAGTTCTTCCGTTTTTTGCTCCGAGTTTTTTTCCTATAATCCCTGATAAAGGCTTCAGGGTACTGCTTTTAAATAATAGGCAGAATGCTCTCCTGATTGGTAAATTTTTCTCAACCTTTAGATTATTGGTACAGACCTCCACCTATAGCAGGAGACCAGAGTCAGTAGAGGAAACTGGTGATGGTACATCGGCATAAAAGTTAACAATGTGATGCATCGATTAAATACAATTTGGCATTGGATGCATCGTTTTTGACAGATTTGCGTCGGTAAAACCAGATTTATTTCTATCTAATTATTAGTAGATGCGCTGTACTTTTATTATGTAGAAAGTGACCAATAATTTGTGACCAGTTTTTAAAGTATAGATCGATTTCTCGTCACTAAACCAGATACCGAGGCGTGTCCTGAGAGTCGCATAGAATACAGATTAACATGGCAGAGGTAGAGCTGTAACTTCCTGCAGACACAACAGGAAAAGAACGTGTTTGTGATAGGCCATGTGTTGTTTGAAGCATGCCAGAAGGTTCTTAAGTAAATGGATGACTTGCTGTCTGTCTGAAGCAAAGAAATAAACATGAACTATCTGCACCATGTGGAATTGCAGAGCATCGTATTTTTTTTTTCAATGCTTTGAATCGAATCGCGTTGTGTTGAATTGAATAGAAATCGGTAGCTGCTTCACATGTATCTTTGGGAGTGTATTGTATCGTTGGGAATGCGTCGAGATGCAAATCGCAGACTTGTAGCAGACGTGTATCTTCAATATAAAGCTAGTAACATAGAGCTGGAATAGGTCTAGTCAGGAGTCACGACGTTCTTCGGTGAAATTTACTAGGGGAAGAGGTGGTTGAGACGGTGGATTTCTGATCAGAAGGTCGTGAGTTCAACTCCCATTAGCTAAGCTGCCACTGATGGGCCCTTGAGCAAGGCTCTTAACCGCTTAGCTGTTCAGTTCAGTATAAATGAGATAATTGTGAGTTGCTCCAGATAAGGGCATCTGCTAAATGCTATAAATGTATTCACGTAAATGTGAATTGCTTAGCGTTGCCAGATTGACATTCCAGCATAGTCTAAGCCTGACTGAGAACCTTCAGTACGACACCCAATTTGAGAATTCACAGTAGAAAAACAGGTTCCCTCAGCTTTCTAGGTACATTCAAGTTGACTGGCTGATTGCTAGCGCTTTGACCAGGTGTTTATAGTGCTGGCCAGGTGTGCTGACAGAATGTTATGCTACCCATATTTTGCAAAACCACTTTGAACACATAGTACAAAGCTAAATTTATGCACATTACCCCATTCTTACTGCTTGCAAAGTCTGGCTTTAAATGCTGTATCTGAAAACTGTAAATCAAAACTGTTCAAGCAACCTGTGGTCCTGAGCCATTGTAGTGGACTGGTGATATTAATTACGGTCCAAATCCATCCTCAGGTTCTTGAGTTGCTCAGTAACTTCATGGATCTTTAGGCTGTAGATGTGGAACCATTAGAGTGTCTCCGATTGAAGAGAACTCCATCCAGAGGTAGGGTGTCAGGATGAACCGGGCAGATCCGAGGAGAAGAACAGGAAAGGAGAATTGGTCACTGGTACCTCAGGAGCATGTTTAACTCAGACCCAAAGATCAGACGCAGCTCAGCCAACGGAAAACATGTTTTTGCTTTATTTTCGGTTGATGTATGGTTTATCATGGTTACTGAAGTTAATATTCAAGTTTTAAGATAAGATAAGATAATGTATACCTTTATTCGTCCCACATTGGAGAAATCTCTCTGTTACAGCGGCAAAGAAAAAGAAATGTGCGAATATTTAAAAAGAATAGAGACATAATACAGTGTACAGGATTTACAACACAATGTATAAATACAAAAAGAAGAAGAAAAAAAAAAAAAAAGAGAGACCACGAGTAAGTAGTTACGCTATCAAACTGATTGTGTGTGTGTGTGTGTGTGTGTGTGTGTGTGTGTGTGTGTAAGCGTGTTGAGAACTAACTGTGTTTAAAACAAAACACGCTGCTGTTATTTGACCCGAATGACTGTGTATGAAGTACCGGAACTATGCGCTCTTTGGCACACAGCTCTACATATGCGGAAATGTTTTGTGTGTGTGAGCATGTGTGTGTGTGTGTGTGTGTGTGTGTGTGTGTGTGTGTGTGTGTGTGTGTGCGTGCACTGTGTAACTGCTGTCGCTTCCCCCCGCTGGCTATTTTAAGAGCTCACTTTTGAACAGTTCATTCTCACTCTGTAATTGTGGTGTGTGTGTGTGTGTGTGTGTGTGTGTGTGTGTGTGTGTGGGTCAATGTGAAAGTGTAAGTCTTTTTCAACATGACATTTTTCCTCTCACTGTGTGTATATGTTCTGCGTCTGGGTTTGTTTTGGACAGGAAAATAAGTATAAAAAGCAGACAGGGGACAAAACCACAGTGCTAAAAAATAGCGTTTCGGATTTTTTTTTTTAAATTTACGTTAAGTATATACCCAGTGTGTGTGTGTGTGTGTGTGTGTGTGTGTGTGTGTACTGGATTATGGACCGGGACTAGGTTTCTGACAAGCCACTGCATCATGATTCATGTTCATGATAATTAGCACGTGTGAGGGTCTTTTGTTCGTTATTGTCGTGTTGTTCCACGTTTCACTGCTCGACTGGTCCCACCATCTCTCAGGGGAAGAGGTAGGTCTACATCAAGACTCTTTTATGTTCTGGCACTGAAGAAGTGGTGGAACTTTCCCTGTATGTCTGAACAGCTGAGTCACTGTCCGTTTGAAGGATATTACTCATAATCACACACCTTCCAGAAGAACAACCATCTCTGCAGCACTTCTCCAATCAGACCTGTATGGTAGAGTGGCCAGACAGAAGCCACTCCTCAGTAAAAGGCACATGAGAGCCTGCCTGGAGTTTAAAGGTCTCTCAGACCATGAGGAAGAAAGATTGAACTGAATGCTGGAGGAAACCAGGTACCGCTCATCACCTGGCAAATACCATCCCTACAGTGAAGCATGGTGGTGGCAGAATAATGCTGTGGGGATGTTTTTCAGCAGCAGTAACTGGGAGGGAAAGATGAATGCAGCAATGTACAGAGACGTCCATTATGAAAACCTGCTCCAGACCGCTCTGGACCTCAGACTGGGGAAAATTTTCATCTTTCAACAGGACAATGACCCTCAACACACATCCAAGATAACAAAGGAGTGGCTATGGGATGACTCTGTGAATGTCCTCGGGTGCTCCAGCCAGAGTCCAGACTTAAACATCTCTGGAGATCTGAAAATGGCTGTGCACTGATGCTCCACATCCAACCTGATGGAGCTTGAGAGGTTCTGCAAAGAAGAATGGGAAAAACTGCCCAAAAATAGGTGCTGAGAGCTCGTAGAGTCAAACTCGAAAGCACTTGAGGCTGCAACTGGTGTTTAAGGTGCTTTAACAAAGTATCGAGCAAAAGACTGTGATACGTTTTCACGTGATATTTTTCACTTTTTTTATTTTGAACACAATTGAAAAGATTTCAAACACACTTCTTTCACTGTCATTATGGGGTTTTGTATGTGTTTAATAGTTAGACATCAGTTCACTCCCTCATGCAAGTTCCCATAGCAACTGCCTCTGTGGCATTGAAAAGACCGGGTGGGGGGGGGGGGGGGGTTAAAACGTGTGGGCATGTCTATCACTCAGTGTCAAGGTGCTGTTTGAGGATATGATGATTGACAAATCTGCTCAATCACACTACAAAATCAAGTAGACCTTCTTTCTAGAAGAGTGGCGTTTATAATAACAGGGAACAAAATATGGACTGGGATCTTCAAAAAGCATGGTCAGGTGTCCACAATCATTTGAGCCTATAGTATATATTGTAAATATTGTAATGTGGAATGCTGGGCTGCGAAAATAACAGGAAGTTATATTTATGGACCTGCCAGTGTGTTTACGCTTAGCTTGGGATGAGCGTTGCCTCCTCAGGGAGCAGTAATGGTATGTTCCACTGGTAATGATCAGTAGATATGGAGTAGTTAGGAGCCTCAGGGCTTCAGGGGTACAGCTGGACACTGAGGTGTTTGGGTTTTTCTACTCATCCAGTCTCATGACCTCCTCATGGAGAAGTAAACTGTGAGTTTCAGGGGCATTCTGTACATTTATACTGTATACATTCTCTCTCTCTCTCTCTTTCTCTCTATCTATCTTTCTCTCTATATATACTGCACTTCTCTCTCTCTCTCTCTCTCTATTTATCTATCTTTCTCTCTCTCTTTCTCTCTATCTATCTTTCTCTCTCTATATACTGCACTTCTCTCTCTCTCTCTCTCTCTTTCTCTTTTCTCTTCTCTTCTCTTCTCTTCTCTTCTCTTCTCTTCTCTTCTCTCATTTTTCACCTTTTTTAGCATCTCTTCTCTTTATATTTCTTCTCCTTCTCTTTTCTGTCTCTTCTCTGTCTTTTATCATAATTTTCTCTTCTCCTTTCCCTCTCTATCTCTTCTCTTCTCGTCTCATTATATCTCCTTTTATTCTCCTTTTTGTTTCTTCTCTGTTCTTCTTTTCTCATTTCTCATTCTCATCTCTTCTCCTCAGGGTGTGGCAGTTAAAATGAGAGGTTTGGTGGTGGACCTGAGCCCATGAATAGCAGTGCAGCTCGAGTACTCGTGTATAAATACTGCATTACAGACGGTTATATGGGGATCTTGAACAGTTTGCATTTGTCTTTTGGTGGAAAAAAGTAGTAGAATAAGTTCTGGTATTTGGTGGAAACCGATGAGGAAACGTGTTGGGAAATGCAGCAGTGAACGAGAGAGGGACGAGAGAAAGTTCACTCGGTTCTCAGCGTGAGACAAACTCAAGTCCCTGAAGAGCGTTTAGTGATGTTTTCCCCTTCGAGTCACTTCAGCGCGTGTTTCTCGTTTTTACTGTAGCACGTGAAATGAAACTCGGGTTAGCATTAGCGTCAGAGTGATTTATCACCTGTTCGGATATTCTCCATCGGATATTTCCTGTGACGATTCGCGAACGCTGCTATAAATAACGAAGATGACAGAAACGTTAACAGGCAGACTCGTGTTAAAGATACGTGAAGAACAAAACGGACTGAATGGGTACAGCGAGAGCAATTAGCTGTTGTGAGAAAAATAAACGAGTGAAAGCGATTCGATTGCATGCTGATAGAAAGCCTGTTCATTGACGCTGAGGGAGAAGAGGAGGAAAATAAAGACAAGAAGAAAGATGTGATGTAGAGTGGGCTGGTGGGCATTGAAATGGGATTCAGAAAGAGTGTTGTGCATTATAGTTCCCAGTTTGCTGACTCCAGCAGCTCTGAGACTGGCTAATTAGCTAGTTCGCCACTATATACCACTGCATATGATCATCATATGCAGTGGTAGCGGTACTGGTAGTTTCAATCGATCCCAGCACTGCTTAGCCACCCCTGGGCCCCTGCTGGGCCCTTGAGCAAGGCCCTTAACCCTCACCTGCTAACTTGTATGATAAGTCTTAGGGAAGTGCATCTCCATAACTGAGGCTGACGCGATTCGCATCTCGATGCGTAGCCAATGATACGATCAATTAAACAGTTAATCTTCTGTCTGCAGGAAGTTACAGCTCTACCTCTGCCATGTTAATCTGTATTCTACGTGACTCTCGATACGTCATATTCACGTAGCGGCAGCAGTGCTGAGAGAACGCGCTCAAGATACGGTTTAGTGAAAAGAAATCGATCCACATATCAAATATCGGCCACAAATTATCGCTCACTTTCTAAATAATAAAAGTGCAGCGCATCTACTAATAATTCGACATGTATAAATATCAACGCACACTTTTTAACACCGTTAACTTCTATGCCGAATCTCACCATCCCTATTCAGTCTGGAAAAGATCATCTGCCTAAAATGCAGATGTAAATATCTCAACGCATGCGCTATTATCATTTGCGCTTCACTCACTGCAGACGCTCAGCATGGTTTTCAAGCTAAATGTTTCCTGCATATCTTTACACTCCGCCACCTAACACCAGCCCCCATCTCCGCTCACACACATTCATCTGCTGGTTGGGTGTGTGTGGTCTGTGAATGGGTTGGAACGTGCTTTGTTGGCCGCCACTGCTGCTTTGTTTTGATGGATGAAGCTCTTGAGTGGCAGATGGCTTTCCAGCCTGTAGACGTGTTATCACACACCAGGGGGTCCACACACACACACACGCAAAATATCATCCAACCACAGACCACCCGAGTCACATAGAGGGAGATTCGAAACCAAACAGCAAAATTCTCAAAAAAGTCAAACTTGGTGACCAGGTTTCGCTATTAATCCGGAAAAACCCAGCGAACACTATACCTCTACAATGTGATTTTCTTTCAGACTGTAACCCTTAGCATGAACAACAGCTTTACACACACACACTCGGTATCGGGAAAGTTCGTTTCTCCAAACTGAGATCTTTTTCTTGCTCATCCCAGAGCAGTTTGTTAGGATTTAGGTGCAGCATCTCGGCTCATCGTTTCGTTGTACGGTGAAGTCGGTTCCAATGAGACGGAACTGCATGGTGTTAAAGTACGGAATGGGAGACGTGTTGGTTCAGGATTCCTTTCACTTTCCGGGACCTTCCCTGCTCCAAAACAACCCCAAACCATTAAACTTCCACCTCCATGTGTGAGTGTGGGGGGGTGAGGGAGTCTGATCACATCTTCTCTCCTGTTCTCCGTCTTACGCAAGTTCCATTTGGACTCCACAGAACTTTCTTCCACTCATTCACTTTCCAATTCATGTGTTTTTGCCTTTTTTTCTGTGTTTGCTGCATCACTGTTTCCACACTTTTAGTGTGAATCCACTACAACCAACAGCAAGAACAGCAAACGGAAACAGACACGTTCCTCTGCTCTCGTGCGCAGCAGAACCCTGAACCCAGTTTACCTTCCATTTATTTGTGTATAAGTGAAATAACTTCTTTGGCATGTCGGACTTTTCTAGAAGTTTCTAAAAACTTTAGTACAATATATAACATTGAATTGCATATTGCATAACAAAAGCAAGGTTGTTTTTTTTGGCACTCTACTTCCAGTTCTCCTCACATCTCTAAGTTCTCTTTTTCGGTGTTTGTATTTATCACTAGAACAGTGGTACAGTCCTTGACCATTTTTTTTTTCTCCCTGTATTAAAGCCAAACTCAGTAATGGCTTATTCCTTAAATCATCAGACTGTAAAAACGCTCTGCTGCACGCGCCTCAGGTTTCATCCTGGAAGCACGGTGAACCAGCCGAGACCTCGGTGTGAAATTTGTTTTCAGAGTAGATGGCGTGTGATTTTTCTTTGCTTGAAGTTTTCTTCGCATCATTCATCAGATAATATCAGTCACCCGAGGCTGTGGACAGCGAGAAGCGAAGGAACCCTGCTGTCTCTTCTCGGAGAAATTGTAAATATGTGAGAAATACAGCAGAGAAAAAGAAAAAGGCTGGTGGTAAACATTGTACCTCCGTATCTCCTGCTCTCACGGCCGTTTTAATCCTGGTCATGCCGGTGAACACTGATAGCGATCGCGTTTTACATGTGAGAATCGACTTTCGGGAACGTTCCGCTCCTGTGACTGATGGCTAGTGTTGTGTCTTCTCGTGTGATAAGAGCGTTCGCCGTCTTAATGCCGATTTAACCCTCATGACCTTCATAACCTTCACCGTCATGAACCAAATGAACGCTACAGATTGTTTTTCTTTGATTCTAGTTAACGTTAGCGTGAAAACGCAGGTCTGAACGTGTCCAGGATTGACGACGTAAAAGTTCGGATGAGTTTTTTTTCCTTGTGCGTATCAGTTTTTGACTGTGGTACAGTCTGACATGATGACGGCTGAGATCCTACAGTGGGAAATGGGGATCATGTTCATACAGTCAAGCAACAAATACACATAATCAAGTTACTGACCTGTTGACAATTAACCTCATTAGATGCAAAAATGTTCTTCAAGCCCTTCCTCCTTGTTACTACCACATACTTTTCCAGACTTTTGTTGCCTCTGTCCCAAATCTGTCCCCATATACACCTGATCATAAGATTCGTTTGTCATTTTTAAACATCCCATTTTATATTTAATCTCCATTTACTGCTATAATAACCTCCACTCTTCTGAGAAGATGTTCCACTAGATTTTGGAGTGTGGTGATGGACATTTGTGCTCTTTCATTTACATTTATCCAGATTGACTTATACTTATCTCAGGTCTACAGTTGAGGGTTGAGAGATATGTAGCAGGAGATCTTGCACTCCATCCCATGGAAAGCATATTTTTTTTACGGAGATGTGCACTTTGTGTTTGGGTTTCCGAGTTCAACTGGAAGGAAAATTGAATTCTACAGCATCCAAAGACGTCGTATACAGTTAAATTGTGTGCCTCCGACTTTGTAGTGAAGAACCAGTTAGTGTCCCGATGCTTTTGGTAATATAGTATATGCTTAATAAACATGCTTCTTTTTTTCATTTGTTTATTACATTATGTAGTGAATCCGTTGTACATGTTGCTGTGAATTAGTGTTAAACCATAATATAAAAACAGGGGAATGAATATTATAAAGCCTTAGAGGGGGAACTTTTAAGAATTCAGCAGAGCTGCTGTACAAAAAGTATTTTTAAGCCTTTTTTAGGAATTGAAACAGATTATTGTTTATGCTTGGCCCGTTTTTGTTTTTGTTTTTCTGCTGAAATAATGTATATACATTTATTCATTTACAAATATATACATTTCATTTACTGACCCGCAGCGCAAAAAAAAATTCTCCTCTCGTTTCTCTTTTAAAGCAGAGGGTGTGCCAGCGGTGACATTTTAGCGATGACAGAGTCGCTTACAGATTTATTGTCGCTTGCTTTAGCTGTAAAACAGCGGCATCATGGCCGATGCCGTGTACAATTCACGCATTTACGTCTTTGTGTGTCCTGCGGGTGTGTCTGAGGAAGGTGGTAGCGTAGTGGTGAAGGCATTGGACTTTAGATCTGAAGGTCGTGAGTTTAAATCCCAGCCACACCGAGCTGCCATTGCTGGGCCCCTAAGCAAGGCCCCTAAACACATAGCTGCTCAGGTGTATAAATGAGGTACTTTTAAGTCGCTCTGAATAGCACTAGATACACTTTATATACAAACGTTTATGGACACCTGAAGTTTGTATGTGTACTTTTTTCTGAACATCCCGTTCCACATTTAGTCCTTATTGGCCCTTATAGTAACTTCTGGGAAGAAGTTCCACTGGATTTTGTGGAGATTTGTTAAGATTTATTCAAACACAAGGATGTTAGTAAAGTCAGGTACTGATGTAGGTGACTGTTTATGGCCCGTTAGAGAAAAATCGCACAATAATTATAATCATTGTTATTATAATAAGTAATAATTAAGTGTATTTGAATTTCATTTTTGATATTTCGATTGAATTTGTTTCATTGTCTATTCACGTTCATGCATGGAGAAGCCAGAAATCACATAATAAGTTACAATATTTCTGTATACATCTAGACGTCTGTATCCGTATTTCATTTCTTTTTTTTTATATATATATATATATATATATATATAAAAAAACGTAATTTATTTTATTTTATGATTTGGTTGAATTCCTCTGTTCTGTATTTAATCGTTGCATTTTTTTGGTCTTTTTATTTATTTATTTATTTATTTATTTTTACACATGACGTACTGTATGGTGTATGGTTACTTTATGACCCTAAAAAAAAAATAATAATAATATGATAATTAAAATCTGATCACGGTGTTTGAATCGGATCACGGTGCCAATACTTTTAGGCGGCAAGCGTTTCTAAGCGCATAGTGTATTTAACATGCACAAAGCAACAGCTAAGCGATTGGGTAAGACTTTTCGAGTCTCCTTGGGTGGTATAACAGACCTCAGAAATCCGAGAAACGATTTATATCGCCACAAAATTGGGTTTAAACGCGTTTTAATTAGCGACATCCCAGCGTCATACCGCTAATTTATGCGAATGATGTCTGCTGCAGCGCAGAAATAGCGCTGTGGGATGTTTACAGTAAAACCACTGCCTTCCTGATGAGATCTGAGTGAGTGCTGCCTTTAATCAGGTTCACCGCAAGACTCTTTATTTAGCACTTTTGAAGCTTCTGGTGATATCTTTTATGGTTCTTCACCAAACTGTTACCACAAAGTTCGAGGCATACAATTGTACAGGACGTCTCTGGATGCTGTAGCATGAAACTCTCCCTTCACCCAAACCTGTTCCAGCACGACGATGCCAGCTCCATGTCAGTGTGATTTGAGGGCACTATGGGACACCAGACTGAAGGTAAAACAAGATAAGATGAGCAGTGACATCGGCTGTGTGTGTGTGTGTGTGTGTGTGTGTGTGTGTGTGTGTGTGACAGATTTTGGGTTTCAGGTTGATTTATACGCCAGAGCCAGAGGGAAAACAGAACATAAGGGAGAAACAGAGGGCAGAAGGTTTAATAAAAAGATCTTTCCAAAAAAAACACCTGGCATAAAGGAAGAACAGTGTGTGTGTGTGTGTGTGTGTGTGTGTGTGTTTTCCGTCTGGCAGCCCGTGTAACAGTAATCCAGTTAAAGAGTTCTGACTCAGCAGCCACACTAACCTCAGTCTGACCTCTGACCTCTGATCTAATGATATATACATGAAGCTCTGAGTCGGTGTTTGTTCTCTTTTTTTGTTTCGCTGAAGTGAATTCCATTCCTGCTGTGTGTGAAGGAACGAGAGTCAGAATACGGCCAGACGTTTCGTCGCATGAATGAGACATTTAGCACGGGAGGGTTTCTAGTTTTTAAACCAAATTCCTTTTTTACATTCCTTTTTCTTCTTCTTCTGTGAACTACAGCTGTGCGATACCACGAAAGTATTGTATCGTGATACTTTGTACAATTTTCTCAGAACACCTGTGAATTCTTATTAAGGAGTGTTGAAGCATCATTTCTACACTATTGATCTCATAGCGTCGTATAAACCAGCAAAACGTTCCCTTTTCTCAATGTCTCTGCTTCGAAACTACTTCATTCTCATCCTGTTGATTTATTTCTAACACACACACACACACACACACACACACACACACACACACACAATTTATACATTTAATATTGCAGACAAATAACACCAAAGAGCATCACATCGTCTCACTGCAACTCCTGTTAACCCCAGGATCACACACACACACACACA
>JAAIIK010000239.1:195600-203552 GCA_014706435.1 Silurus glanis
AACAAAATGGATTTGGAGGGTTTTTCCGGATGTGTATACAAGTTCAGTTACTCAAATTCCTTCAGAAATAAACTGTATGAACAAAATATTGGAAAAAACGAATTTTTTTAGCCATATGTGGTTCTTTCCTAAACTGTTACCACAAAGTTGGAAGCCTGCAGGTGTATATAGTGGTATATTTGGATGCAGTAGCATTGAAAGTTTCCTTTCACTTAAACTAGGAGAGCCAAAGATGTTCCCGAAGTGAGCGGCATGAAGATATTTCACAAGGGTTGAAGTGAAAGATCTTGACTGGCCTGCTATAGAGCTCTGACTTCAACCCTATTGAACATATGAACGCTGACTGAACCTCAGGCCTCCTCACCTACATCAGTACTTGACTTTACTAACAACATTGTGTCTGAATCAGCAGAAATCTCCACAAAATCTAGTGGAATATCTTCCTAGAAGAGCGGAGGTTGGGATGGACTGGGATGTTTAGAAAGCACATAACAATATTATAGTCAGGTGTCTACAAAACGTCGTCCATCAATTGTATGTTGGTCGAGGCAACAAAATCTACATTGAGGAGAAATAACTAAAATCTTAAAACCTAAAACACTTGTGTTGGTCTGTGTGCATTGTGCTTGATGTGTTATTTGTTGGGGTGCATGTGGAAATCTAACTGATAAGATGGATTTGTGATCATGATCTCTACTGTGCACGAGTTCCCTGCTTTAACTCAGACTTTAGCAGTCTGGGTTTTGCTCTATTCTGTGTCTGATTTCCTGACTAACCGTGTGCCTCCGTCTCTCTGTTTGTTTTGCAGTAATGAGACGGAACCCGTTTGCAGGAGAGGGCTGCTGTCGGAGAGGCTCGAGAAATGCGCTGCAGGAGCTTTATAACCCCACACAGGTACCTCTGCAGCTAGACTTCAAAAATATCAGCCTGTCTGAACAATGTCTGATTTCTCACTTATTATACCTTTATACTGTTATTATTAGTATCTGCTAAAGTGAAACTGAAAGTTTATAGGACTGTGGTGAGACCTGAGTTGTATGGTTTAGAGACAGTGGCATTGAGTAAAAGACAGGAGGTGGAGCTGGAGGTAGCAGAGCTGAAGATGTTGAGATGTTGGGAGTGACGACGATGGACAGGATTAGAAACGAGTTTATTAGAGGGACGGCGCATGTAGGACGTTTTGGAGACAAGGTGAGGGAGGTGTGATTGAGGTTTGGACATGTGCAGAGGAGGGACATGGGGTATATCAGTAGGAGAATGCTGAGGATGGAGCTACCAGGAAGGAGGAAAAGAGGAAGACCAAGGAGGAGGTTTATGGATGTGGTGAGGGGACACACGTGCACCGTCCCGAAAGCCCGAAACGTGTACCGTTACCCCACTAGTGTATACGTATATGTTTAAAATTCCACCAGATTTCACTTTCGTTACCCAGTATTTATTGTGCAGACGCAGAATGGTGTAAAAGCTCACAGTAACCTTTCGACCCAGACTTCAGTGCTTGACCGTGTTGCTATGGAAACGCAATATAGCACTCAAATCCTTTTCCCTTTTTTTAATATATAAAATCCATATCTGCACCACTCTGCATAAAGGAACTGCCCTCTAAAGAACATTTTGCATATATTAAGCTCATCCCTATATCTCTCTCTCACACACACACACACACACACACACACACACACACACACACACACTGTCCACCTCTGCCTCTTTTGGAGACAATTAAACATTGTTGCCATGCCAACTGTCCTCCTTTGGGTAAGAGGACCAGGGCTAGACTTGGAGCTATAATCTCATCTGGCGTTATTTCAGTCTGAAACATTTTGAAAGTTTGAAGGGAGTTTGGTCCTTCGTGAGCACCACTGGCTGCGTGGACGAAGCTAAACAGCATCTCCTCCTGCGTGCTATTAGCACGGTTATGGCTGTACATCATGCATAACTTTGGCTCATCTGCACTTTCTTTACGGTACTATCCTGGAATGCTATTCTGATTGCTCTCAGGAAGACACTAGAACAGGCATGAATTTCCCTGCAACGTTTCTGCAGCAAGTCATCTACGAGCACAGAGCAGGATAGAGCGATTGAAAGAGCAGCGGAATAATAACGAGGGTTGGTTGGGCTAGCTCTTCCAGTGGATATTCTGGTATGCTTGACAGTAAGTAGGCGATATTGTAGAACCTGGGCTCCGGTTTCTACTGTGAGGTGACCAGCTACTGTTTCAATACCCCCCTGTCTTCTACATCTGCCTCTTTCACACCAAACCTGCATGTCTTCCCTCACCACATCCATAAACCAGGATTTCAGAAATATTTCAGAGGAATTTGTCCTGAATATTCTGTTTTTTGCCACACACTCCCACTCACACTCCCACTTCTTCACTCCTACAGTTCTTGACTTACCGTATTTTTCGGACTATAAGCCGCTACTTTTTTCCCACGTTTTGAACCCCACGGCTTAAACAACGAAGCGGCTAATTTATGAATTTTTCCTGGGTTTTTCCCGGTTTCACAAACTTCAAGCCAAAAAACTGAACCCCATAACATTAGACCAATTAAATTTCCGAACGGAAACGAAAAAACGCACCTCACCTGTGTTCTGAGCTGCACAGCATCGGGAGAAAAAACGTTTTTTTTTAAACGCACGACGATGCCAAAAGATAAACTCTCGAGATAAATTGTTGTGGATGGAAGGAGGAAGACAGTGAACAATGACTTACTTGGTCGGCTACTGTTTAGATACAAGCCGTTGTAGCGTGTTGAGTCTGGGTCATGGGATAGCTCGCTAACTCCAGTTGCAACAGAAATCATATAAGCACAGACAGGTTTCCAAAACTCGTGCTTTTTTATTATTCTTGGCAACAGCGTTACGGGTTAGTCAAAGAAACTTAGAAATGAGCATCAGAAAATAATAGGGACATATTCCTCGGCCTTGCACACACGCAGTAATAGCGGAAAAATGCAGTGGCAGTCTATTCCCAAAATACCGCTATGCTCCTAAAGGAGCAACAACATATTTCACCCGTTACACCGTGTGTAACGTGTCTTTCGTTAAAGCCTGTGTAAAGTTCATTAGTGTAGACACCTGCGGCTTATAGACAGGTGCGGCTTATTTATGTTAAAAATAAAAATATTAGTAAAATTCAGTGGGTGCGGCTTATATATGGGTGCGCTTTATAGTCCGGAAATTACGGTATTTTATTAGCTACACTTCTTTTCTATACAAGTAAAAAAATCGATAATCGTTCGACTGAAGATTTACGATTTACGATTGTTAAAGAAGTACGAATATCAAAAAAACGTCCCAATTATAACATTCGTAAAGAGTAAGAAATATCGTATAAATGAATACTGGGTACATTTTTTTAACAATCTCCTACAAATCACAATATTATTATGTTCAACAGGGTTGAGATCAGAGCTCTATACCAGGCCACTCAAAATCTACTCTATGAAGATCTGCTTTGCATGGGTTGGACTGGAAGATCTCGAGTGGCCTGCTGTAGAGCTCTGACCTGAGCCATTTGAGATGAATGTGAACTGACTGCACCCCAGGCCTCTTCACCTTACAGACATCAGCACCTTTTCATTCATCTTCTCCCGCTTATCCGTAATTCGGGTCGCGGGGGCAGCAGTCTAAGCAGACTCCCTAGACACTTCTCCGTGTCCAGGGATCGGGCTGTCAAGGCCCCCGCCTTCGACTGCTGCCCGATCCTCTCAGCACCGGTCCCTTACGGTCCCTCCTGCAGGTGGTGAGCCCACGGGAAGGCGGCCCCACGTTGCTCCGACGTCACAGTCCTTGATTTATTTTTCTCGTAAGGGTCCCCTGGAGCATAGAGGGTTAAGGGCCTTGCTCAAGGGCCCAAGAGTGGCAGCTTGGCGATACCGGGGCTTGAACCCCAGACCCTCCGATCGATAACCCAGCGCCTTAGCCGCTGGAGCCACCACTCCCCCAACATCAGCACCTGACTTTACTAAAACCCTTGTGGCTGAATGAGCACAAATCTCCACAAAATCTAGAAGAACATCTTCCCAGAAGAGTGGAGCTCATTATAACAGCAAAGTTTATATCGTACTTCTCTCTACAGATGAAAAAAAAAAAAAACGCTCTACTTGTAAAGAACGATGTTGAGATTCTTCAGAATGTCTCTGCAAGCGCAAACCGAGAGAGAAAGTGTGTGTCCATTTTATGGTTCAGTGGACCATGAAGTGATTGTGAGGCATTTGAAGTTTAATTCAGTCCTTAGATGACTTGCTGAAGCTATTAAGGGGAAATGCCACAGAGACGGAGCTCGGGGTTCGACTCTAGTGAAATGACTGGGTGTTCTGTAGAAGCAGGTACGAGTTCATTACAACGAACTCATTGTGCGGCTTTTCGTTTGTGACTTTGTAACACTTTCTTTGAGCTGTTTCTGAACAGTTTTCTACACAATATGAGTGAATAATGACACATGTATGTAATGGTACATATAATGTATTGTGTAACAGTGCAGATCACTGAATGGTGTTTATTCCATTTATTACTTTGAATAAGAAAACAGACATCCAGATTTGAACGTTCCAATATATTCAACCAGACTAATATTTACTACATGGATAAATGACAAATAAATGATTTTGAACATCCCATTACACAGTCCTCGACTCATGTTAAGCAGATCTTCATGGAGTTCATGGAGCTTTGTGCACAGGAGCATTGTCATGCTGGAACAGGTTTGGGTCTCCATGTACAAGTGAAAGGAAAATTTAAGTTTAAAGAATTGATCTGTCACAACTTTTAAATTTCAATAATTGTCATTAAGTCAATTATAATATATAGTTTAATCATCTTTGCTGTTGGGTTTATGCATTCTCTGTAGTCCAACTTAGCGTCACAGAGTGCTCTCAAACTGAACTAAAAAACACCTCCACTTCAATGATTAAATTACTAATGAGGTTAAAGATCTGCTGTAGGTGTTGGACGTTGGATCGGAAGGTTGTGTGTTCAAATCCCAGCGCATTTAAGATGTCATTGCTGGGCCGCTTAAACTAGGATTGAGGATTCAGATTTAGATTGAGGATTTAGATTCAGATTGAGATTAATGTTTCAGATTCAGATAATACTGATAAAAACTGATCCAACACTAAATAGGTAGAAAAAAAATGTATTATTCAACAAACTAAAAAAATCCTATCTAAAATAGAGTTGATTTGGTTAAGATTTCTATAAGGAAGTGTCAGCACTATGGTATATTCCTCTGACAAACCAAAATGCGCACCACAGATAGAATATGTTGCATTTTGTAGCATTTCGGCATTTATTTATTTAGTTTTTGATCATATAGTTGTTGGGAAATGACGCAAGAATCACACGTTTTTATCACGTTGACGATCACATTAAACGTTTATGAAATCGAAGATGAACTTCGGCCACCTTTGTTAAACATTGCTGAGATGTTTTCTGCTTATGGAATGTGAAACCCATCCGTCCACTTTCAGGCCATTTTTATTCATGTACTGAGAGGATTGTGACTGAACACGAGGATTCTTGCTCAATCTGATGCTGTAATTAATGCTAATTAAAGGTTGTGTTGTGTGTGTGTGTGTATACAGACGCGTACGCTGATTCAGCCTGACCTTTTTCGAGATTGTGCGAGCATGTGGGAAGTCCACACGCACCCGGTGTTTACATGTAACAGCATTTTCGGTGGTTTTGATGCAGCACGCGGTTTTATACGACGATGTTAATGTCCTCCTGGGAAAAGTCACAGCTGGTAAAAACCATTACGGCTGCACTTTTACACGTGTTAAAACACACACACACACACACACACACACACACACACACACACACACACAGATTGAGAAAAAAAACACACACAAACTCTCTCTTAGCCACTGTCTTGCTCTTATATTGTTTCATAGCTGCAGTTAATCCTTTAATGGCTAAAGATGCATTAAAGACGTTGGACCTCTGATCAGAAGGTTGTGAGTTTAAGACCGTGAGCACGGAGCGCATAATGTTCTTCATATTTTGATGTGATTTTGACTCAAGAAAAAGTTCATATCAATTTGTTATATACAAGCAACAATGGGGATGTCCAAAAGTTTGTAGACACCTGACCATCCCACATTTAATCCCCATTTGCTCTTCTAACAAGCTCCACTATTTGGGGAAGATGTTCCACTAGATTTTGTGAGCGATTCCTTCATCCACAAGGTTGTTAGTAAAGTCAGTTACTGATGTAGCTGAGGTGAGGAGGCCTAAGGTGCAGTCAATATTTACATTCAGGCCACTCAAGATCTTCTACTCCAACTTATGTGAACCAGATCTTCATGGCTTTGTGCACAGGAGCATTGACATGCTGGAACAGGTTTGGGTCTCCTAGTTCGAGGGACAATTTCATGTTCCCTACTCCAATGTACAATTGTGTGCCTCCAAATATTTGCTAACCTTTCAGAGAAGAACCATATATGGCTGTCAAGTCAAGTGTCCCAGTACTTTTGTCCATATAGTGTATACCTACAGTATGTGCCAGGTCAAGATGATCCAGAACCAATTTAAAACAGACAGGAAACGTCTTTTTATTGGTCAGCATCGAGAAGACGATTCAGTTCAGCGTGTGCTCGCAATTCTGACTTTCCCTGAAATCGGTCCTCATTAATAATGAATCCATGATCATTGCCGCTGAATAATTAATAAGCACGAAAATGAACTGAGTGAATGTCTCGTTGTTTGTTTCTTCTTTCTCAAGCCAAAATAGATCTATTAAACTGATCAGTCATGGCATTCCACTGCAATTAGCAATGGAAAAATTCGGTTCCTCAAGTCTTGTTTTTTTTTTTTTTTTTTTTGTCCCTTAAGAAATCCTTATGAAGTGCATGTTAGTGCACTGAAGTGTTTTTATTTCATGAGCAAATTTATGGCTTTAATGATTCATTCTATATTTTGCTAGATATTAAAACTGGATGCTAACTAGAAAGCTGGGTGCTTTGTAGCTCTGTTGATTTCTAGCATCAAGCTGAGATCAATTGGAAGTAACCTGATTGACCTTTCATTCTGTAGCGCAGTCCACAAATTCAGTTTCTGTGGTAAATTAAGAGTTTGCTTCAGCTAGCATACTGTTCATCACAACACCAACATCAAACCTTCCAGATATAAATACAATATTGTACCATCCCTGCTTAAAACCCAATAAATAAACACCTGATTTATGTGGTTCCTCACAGAGAAAATACCCCTGTGAACAAAGCCAGCACCATGAAGTTCCAGCCCTACTGATGAATGTGAACTCTGACTGGGGGTCTCCTCACCTCACCTCACCTACACCACATCAGTACCTGACTCTACTAACACCCTTGTGGCTGAATGAATCTCACACAAATCTCCACAGAATCTAGTGGAACATCTTCCCAGAAGAGTGGAGATTATTATAACAGCAAAATAAGACCTCCAATGGCGTGGATTTCTCCACAACCTTTTAGCCATGCAGTGCTTAATGTTCAGTGGAAACGTGGTAAAAATAGTGCTCAAATAGTCGATACGTCAACGCGCTCACACACGCGCACACACGCACACACACACACACACACACACATGAAAGTAGCCATTACAGCCTACAGCTTCTTTTTTCTGCTCTGTAGGTTTCATAATTAAGGCTCATTTTGGACGCATTGGGGCCTGTTTACTGAACACGGCCATCGCTGTTAATTCAACTTCGCGCATTTTTTTACCTCAGAACCAGATTAAATCATGTTCAGTACTGCAGCCCAGTGTGTGTGTGTGTGTGTGTGTGTGTGTGTGTGTGTGTGTGTGTGTGTGCGTGCCGTTTGATATAAACCAAAGAAAGTTTGACTAGCCATTCATTATCTTTCAGCTCATCAAGGTCCTGCTATAATCATATCCTCACATCCCGACTCTTCCTTCTATACACACACACACACACACACACACACACACACACACACACACACACA
>JAAIIK010000239.1:206430-218313 GCA_014706435.1 Silurus glanis
GTGTGTGTGTGTGTGTGTGTGTGTGTGTGTGTGAGTGTGAGTGTGAGAGAGAATAAGGAGACAGACCCGTTTTGTGTAATTGAAAAGAAAGGACAGCCACTCATTCAGCCGCTTTCACACAAATCCAAACACACACACACACACATGCATCTACAGTTCAGCCGTTATGAGTCATCATCATTTCCAAGGCAACAGAGTGAGCTGCCTGCTCCTTCGCTACTAAAAAGCCCGAATGGACTCTGCATTAAAGCACTCTGTGGCCTTCAGAAAACAGTTGCTGTCATATTTCTCACAAAAAAAAAAAAAAAAAAAACGTTACCGAACCTCCCGTGAGTTCGAAATACAAACAGGACCCGATCGCGTTTCAATAATTCACCATGTGTTTAATAATTCAGCACCGGTTCTGTAGACGGAGACGTCTGAGAGGAGAGTTCAGGGCAGTCACGGGGTCACGTCATGGCGGTCAATCAGAAATAGAAAATGAGATGCAGCACCTTTGATGTGGAATATGGAATATTTTATTCAGAGTTAATAGCTGCCAAGAATAATTAGAATAGCTAAAAGTTTGTAGACACCTGACCATAAGATTGCTTTGTGTTTTTTTTTTTTTAAATCCCATTCCCCAATTTCCCCTTTTATAGTAACCTCCATTCTTTTGAGAGAGATTTAGCTACAAGGGCAGGTGAAGTGAGGAGGCCTGGGGTGCAAAAAGCGTTAACATTCATGAAGTTCAATAAGGCTGGAGCTCTATAGCAGAAGATCTTCCAACCTATGTAAAAAGCATATCTTCATGTAGCTGGTTTTGTGCACAGGGGAATTGTCAGGCTGGAACAAGTTTGAGCCTCCTAGTTCACGTAAAGGGAAAATTTAAATAAACGAGGTCACGTGTGTTGTGGAGAGTTCGAGTCTGAAGTTTCTTCATCATTTATTCCTCTCTAAATGTTCTGCTTGATGTTGAATTGATGCTGAACTGTATGTTGGTGATCAGTAGATACACCAAGCGCCAATCAGAACACGTGTAAAACCCTGATTGGTGACTCGCTGCGTGTTTGATCAGTTATACTGATTTCACTAAATGTAGTCGAGATATTTAGCTTTGAAATGAGCTCAACCCCTGAAAACGTCAAAACTGTTCAGCAACTCGTGCATGATGATCGTCGGATCACGATCTCATCACATGATCTCACTTCTGCACCCACCCTGCGGACTTCGCCCTCTTCCCCAAGATGAAGATGCAGCTCGAAGGTTGCCGTTTTGACACCGTTGCAGAGATCCGGCGCGAACTGCAGAAGGTGTTTCACACGCTTTCGAAAAGAAGACTCTCAGGACGCGTACCAGAAGAGCGCTGGGGTCAAATATCCTCGTATAACCTTATCTTCTGATACATCTTCTGATCCCTGACTAACACACTGCCTAACAGTTTCTATCGCTATCTCACATTTCCTTTCAGCGCTGACTTTATCTCCTTTTTCGTGTGTGCGGTAAACCAGGACCAATCAGACATCAGCCATATGTTTTATTTATACGGTTTAATAGTGTTTCCCCTCAGCAAACGCACGGTGGACCCTTTTCAAGCGCAGGCAGTAAAACCAGGAACCTCGCTGACTTCAAATGCTGGCGAAGCTGCATTTAAGCACTTTTCTTCCTCAGGACGCGATTAGCGTCACGTGCAGCCTCAACAAAACAAACGACTTTCCTGTGTTGCCAGTGTAGGCTGCGGTCTCATTAATAACAACAAACGATTAAAAGCGATTTGGAGGCCCCAGGTCACTGTTCTGCTGGCAGCTGGGTCTGGTTCTGCTAATCCCTCACTTAGCTGGAGAAAAGAGCAGCGTATTTACACAAAGCAGAACATTACGGGTCAAAATTGTCGATTTTGTACCTCATAGATATCAGAAGAAATGTAATATACACTATATGGACAAATGTATTGACACATCTGACTTTTCCAGACATATTTGGTTCTTCTCCAAACTGTTAGCATTGCACATAGCATTGTTAGCAAACAGTTATATAAGAAGGATGGCTGCATTAGCATGAAATTTTGGATGCTTTAGCATGAAATTTTTCCTTCACTTGAAGTAAAAGACACACACCTGCTCCAGCATGACCCAAAGTACAAAAAGCCACCTCTATGAAGATATGGAGTGGACAATCTCCTGCTATAAGGCTCTGACCTCAACCCTATGGATCTTTTTTTTAAACGTAAACCTCAGCTCTTGAGTTTTCTTCAAGTTTCAAGTTGATTTCTATTGCGCTTTTCACAATTTTCAATATAAGCGAATGATGTGTGTGTTTATCCCTGAGGATGAAGCCTGGGGCGACTGTGGCAAGGAAAAAACCTCTTAGATGGTAGAAACCTTGAGAGAAACCACACTCAAAAGGGAACTCATCCTCAAGGGACACCAAGAGTGTGATTATAAATCATTAAATCATTACAAAACACCCGAGAGTGAGAAATATTATGAGCAGCAGAGTTTGTGATTATGAGTAATATCCTTGTCTAAAATGTCTACAGTCAGTTGGAGTTGTGGAACCAGGAGCTTGTGAGCATCTCTTAAATCAGCTTAACATCTGAGATCCTTATAGATTCTTCATGCCTGAGCCTTTAAATGTTCAATAATGGAGATGTAGAAGGTTAATATTGATTAAAAGGTTGTTTATTCTCTAATTTCCAAAATCGTCATTATTCAACTGGAGCTGGCACGTCTCTAGATGGTTCGGGATACTCACAGGTCCGGCATCTTCTCTCTGAAGGTCTGAAATCTCGCTTCAGGATCCATGCATTTTGTGGTTCCTGTTCATTTCAGAATTGGTTGAACTGAAAGGAGATGATGTCCATACTGATTTGGAGAGATTTCGATGTCACGACTGATTTCACGACGTTTCTCCTGATCTTGGTAAAACGAGTTTAATATATAAAGTGCGTTAACGTAAGTGGAAAAGCTCGTACTGAACGAGCGTTTGCTCCCGCGGCCTATTTACAGATGTAGAACTATAATGGGTGTGTTTATGTCATTACGTCACAGTGTTTTGGAGAACATGAAAGAGAAGTGTTGATGCGTTCCTACTCATTTCTAGGCAACTCCCCGTGCACAGATTCCTCTTATCGGCACGCGAGTTGTTGGTTTAAACATGTGTTGTGTGAGAAATTTATTCACGCCTCACTGCTTTTGTGAACGATGGAGAGATGAGAAACGGGTGTGAAGAGTGGAGGTTTTCCTCCACCATCTGTGCAACATGAGGAAACGGTTCTTAATCCCGATTGGGGTGCTTTGGAAAGGGATTATCCTAAAGTGGCTTTTTTTTAAAAAAATCACATATCCATCTTATTTTTTATCTAAGTCTAAACCCTGAGGTGTGTCACTTAGCAGCTTCTGGTGGATGTCTATGCTAAGGGGGGGACACATTAAAGGAAAGGGTGACTCAGGTTTTGCAGTGAAAGTTTATTTGTTGTTTGATTTCATACGGAAGCTGGTTGCTCACTGGTTAAGACCTTGGATCAGAAGTTCATGAGTTCAAAATGACCACCAAAAACTGACATTGCTGGGCCCTTGAGCAAAACTCTTAACCCTCAACTACTCCATTGTATGTTGCTCTGGATACAGGCTTTTTCTTTTACTGCTTTGAACTTTACCTGACATTTGCTCGTTCACATAACCAGAGTTGTATAATCATTGCTATCGTTAGGAATGGCATTATAAGGTAAGAAAGTATAAGACCTCGGGACTATCTCTGCTCTAATGTGGTCTGCTTATCGAATGAACTAATAAAACCCTTCCTGCTCGTTTAGTTCATCATCAGAAAGAATCACCGTTCGTGTAACATGCAGTGAATAGAGGCAGGTTCTTAAACACAGGCAGGCAAAGTTAAACAGGGATAATCTATAATCAGAAACTACAAACGTTTGCAAGGGTGGAGAATACGCACCTAAAAACTGGGTCAGAATCAAGGAAACAAATCCATAATAGGAGTTTGTGATGATACACTGGCACAGGAAGGTACTTATAAACAAACCCAGCAGAACTAAACACAGAACAGGTGAACACAATCAAGCAACAAACCAATGACAGGACAGAGGTGGAGAGCTTGGACTAGGTCACAAACCAAGACAAACACCAGCACATGGTATTTATTGCACTGGGAAAAAATGTTTTTGTTGTTTATTTATTTATTTATTTTGTATTAAAGTAAAGGATAGAATTCAGAAGAAGAAAACTATTTCACCTGCTGTTCTGAATAATCCCAAATGTGAGGTCGGGTGATTTAGCAGGCTAGTCAAAATGTCTCAGTTCTCCATCAGGCTCATTAAATAAATCACACACAGATTTGGCCTTCATGCACCCTATAGTCATTATTCTAAAATAACCGAGTGTCTGTGAATCGCCTGAAACCTGTAAAAAAATTATGTGCTGATAGTGATTTATTTAAACTCCTCAGCCTCTTTTAATTGTCTGTACACACTAGCGGATGGATCTATCAGGTGTTTTCCATACTACTGGAGAAAAACCATAGTGTCCATTCACTTTATGGAAAAATGATCTAACACCCAACTTCTGCAATTCTTCCCCATACTGTAAGCACCAAGTTGAAGGCACACAAGATGTTTGTAGATGAAATTTTCTCTACACTTGAGCCCAAACCTGTTCCAGCACCATGAAGATCTGCTTTACAAGGATTGGATTTCGTGGAAGGTCTCCTGCTATAAAGCTCTGACCTCAACCGTATTGAACACCTTTGGGATGAATTGGAACACACACCCTACATCAGTACCTGAATGAGCATCAATCTTCACGAGCACAAAGAATCAGGGTTATTAAAACAGCGGTGGAGTGGACAAATAAAAGACAGATTAAAACAATACGAAATCTTCAACGATCGCTGAACTGATGATTACATTTTCCTCTAGCGGATGGTATTGGATTTGAGATTAGATTCGATTACATTAGACTACATTTGATTCAACTTTGTCATTGTGCAAAGTACAAGTACAGGGCAGAAGTGCAAATAGCAATGTATATTCATGTATATATTGGAATTTCTGAAAAAATTGTTGTTTAGTGGCTGTGAAAATGGTTTCTTCTTCTTCTTCGTCTTTCGGCTTCTCCCATTAGGGGGCACCACAGCAGATCATCCGTCTCCATACCCCCCTGTCCTCTACATCTGCCTCTTTCACACCAACTACCTGCATGTCTTCCCTCACCACATCCATAAACCTCCTCCTTGGTCTTCCTCTTTTCCTCCTTCCTGGTGTCTCCATCCTCAGCATTCTCCTACTGATATACCCCATGTCCCTCCTCTGCACATGTCCAAACCATCTCAATCTCACCTCCCTCACCTTGTCTCCAAAACGTCCTACATGCGCTGTCGCTCTAATAAACTCATTTCTAATCCTGTCCATCGTCGTCACTCCCAACGAACATCTCAACATCTTCAGCTCTGCTACCTCCAGCTCCATCTCCTGTCTTTTACTCAATGCCACTGTCTCTAATCCATACAACATCTCAGGTCTCACCACAGTCCTATAAACTTTCCCTTTCACT
Source organism: Silurus glanis (assembly GCA_014706435.1). NCBI lineage: Eukaryota > Metazoa > Chordata > Actinopteri > Siluriformes > Siluridae > Silurus > Silurus glanis. The sequence continues at coordinate 211,974 of JAAIIK010000239.1, forward strand.
CTCACAGATACTCTTCTATCACAAATCACTCCTGCTATCACTCTTCTCCACCCACTCCACCCTGCCTGCACTCTTTTCTTCACTTCTCTAACACACTCTCCATTACTTTGCTGTGAAAAATGTTTAATTGTGGAAAAAAAGAAAAAAATTGGTCTAAAAGATTAGAGATAAATGGCAGCACCGCAATCGACTTCATACTGATGAGATTTGAATGAAGATGCCGCATGTGAGGTTCACAAACCTTCAGATTTAAAGTGAGATTGTGAAAAAAATGCATGTGGGTGGAAAAAGACGTATGTGGGAGTTTTTTTCTCATAAAAAAATTTAAAAAGGAATGACCAGACTTCAGGCATCAAGCCTTCGAGGTGTTTTGATCTGTGCCGTCCACGCTGCCACGATTACATCGCTCTCTCTTTGTTCTCCTGTCATTTTATCCACTGCTTTCTGCACACAGGCTCTGTATTTCATGATCTGATAAACAGGACTACTGAAACTCTGAGGAAGGGCTGTGAGCTCTGGGGAAATTCCACCGTAACAAAGATCTCATACTGCGAAGAAAGTGTGTGCGTGAGAGACGGAGAAAGTGTGTGAGCGAGACCATAACGAAGAAGGGATTGAAAATAATCAACGTTCTTGATTGGATCGCTGGCAAACCCATTGAAAAATTAATTGTCTGCACTTAATGAAGTGTGTCATACTGGCTGCTGATTCTAAAGAGCTCGAACTGAGGCTCGCTTTGTTGGCTAAGACGTCTTGTCGAGACAGATCGTTGCCATCTGACCCTTGTTGACCTTCGGAAGAATTCGTTTAGAGTGCAACTGGCGGACACTTGATAGAAATGTTATACTTCGGCTAAAGCCGTTTGAGCTCATTGGAGAAAAATACCTGAACGCTTACAAGAAGTATAGAATGGCCTACGAGAATTAGGCTACGTTTAGACTAATTCGGATTTCGTCTAAAAACGTTCCGCGTCCACACTTTTAATTTTTAATCGGTTCCCAAAAATTGTTCATCCACACAAAAGTCTGAAAACGCTCACGTCCCCTCGTACTTTGCATGAGCAAACTGCAAGACTCTTCGACCCGCGTCGTTTCCTCCTGACGTTTATTCATTTATATACGTTTTCGAAAGCCTCCGTTTTCTCACACAGTCCGCACTGTTTTTGAATTTCAGAAACAGAACACTTTATGGATCCGGTAGGGAAATTGTTGCTGGGTGGAAGTTGGTCACAGTAAAATTTAAAAAAATTACCATTTTGATAAATATACATATTACGTTCTATCTTCTTCTTCTTTTTTCGGCTGCGCCCATTAGGGGGCGCCACAGCGGATTATCCGTCTCCATCCCCCCCCTGTCCTCTACATCTGCCACTTTCACACCAACTACCTGCATGTCTTCCCTCACCACATCTATAAACCTCCTCCTTGGCCTTCCTCTTTTCCTCCTTCCTGGTGGCTCCATCCTCAGCATTCTCCTACTGATATACCCCATGTCCCTCCTCTGCACATGTCCAAACCATCTCAATCTCACCTCCCTCACCTTGTCTCCAAAACGTCCTACATGCGCTGTCCCTCTAATAAACTCATTTCTAATCCTGTCCATCCTCGTCACTCCCAACGAACATCTCAACATCTTCAATTACGTTCTATATTAAGTGAAATGAAATGTGGAGCAGTAGCGAGACATAATAATAAAGTATACAAGTTATTGCACGTGAACAATTATTATGATTATGATAAGGACATTATTGCACGTAATTGGCCAAGATATTACCATTATATAAGTGTGGCATAAAAATCTAGAACTCTATCTATATTATCTATATTCTGGAGCAGCTCTTTAACACTCAGAGGGAGGAGTTCTATAGTTTGCTGGCTACAGGCAGAAATGTTCTCCTGTGGTACATCGTGGTTGTATGAGTCACTGAATGATTTCCTCAGACTGACCAGAGTATAAATTGATCCACTTTGGAGAGCGTTTTCAAAAATCGATGTTTTCGTTGACTGAAACGTGTGGTCTCCGTGTGGACGAAAAGGCCAACGTGGAGAGAAAAATATTCGTTTTCGAACCAAAAAACTTATTAGTGTGGACATGTCCATATCGAACACAAGATCTTAGACAGAAGTAAAAGATTTGGACCCCTGACTCTGGGGTCTATAAGTTGCACTGGAGGAGGAAGAGCCAATTTGTAGTTGTATGTATGTTTTATCGCACTAGCAAGCTTTCTGATCGGGGTTACCATGGCAACAGCCCTTACACTTAACAAAGGACCATTTGAACAAAATCACTGCCGCGGTTAAAGATCGTGTTATTTCTCTCATTTTTAGATTAACATCTAAAATGCTATAATTGTGAAATATTCGACTTAAAACTAATCTGATCTGCTTTCTCTTTCTGACTCAGGCGGAGTTTTCCAGAGGAGCTCTTCTCCATCAGGCTCGGCGGGACCAGGTGGCCCAGACGTGTCGTGCCCACAGTGCCTCGAGCCGCAAGCGGCACGTCCTGACACCCGGCGACCTGAAACACTTGGTAGTGGATGAAGAACATGAGCTGATCTACTGCTACGTCCCCAAGGTGGCTTGCACCAACTGGAAGCGGGTGATGATGGTCCTGAGCGGGCACGGCAAGTACAGCGATCCCATGCAGATCCTGCCCAGTGAGGCCCACGTGCCCTCCAACCTCAAGACGCTCAACCAGTACAGCATCGCCGACATCAACTACCGCCTGAAGAATTACATCAAGTTCTTGTTTGTGCGTGAGCCCTTCGAGCGCCTGGTGTCTGCGTACCGGAACAAGTTCACCCTGCGCTACAACACGTCCTTCCACAAGCGCTACGGCACCCGCATAGTCCGGCGCTACCGCAAGAACGCCACGGCCGAAGCGCTCCAGAACGGCGGCGACGTCAAGTTCACGGAGTTCGCCGAGTACCTCGTGGATCCGGCCACGAAACATGAGGCGCCGCTGAACGAGCACTGGCAGACGGTGTACGCCCTCTGTCACCCCTGCGACATCCACTACGACCTGGTGGGCAAGTACGAGACGCTGGAAGAGGACGCCGACTACGTGTTGAAGCTGGCCGGCGTGCCCGACTCGCTCCGTTTTCCGTCCTACGCCAAGTCGACTCGCACCACCGACCAGATGGCGGCCATGTTTTTCAACAACATCAGCGCACAGCAACAGAGCCAGCTCTATCAGCTTTACAAGATGGACTTCCTGATGTTTAACTACTCCTCTCCAAGTTACCTGAAGGAGCAGTAGGGAGGCTTGGTGCGCGACTCACGGGGCACAAACTGCTCTCTGCTCGAACACACACTCGAAGCTAAACTCGACTTGATACGAGGAGAAATCGTCACTTGTGGAAAGCGGCGCAAAAACACTTTAAACCAGAGGTCTGCTGTATCGTGAAGCGGACGAGGAACATTCGTACTGTATTTGGTCACCGCTTCACGTTTGATGCGTATTCAGGTAACCCTGGCGTCTGTGTTAATACACAATACATCCGATTGTAAAATAAAGATCATGTTACTGTTTATATTTCCTACCATTATTAAGCAATAGGACTCGCAGCCTCATTTACTGTACTGAGCAAAGATCTGGAAAAAAAATGATGAGCGAAAGACTCTCGTGGACTTCAACGATGGTACCGAAACATCACTTGAGATACAACTGAACTTGTGAAAAGCTCATTTTACTGTTATTTATGGTCGACCCCCTTAACCACAGCCATCTCCTGTGTGAAGACCGTGTGACTGTGTGTGTGTGTGTGTGTATGTGTGTGTGTGTGTACAGTAATTATATGATGCATATGTAAAAGACAGGCTCTGTGCACACACAGGAAGATGTGAACACACTATGTGGGCGTGTCCTGCTGTTCAGTCATGCGGTCAAACGTCAGAGGTCGGCAAGAGGGCGTTATTCGTTACGGAGCTCTCCGAAGAACTTTCATCCGTCTTATTAAACAAAAAAAAAAATGAAGAGCATATTCGCTTGGTTTTTATCGACTTGTGAAAGGCAGCTGCGAGCGGCTCAACAAAACGTAATTTAAAATCCTTTGTAAGAAATAAGAAATAAAAAAAAAAAATGAGAAGACAATTTTAATTTTCTCCGAGAGACGGATTTCTAAAGAGCAGTATTTTTTTTTTATGTGGTTTTTTTTTTTTTTTTTTTTTTTTTTTACGTTTTGGAGTGGATTTTTGCTTTTTTTCTCTCTAAGGAAAACAAAGTGACTGCTTTCCGTGCCGTTCTCATAGGAACGATTTATTCGGACAGACTGAACGAGGGATGAGAGAACGTTCTAGCTGGTATCTGTTTCCTGCGTTTAAACCCGTGTTTGTTCCGTCTTTATCCTGAATTCAAAGGAACACATGCTTTTATTTGGAGCCGTGTCTTTTTATGGCCTCGCGTTGTTATGACTGTAAATTAGAACGAGTCTGAAGATGATGAAATCGCCTATTTATGTGTCTGACAGCCACAGACGGGTGTGTCTGTCTCCACTGTCTGTGTCTGCACAGTGAAAAAAAGAAAAAAACCTACACTGGTCAAGGTGTCTCAGTCTAACGCCAGCTCTCTCTTTCATCCGGATGAGCGGACAGATTAGTGCGCCTGGATAAATAAATGCCTCTTAGGGTTTGTTTTTTCGAACAAATTCACAGCCGTCTAGTGAGAAAAACATGGCCAAAAGTTTGTGGACACCTGACCATATAAATTGTATGTTCTTCTTCATGAACATCCCATTCCACATTTAATCCCTGTTTCCTCTTATAATAACCTGCACTCTTCTGGGAAGATGTTTCACTGTTAGTAAAGTCAGGTACTGATGAAGGTGAGGACGTGAGGAGGCCTGGGGTGCAGTCAGCGTACACACTCATCATCTTCAATAGGGTTGGAGCTCAGGAGATCTTTCATATATTCCAAACCATGTAAAGCAGATCTTCACGGAGCTGGCTTTGTGCACGTCATGCTGGAACAGATTTAGGTCTCCTGGTTCAAGTTTCATGGAAATTTCGAGGCAGATAAAGTCGGGTGTCCCAATACTTTTGGCCACTATGTCACATCAAAGCCTGCAGTCCTCACCGAATATTACAACTAAAAAGTGTGTGCTTGTGTAAGGAAGTAATCAACAACAGGGCTGTGATGTTTCACAGCACACCAGAATTTGTTTCTCTTCATTGCAATTTTTCTTTATTTTCAATGACATCGAATGTCGGCGAAAAAAAGAAAATAAATAAATAAATAAATAAAAAGTTCAATCCCAATCTCGCTTTTCTCCTGTGGTGATGTTACTGAAAAACGGAAAACCGTTCTGTAACGTTACCTCACGTTACAGGAAACAGTCAGATCTGCTGTCGCAGGCTTATAGAAAGCACCTTCTAAACAAACAGAATGAGGAAATGCTGAGGTAAAATATTTCATTCCATTTCTTTTTTCTTTCTGAATCAATGTCCTTGAAACGTTGTTAGCCAAATTCGTTCGGAAATGATGACCAAATCGAACAAACGATAGGAAAAACATGCGATATTGGGTGAAGGCTACAGCGATGTGAGCTAACGCCTTAATGAATGAGCTGAGTGCTGGGTGTCATGAGTTTTATATATATATATATATATATGAACATTATGAGAGAATTGTTCCATTTTAGAGAAATGGATGGTTGTAAATACTGGAACGGAGATTCTTATTGAAAATAAGTCTTTAAAAACAACAGAACTAAAGACCTCATTCATATCTGAGGTCGTTGATCGAATTGAATCCCGACATCATTTTCATTCGTCCTCGTTTTATGTGGACTTTTTTTGTTTTTTTCCGTCACGGATTAAACCGAACCGCGATTTCGTGAGGTAACGTACTTCGCTACGCCTTGCGTTTTGCTAACGCTAACGGTTCACTGTCGCGCGGTTAATAAGAGCAGTTGGAAATCAGAGAAAGGAACGAATCTGTACGGTTCTTCATGTGCTTTTGTATTTAAATGCTTTTTTTTTTCTCTTTAAGTTCAGTCAGTATGTCATTTTTGCATCCACACACACACACACACACACACACACACACACACACACACACACACGCTCGCTCACTCCGAGTGCCTTCATCCAAGTAAATTCGTACACTTTTCTGGGAATTGGGCTCTGCAGGAAGTCCTGATCTACAATCAGTTCTTATATGTAATGACTATAATTAGATGGACCACTGATTGGAGATCAGCGCAGAAATGCTTAGACACTACATCTGATTTTCCTTTTTTTTTGGGTTCTACACTATGATTGCTACTGGATGCCTTTCAGGATGACATTAGCCTAGTGTGTGTGTGTGTGTGTGTGTGTGTGTGTGTGTGTGTGTGTGTGTG
>JAAIIK010000239.1:238313-257632 GCA_014706435.1 Silurus glanis
TGTATCAGTGTGCAATGCAGATGTACTGACTGACCTGTAGCAGCGCTGCAGCCAAGTAAACAGACATGAAGATGGGCGTCAACGTGGTGTGGCCGCTCTTCATCAGGTGAATGGTGTACAGGAAGATTAAGTGGCCTGGGAGCACCAAGAGGAGCAGCACTTGGGCCGACCTGTGATTGGCTCCTGGAAATAAAATAAAGAAAAGAATAGATCGGTACGTGTTTTCCACAATTGCTGTTATGAGAACCTCTGGGAAGATGTTCCAATGGATTGGATTTTGTGAAGATTTGTGCTCCTACAAGGGTGTTAATAAAAACCACCACTCCATCCCATGGAAAGCGGATCGAGGGGACTATTTTGAAGGTGATGGTGTGTAAACGTAAATAAACAAAGTCTCGAAAACTGTGATTCCACCTCGTATGGTATCCTGATAGGAACACGTCTGTATCAGACCTGAATCAGTTCACTGTATCTAACCCTCGATCTGCACGTATTTTTATTTTTCAATATGTGACGAATTGCTGCAGGTTTGCGTGAAGCTCGTGAGAAGTTACCTGATCCGCAGAAGGTTCGGCAGGGATAGTAGCAGCCCTTGGCCTCGTCTGGTACCTCCCCCGGGGTGCTGTGGAGGTGCAAGTGTGTGGAGATGCGGCTAGACTGGATGGCCACAAGGTTTCCGCCAATACCTGCACAACACAGACGTTAACCTTCCTGTCAGCCTGAAAGAGTCATCAGTCCTGAGACCCCCGTCTTTCATCTCAATATATATATTCTCTCCTTTTTTATTCTTCTTATTCTCTCGCTCCGTTCATTAGCAAACGCAGAACCCTTTCATCTCCCTGGACAGGAAGTGTAAAGTAAAAAAATAACACAAAAACACCCCCTAGTGCTTAGAGCTGAAAAAAAGTTAGCGTGTCATGTGGCCTTCACGTGAGCTGATGATGAAGAGGAATTTGAAGGTTTTCAGGAACATGATGGAGGTTTTCCAGACGCAATACATCTATTTAATAATAAGTGTATTAAAAGGACCATATAAATAATAACGCGGCCAAACGACTGTAGGTTTAATCAGGTTTCTAGAAAAGCAATACATGGTACTGGGCGAACACACACTGGTCTGGTGGCTGAATATTTTGAAATCTTGCCTGTAGGTGAAGCTGGAAAGCTGCTCTTACCGTTTATCACAGGGGTGTAGACCACAATGCCGGCCAAGTTGGGGTCAGACACGGTTTTATCCAGGATCAGACCTCCAATACTGAGAAGGAAAAAAAAAAAACCAAATATTAGGAATTGGGGTCTGGCAGTCAATGCAGAAATTGTCAGGTTAAGAAATGATTTTGTGTGTGTGTGTGTGTGTGTGTGAGTGAGAAAGAGAGAGATAAAGACCTGCTGATGACCATGGCGGTGATGACAGGCTCCCAGCCAGAATAGAGGAGCTGTCGGCTCGCAGGGTGTTTAGACGCGATGATCATCCACACCGGAGTCAAAGACATGAAGAAGGCACACACCAGAGATGAGACATATGGGTGAGAGTCTGAAAGAGATATAAAAAAATAAATAAATAAAGAGAGACTGTTTTTCATTCATACACACACATTATGTTTGGAGGTTGCCCGATACAGATAAGCGGTTCGTTGTTTTTTTAAACGGATGCCGGATAAAATAAACAAACAAACATGACACTCCATGTAAAACAGACTAAACTTTATTATAAAAAAATGTCATTTCCATGCTCTGGACTTTGGATTTGGACAATGATCGTTTGGATTGATGTGACAGTAAGATTCCATTTGTAACACGCTTTAAAAGCATTTTTTGTTCGTTTCAACATTTACTAGTAAATTGTAAAATGAAATAAAATTGATAAAGTGAATAAAAAGTGCATTTTACCTGTTGAGTTTAGTTAACACGCTATGGACTAACGTGTGTGAGGTACAGCACGTGCCGCCCGTGATTCGCCTCTAGAGGCCACTGTCGTTACATAGTACGATCTTCTCCAGCGCAGACGCAACCCGGAAAAACCAACGGTACGGATTTTTTGGCAAAATATAAATAATAATAGTGCATCTTACACACATTAAGTGTATGGTGACAAATCTGAGCTTAAATACCAGAAATGTAAACAAAGCTAGTTGCTCGAACAGCTTCTCAAAGACGAGCACCTTTTTTTTCCACAATGCGATTTACTTTTCCTCACTGTGGGAAATTCCATGCTACAGCATCCAAACACACGGTTGGAAAAGTCAGGTGGCCCAAGTTCCAAGTCTGAGTTACTAATATGTCTAATACATGCTTCATCTAATGCAGGGAATCTCACGGATGATTCTGATTGGTAGGAAAGAGATGAATGCTATGTGATGGACCATGCTATAATTCCAAGTCAAAAAGAAAGTGTTGGCCTTCAAACTCGGATGAATGTATCATTTCTGGAGTTCTCTTGGTGTCCTCATACGATTTTGGAGGCACGTCTTATACAATATGCAACAGCTCGTGGAAGAAGCACGTACGGCTGGGACGAGTCGGGGTGTCCCGATACTTTTGGCCACACCGCGCTTTGCCGTCACACCGCAATTTAACGAATCTGCATGGATTTACATAAACTTCAAATGTCCGATCCTTAATAGGGAATGTTTGAGTTGGTGTGACTATATTTAGCTTGAGCGGGTCTGACTGGGACTCGGCACGGCATGAGCGACTGTTTGCTGGCCGGGATTTATGAGTTGTGACGTGGGTTTTGGCACGTGGTGGCCCGGGATGTTCACCTCACTTCACCTCTCAGGCAGCGACTCAGTAAGAGGCAAATAAAAACAAAGGAAAAAGGAAGACGGCGTGTCACAGAGTCACCAGCGTGGTGAGGGGCTGCGTAGGAGTTGGTTTGGGTGTGTCAGCAGGTGTGTGTGTGTGTGTGTGTGTGTGTGTGTGTGTGTGTGTGTATGTGTGTGTGTGTGCGTGTGTTAAAATAAGCACCCAAAGTTACTCTCTGAAAACAAACAAAGTAAAATATGTGTATTTCTATACAGATGAAATCGACTGCGTTCTCCATCTAAGGGCTGAGAAATCGGTGAAACGTGATCATGGTGTCGTCACAAATGTTCAGAAAGAAAAACTGCCAGTCGGCTGTCACTCGAGACTGAGTTTCAAATCCAATCAAACCGAAAGAGAATCTAATGAGAAAAAAATTCAATAAGATATGATTTAAAAACTGAGGAGAAAAAAAAAAAAAAAATCATGTTCAAATAGAAAAGTTCAAAAAATGTTGGTTTTGTTTAATTGTTTTAGAGGAGAGAGAGAGAAGAATTGAGGAACGAAAGAAAGGAGAGAGGGAAGAAGAAGAGGAAGAAGGAGGGAAGAAGGGAAGGAAGGAAAGGAAAACAGATAAAAGGAAGAACAGGGAGAAAAGATAGGAAGGAAAGGAAGGAAGGAAGGGAGGAAGGGAGGAAGGGGAGAAGGAAGGGAAGGAAGGAGGAATGAAGATTAAATTATAGAAAAAAGAAAGGAAGTAGTGACAGGGGAGAGAAGTAAAGGACTGTTGGAAGATGGGAAAGAAGAAAGGAAGGAAGAAAGGAAAAAAGGAAGGACATATAGAGAGAGGGACGGAAGAAAGGAGGGAAGGAAGGAAGAATGGAGGGAGAGAAGGAAGGAAGGAGGAAGGATTGGGAGAGGCATAAAGGGAGGAGGGAAGGTGAAAAGGAAAGTAAGATGGGGCAGATAAGAAATCACAGAAAAGAAAGGGAGGACAGAGAGAGGGAAGGAAGGAATGAGAGAAATAGAGAGAGAAAAGAGAAGATGGAAGGATGGAAGAATAAAATAGAAAGGAAGAAAGGAAGACAAGGATAATAGATGGAGGGAGGTAGGAATTTATGAGCGAGTAAATAATAATAAAAGGAAGTGAGGGAGAAGGAGAGAAAGCACAGAACAAAAAGAAGAAGGTGCAGAAGTAAAGGAGGAGGAAAGGAAAGAATAGGAAGGGAAAGATTTCTCGAGAGAGATCCACAGGTTGCGTACGTTTCAGTGACGATATTAAAGAAACGTCGACTCGGATTTGCTTCTGTCATTTTCTAATCAGCAAATTACATTTCTAGCGTCCAGTCACAACGTCGTCCCGCTGAGTCACATGATCAGTACCAGACGATGAAGTGCTGCAGGTCGTATCATCTAGCAGCACATTCCTAAAGGTTCGTCAACTGTCTCCTCACACCTACTGTCAGACGGCTGCTCACGAGAAACTCGTACCTACGCGTTAAGATCTGTTCAGTACCAATGTAAAAAAAAAAAAAAAAAAAAGAGAAGAAAATTCCTATGACTCTACTGCCCTCTGGTGTTGCTAACGAATAATGCATGCAAATGCCTCTTCCATCCAACACTCCTCCTTCTCTATATTCTGCTATCTGTCCATCCCTCAGTCTTTGTCTCTCGTTATCGGTCATTCTCTTTCTCAGCTTGTCTCGTTTTCTTTGTCTGCCTCCCTTTCTCCTTTTCTTTGTCTCTCTCTCTCTCATTTTGTCTTTAATTGTTTCTCTATTGGTTTCATTCTCTGTTGCTTTTTTTTGGTTTTGTCTCTTCGCCTGCCTATCGGTCATTCTCTCCCTCTTTTTATTTCTCTCTCCATCTGTCAATCTCTCACTCTTACCCAGGCAGTTATACAGCCCCTGACTGATCCAGGCCAGGATGGCCAGCGTAATGAGATCCCCGAAGCTGGCGGCGATGGGCGTGGCCACGTTGTCAGGATTGATGCCAGTCTTCTTTGAGCCCACAATCACGCCCACCATGATGATACCTGCCACAGAGGATCACAGAAAAACCTTTTACCACACGCGACGCCAGGAAACAAGACTTCAGACTCGAATCTGGTTGATGTGCTGCGGCATGACATTAAACGGGCCGGAGATCCCTCCACAGCAAAGTGAAAGACTCTGTGCCAGATACTGCAAATGCTCGATTGCAGCTGTTGCCACACAACCAGTTATTAGGTTTAGGGAGCGATTACTTTTGCACATAGGACCGGGCAGGTTCGGACTGCAAATCTCATAAATCCATATTTTATTCCCAATAGAATGTAGAAAACATATCAAATGTTTCAACTGAGAATAGATTCTAGCTGCTTAACAGTTCTGGGTTTTCTTTGTTGTATTTTTCATTTCATGAAAGGTCTAGACTGCAGAATTGAATTAAATTTAATAGTGATATATAAAGTTGAAATGTTTTAGCTTTAGTTATATGTTTGTTGGTTTGGGCCAACACAACAGTGCAGTCGTACGAAAGCACCCCGAGATAACGAGGGTTTGGGGTTCGCGAGCGGCGAGGCTGATAAGATGTGACCAATCAGCGACGCATTTGAGATCAGCGGTTTTAAAATACCTGCACTAATCAATTTCTTTTTTTCTTCCAGATGCAGTTTTATCTCAATTTATGCTGGAAAATAGATAGATAGATTTTTATGAACACACAATTTAAATGAAATTTTTTAAGTTTTATGCTGGAGAAAAAAAAAAAAAGTGGGATCCTATTTGTCGACTTTAAGGCTCATGTCCACGTCGTGCTGCTGATGTTGCTTCCAGGCAAAGTAACATACACAAAGCTGCTTCTGTTGAAAACTTGAATTTTCTGACCAATCAGAATTCAATAATTAAAAATTACTCAGGTACTGCTGTATATGTTCCTGTAGATGTTCCACTGGATTTTGTGGAGATTCGGGCTCATTCAGCCACAAGGGTGCTAGTAAAGTCGGGTCGTGATGAAGGTCAGGAAGTGAGGAGGCCTGGGGTGACCTCATATATGCAGAAGAGGGCAGATAGCAACTTCATCTGTTACACTGCCCTGTGATGCAGCTCGTTTCATGCATCTCTGAGGAAGCATGACCTTCACCATAGCCAGATGGAATCTGTTGCATGGCTTTTGGGTGGAATTTGGATTCGAAAGCAATCACACTAAACAAATGGTGGTGGTCCAAATCATTTGTTCTCTCTCTCTTACTCAGAAAGCATCAGCATGAAGTTTTTCTCTCACAGAAGTGTGACCGATTTGGAAATTGTGAACGGTTTAAACGATGGTGGCAGGAATCCAGCGAGACGTACCTTGCAGCAAGGAGGCGATGAAGGCTGTGGCTACGCTGCTGGAGCAGAGAAGCACAGCGTGACTCATCTGGAACCTTCCTTCAGGGATCCAGCCCAGAATAATAGCTGCCACTGCTGCCAGAAAGCCCACTACTGTAGCTTGGACCTGAAGACACAGTGATGATCAGATGCTCTGACGATGTGTTTAATCATGAACAGATTACCTTCAATCTAAGTAATGGTAAAAGGAAATTCAATTTTTCGAAAAATAAATTTTTTCTTACTTGTTTCAGTGCCAAGTTGCCGATGATGAGGTTCCACTTCTCTATGGGAGAGTCCATTTTCCCAACATTCACCTGAGACAGCAGTGATTAAAACATGTTTCCATTAAACTCATATTCTTCATTGTAGGTGGAATAAATAACAATCAGAATTTTTTTCTCACTAATAAAAGCACACAATCATCACGTTTTGACGAGAAGAATGAAGTGTTTGTATGTATATATTTATAAATACATCTATTAATAAGCTTTTATATATCAGCTGTGTTTAAGGCAACTTGTTAAGAAAATCAAATGACAATTTCATCTAAATTTTGCATATTTAAAAACAAGGGGAAAAAAAAACTGCAGTGGAAAAAGTTGTTAATATAAACATATAACATATAATCTGTCCTGTGTGGCTCTCACAAACCTGAGCACAAAAAAAATGGGTATGGGTATTTAAATAAATGAATAAAATATTTATAATAATAATATAAATAATAAAAAAAAAAAACATTACAAAATCAACACGATCAAAAATGGAGAAAAAAGGGGAAAAAATAATTAAAAAAAAAATAAATCATTAAAAATGAACAACACAATCAAAAATGGGAAAAGGGTAATTTTTTTTTTAATAATCAATAAAAAAATTAATCATTAAAAGTCAACACAATCAAAAATGGGAAAAGGGTAAAAAAAATATATAAATTAAAAAAAATTTAAAAAAAAAATCAATAAATCAAAAGCATTAAAAAGTGTACCAGCCTGAGCACAAAACTATTCCAGATTTATACACATGAGAAACAGGAGAGTCTGATTACCAGTGGTTAGACCTAGACATATGTAGAATACAGTATTTGTGCTTTTCCAGCTCATTTTCTGTATAATTAAATATTTGTAAGTAACTAATGAAAACACTGGCTTTTGCTTTAAGGTACACAGCCGGGCTGCAGTAGCACGTGTGTTGGATCGGACCAGTAAGAAGTAGATCATTTATCTGCATATTGCATAATGATCCACATTCAAACTTTGTCAAAAAAAAAAAAAAAAAAAGGAGGAAAAAAATCAATAAAAGCACAGACTCTGTAAATAAAAAAGTAAAAGGGCTGTGAATAAAATGGTGGCAGCTTGTGTGAAGGAGCATCTCCACTGCGCTGTTTGTTTGCCGTCTCACCTCGAGTGTGAACGACAGATTCAGCAGGGGAACGCTAGCTATTTCACACACTCAGGGTGACCCCCTGACACTCCGAGCTGCCGCTGTCGCTGAGAATAGAGACTGAAATCCTGCATCAGCAAATTCCAAGTCCATATAAATGGACAGATTTTTATAATGAAATGGTGTTGGTGCCGAATTGCAGCCCTTCTTCCTCACGGCGGACGGGAAAATACGCAGGTTCTCCAATTAAACAACGAGAAGAAAACGGTCTCTCTACACACCGTGTGCAATTCCAGTTTCTATATAAATCACCTGCAAACGTTTATTTCCAGAAGTTATAGTGGCAAAACCGGAAACCATCTGTTGTTTCGCCTCTCGGAAAAACCAAACCCGAAACCCACAACTAGAGAGTGCATATGAGTTTACAGTACACAGAGAAGCGGCTGAAGCTCGTGGTACACATGTTCTAAAGCATATGAAAGCTAGGTTGCTCTACTCGTGCTCCTGAGGTACCACCGATCCTGATCTTCTCCTCTTCCTCTTTCCAGACCTGTTTGATTCATCCTGATACAATCAATCTGTAACGATAGTTTTTCCGGGTTGTGTCTGCATGTTAGTTCATATTATTAATTTATACACCCCTCATTCTCTACACATGTTGTGCCTTACATACATCTTGCATTAATATTTGACATATATGTTTGTACACACACACATACACACACACACACACACACACACATATATATATATATATATGTGCTGTAGCCTTTATATCTATCTATTTGTTGTCTGCACATTTTTCACACTTGCTGTACATACAATATACAGTATATAAACTATTTCCAAAAGTATTGGGACACCTGATCTCTCCTGCTATATGTGGCACTCAATCATACAAGACGTCTTTAGATGGCGTTATAATGAAATTTTGCATTCACTTGAACTTGGAAACCCAAACCTGTTCTAGCATGGTGATGCCCCTGTGCACAAAGTGAGCTCCTTGAAGGTCTGGTTTACATTCTTTGGAGATGAAGATCTTGAGTGGTCTGCTATAGAGCTCTGATCTCATCCCTACTGAACACCTTTGGGATGAATGTGAACGCTGACTGCGCCCCAGGTCTCCTCACCTACATCAGTACCTGACTTTCATAACACTCTTGTGGCTGATAAACACAAATATCCATAAGCACACAACAAAATCTAGTGGAACATCTTCCCAGAAGAGTGGAGGGAATTAGAAGAGCAAATTTGGACTAAATGTGGAATGTGATGCTCAAAAATCACATACCGTACTGATGACCAGGTGACCCAATACTTTTGGAAATACTATATATACACATATTATATCTATCTATTCACTAACGTCAACAGATAAAATGAAAATAAAATTAACAAACATCTAAAACAGTCTTCACAGAGACCAGAGTATTGAAATTAAATGTATTTTCATAATAAGGTTCAGAACTATTTGACGTAAAGTGCGATGTTTGTTTTATTCAGTTTCCCTTTTACAAAATCTGATTCTTCTCAGTCGTGATGATGATGATGATGATGAAACTGGATGTGTGAATACAACATGTAGAAGAAAACTAACACTAGATTTGTCTAATCGAAGAAAATCATCCATCATCCAACATTGAGACGGCTGCAAATCATGCTTTATGGGTATTAATGAATATGTAGATATTATGCAAATTGTGCGGCTTTGTTTCTATAGGAACCGCTGCCTTGCAGGCACGTTCTATCAGCATAAAAAGAACAGAAGACAAAAACGCAGGTATGATGGAGGAAGAGAAAAAAAGGAAACGACGTGGCAAACTGCTGTAATACAAGCTTCAGGAAGCGGTAACGGATCGCGCTTCTGATCGGAAAGGTCGTGAGCTCAAAGCCCTCAAGCAACAATCAGTGGAAATATGATGGTTGTCGGTCCTGATTTAGGAGTCAGGGCAGGTCATGGGGGCGTCACGCCGGACTGATTCATATCTCACGCGTTGCTACTTACGGGCATTGCCACATGACGTGCGATGAGCTTCACATGACGAGTCACGCTGACAATCTGATCGTATGATGAAACGTTTTATTGAATAAGATCTAAACACTGACCGCTGTGGAGAGTCTGGAGGCTAGCGTCATTTCCAGGTTCCCTTTCAGACCCAGGAGAGCCGGGACCAGGATGAAGATCTCCGTGATGTATTTGAACGCATCCCAATGCTGCTCGAGAGAAGGGGAGGGAAAAAATAAAAGTGATATTTATATCCTTTTCCACCACTGGTAATCTGCAATATAATGTGCTTTTCTTTTCTTTTCTTTTCTTTTCTATCATAATAAACTCAAAACAGGAACAAAAGGCTTGTGATGGTGATGGTGATGTTTTTTTTTTAGAGCATGTATGACCTGAGTGAAAATAAATACAGGAACTGAGCAGATTTGCTATTTACTGCAGCTTTACAAATGTATATATATTAAACAAAAATATAAACACTTGGTGTATTAATGGATTAAGAGCGATATCAAGACACACTATTATGAATGAATGGACATTCGGGTGGTTGCAGTAACACGGTTTGATTGTTTCTCCGAAAGGTCCTTGAAGTTACTGAGCGATTGAGAACTTGGAAGGATGGATTCGGACCGTCATTATTATCATCAGTCTGCTACAATGCAATGAATAAACATCCTGTGTCACCCTGATGAGGGGGGTTTTTGCAGCACTGGCGGCCAAAGGTTCGCTCATTAGGGAGAAACTTAAAATTATAACGAACAAACTTCTATCAAACTTCTGCATTCCAAATCCTGATCTCTGTACAACTGCTTTGGGACTAATGTTCATTAGTTAAACACCAAATAAAACTGAACTGAAGTACAAAAGGACCTTGAGGACCAACAGAAAGAGACTCTGGAGGAGATTCCACCCTCATCTGCCTACTGAACCAGGATGCCAGATAGAGCTTATATACTCCTACATTATACTTTCACACATTTGCATAACAATTAATAAAAATAATCGATTTAGGGAAGTTTCATAGTTCTTGAGGATCTCAGTAACTTCAGGGATCGTTAGGCTCTTCATGTGGAACAAATAAATGACCTTCAATCGTGACCACTGAAAGACGAGACCGGAGCTTGTTTTTTTTTCTCTGTGATTTTATTCTTATCTTGTTTTGACTTGAGGGTTTCTGTTTTCAGACTGGTTCAGATTTATGATACGGTACAAACCTCCGGAGGGTTTCGCGTTTCTGCGTGCGTCAGATTTGTTTTAAAAGCAACTTCCTTTGTGTATCTATTTCTTTTTTTAAGTTAAGAGTCCTGATTGATGAAACTGGAAACCAAATATCTTTTTTTTCCCTCTGACTCTCTCACTTACTCCATTCTGCTTCCTTTCCTTTCTTTCTCTCTAAATCTTCCCTCCCTTTCACACCTTCTCGATCTTCACGCTTAAAACAAAATAATAGAAAATGCTCAAATGGAGCTGCTGGTTCTGATGATGGAGCGATGATGGAGCGATGATGGAGCAATGAAGTGATGATGGAGAGATGATGGAGTGTAAGACTCACCTGCACTATGTCTAACACCATGCCGGCTGACACGGTGCCGAAGCCGGCGAGGAGGAACGGCACCAGGATCTGCAGCGCCATGGCCAGGGGTGACTCCTTGGGCATGTTATGTGCGGCTGGTTTCTGGGTTTCTTCCTCGCTTTCCTCTTCCTCGTCTACCTCGTCTCCTGAGAGCCGTCCGTCGGGTAACATGGGCTCCGCCTCGCCGTAGCGCGCGTCTCCGGAGCGCTCTGAAAGGCGACGGGCTTCTCGGTGGAAGCCGTTCTCGGGCTTGGGCGAGTTTAGCTCCACCATGGCCAGACGCTCTTCCTGCAGCGCGGTGTAACCTGGAGGAACCATGGTGCGCAGGAGGGAAGACACGGGTTTCAGAGAGCCCCAGCGGCTTCCACTATGTCCACCACGTTCACCAATGCTGCTGACAAACAGATTAGGGTGCAATGAGGTGAACAGAGCACCCCCTGCTGTGCGGAGGCTCATACTGCACCCGGGGACCGGACCCGCTCATGGCCCTCGGGACTGCGATGGAAAGAACGAATGCGAGATCGAAAACACCTGCAGCCTGTAGTCTTCACGCGGACGCCGAAGTTCTGACCTGGAACGAGAGAAAGAAGAACCTCAAAGCCTCAGAAATCTGACACCATACAGTATGCAGAAGGTCTAATTATAACAGGAAGCCTGTTATTGAGCTGAACTAGACATCAGGTGGATGAGGAACAGATAAACACTAATCAAAGAACCTGCCACTTAGTCCTGGATCTAGTCAGGAGATTTACCATCATTTTTACTATTTTTTAAAGCAACGCTCAGAGAACAGAAACATCTTTCACGTATACACGCTGGATATTCTGGCGAATCTTGCGCATGTTAAGAAGAAATCACTCCAGGAAGTACACTTGATATTTTTTGGAATCATCTCCTGACCAGCCCCAAACTAGAAACAAACTGTAGTCGGAGTTCAAAAAGCAAAACAATGAATGGACTCTCTAAAGACGTTTCATCACAGAACCAACGCCTTTGTGTTTAGAGCACAGGTTCAGCCTGTCCTGGAAACGAGATACTGGGCATGGTGACCTTCACGACTACAAGAAGCACAAGAAAGAACAAGAAAGCTGTTTGGGGTTATGGCGTGTTCTTCTCTGTAGATCCTGGGATCCTAAAAATGGTGATCATCTGTAGATCCTGGGGGGGATTGTGATCCTTGGATCCTGAGAATTGTGATCCGTTGATGATCTCTGGATCCTAAAAGAGTGATCCTGTGTAGCTCCTGGGATCCTAGGAAACGTGACCCTCTGTAGACCATGGGATCCTAAGAATCGTGACCCTCTGTGGATCCTGGGATCCTAAGAATCGTGACCCTCTGTGGATCCTGGGATCCTAAGAATCGTGACCCTCTGTGGATCCTGGGATCCTAAGAATCGTGACCCTCTGTAGATCCTGGGAGCCTAAGAATAGTGATCCTCTGTATATCCTGGGGGTATTATGATTCTGGTATGATTCGAATTGTGATCATCAGTAGATCCTGGGATCCAAGGAATTGCGATGCTCTGTAGCTCCTGGGATCCTAAGAATTGTGATCCTCTGTAGATCCTGGGATCCCAGTAATCGTGATCCTCTGTAGATCCTGGGATCCTAAGAATTGTGACCCTCTGTAGATCCTGGGGAAATTGTAATTATGGGATTTGGAGAATCTACGGTCCAAATGGGACGGTTCTCGGTCCTGGTAGTCCATTTGAGTTCCATTTCCGGACTCCTGATCTACTCAGGAAACGTCCTCAACCCAGCACTACTATCTGGGCCGCACGCATACTACGTCACTACGGTACTTTTGTACACTATATAGGGTTCTAGTTCGCGGATTGAGACGTTTCCATACCTGCATTTGTGAGATGCTGGAGATGCCATAAGAAAACGAGAATTCTCCCTAAAACACACACTACACATAAACACACACACCGGAAATGCTTTTATTTTACTGTAAAGACGTTTAACCGCCAAAAACACGTCAGAAGTGAAAGTAAAGGAAATAAAAACACCAGTCAGCTGAGCTAGCATCATTATTAGCAAAAAATACAACATTAAATAAAAATACGACTCGTTTATCTCGCCTTCAGCAGCCGATAGAACAATTTACAGCTGTTTTTTATAAATAAAAATAAAATCTAAACTGTTTATTTTGAGTACAAACCTGTATAAAGTGGAACAGAACTGCGTTGAAATGTTGGACTTCCCAGTTCTGGCAGTGATGTGATGTGGCGTGACGTCATCGCAGCCGGGAGGTGAAACCTGCAATCCCCGGAAAATATAAAATAAAAGTCATTAAGGTTAAAGAACCAAAACAAAAAAAAAACCCTCATCTTTTATTTTATTTATTTTATTTTTTTTTTTTTAAATAACTTTGTACTAAACATGTTGGTGGATTTGATCTCAAGCTCAGGTTTCTTATTACTGCTGTTGTTTCACTCAAATTTTGACTGTATTTAATTTAATTTAATTTAATTAATTTTTTATTTAATTTAATTGCATTTTATTTTATTTGTATGATTTTATTTTATTTGTATGATTTTATTTTATTAGATTTTGTACTAACTTTAATCCCAAACACAGGTTTCTAATTACTGCTGTTGTTTTACTCATAATATAATTATTTTTATTAAATTGAATTAAATATAATTTATATATTCAAATTATTAATTAAAATAACGAAATAATTAAAATAACTTTTATTTTATTTTACTTTGTTTATTTCGTTTTTTTTCCCAATGGAAAATCTGTTTATCGTAGTTTATATAAATTCATTAAAATAATCCTGTGATTTGAATTATAGCTGCTTATACTACTTAAAAAAATAATATGTAATATAATATTATAAAAATGGCTTAAATAAAGGCTTAAAATAAACAAACAAACTAATAAACTCACATTAAAATGTATTAAAAAAAGATCTTAACGTTGATGTTAAAAGGAAATTCAGGACATGCAACATTTCTGGAAAAACTGACGTGCAGGTCAAACAAAACCCTGGACTGATATCAGTCACGTGGCAGTAAGTCGGGTGTCCCTGACCGGTCACCTCCACAGATCCTGTTTCATGAGTGGAGAAAGATACTGCATACCTGAGTGCCAAGAATTCTGACTCAGTGTATCCAGGATCAATCCAAATCTAACAAACGCTATAAAACCAAATGTATTTTAGACACTTGATGTTCCAGTTCCATAAGTGGAGACCTGCACCTCAGGCCTCGTCACCTTCTCACCTACAACAGCACCTGACTAATTCAATTCGAGTCATCATGAATTCGAGTTCTCGACCACACACTTTTGGAGAAAGGGTAGCTCAACCTAAATTCTAATATTTGTTCCATGAAATTATTAATTTATTCCCAACAGTTTCTTCTCTTCATGTCGTAGAGTTTCTCTTGGCTGCACTGCTTCCAGTACGTGTATGTGGATGTTAGATTTTTTGTCCAATCAGATTTCAGTCTCTAGGTGCTGCCATGTCAATCTAATCTGCCCAGAGCCTTCATAGTCAGTACTGCTGGACTTTTTACCTTTGTGTCTATTAGAAATAGCTCTGTTTCTTTAACCAATCAGATTTCATATTCTCCTCACAGGGCAGCTCGCTGGCCCAGAGTAGCGTCAGCATTTTTCCGTCCTCTGATTGGTTGGTCAGAGAGAAACTGTTACAGCCGAGTTCGACTGGTAAAACACGTGTGTAGCTCTGCACACGTTAATACATCCGAGTTTTACTTTTTTATGCCCACAATCGCTGATGGAGGAAGAGAAAAGCTAGACATGGTGAGGACATGGTCGGCCAACCCTGAAGCTAGCTAGCGTGTCTCAGCCTGGGAAAGGGTTCGTTCTCCACTTCCAGACCAGTATATACGAGCGGTACCACTGGATTACAGCCTCTGGGGGGCGCTGCACATTATGAGTCTGCATCTCTGGTGAGTAGGTTGTATTTTATTTACATTTTTATGTTTTTGTCATGTTATTAGACAAATATTGATTCTGAACTGCTCCAGATGTTGTAGGTGCACAGTTACGGTTGTATTGTAGAGGTTTGGAGCTTGTTTTAGTAAAATGGTTTTCACCCTCCATATGTGAAATGTCTCTCTCTCTCTGTAATGCCAAGTTGTTATATTGCGTTTTTTGTATAGTATTGATGGTTTCTATAATTGCGTGAAAGTGGTGGTATTAAGAGGTGGATTAAGTCGGGTACGTCCCCACTGAAGGCCCAGGTACCAAATGCACCGCCGGCCACTATATTATATTATATTATATTATATTATATTATATCGTATCGTATCGTATCGTATCGTATCGTATCGTATCATACAGTATTATATCATGTATGTTTATACAGCTTACCGCCAGAGGGCGCTCTATGTTTTTTGTTGTTGGTTTTTTTTTTTTTTTCTTCTTTCACTTCTCACCCGGAAGTCGCATGAGTAAACACATCGCACATGTTGCTGAAAGTTCATTAAGTGGGGAAAAATGGATGAAAAGAAAACTAGGAGCCCTAAAAGCACCTCTCAGGATTTGCTGGTCTGCGGGAACGGACACGGACACGGTAACTCGATTTATTCACAAAACCGAGAAAATCGTGCGGTTTATTTATTTTGCCTCACGGTGCAGGATTTCATTTAGCGACTGGTGCAAACTACAGCAGACATGAATGATTAGAGGACAAGAATGAAAATATCACCAAAAAAAAAGCTCGTGTCGGGAGAAAGAGATCGGAAAACATGGACCAGGGTTTTTTTTTTTTTGTCTAGTAGAAATATATCCTTATATTTCCATGTACAATGACTGTAACTCATATTTAGGCTTGTTTTAGTCACTCCATCAGTTTTCAACACCTCAGTGATATCTGGTCATATCTGGAGAGGTTTTAGTTTAGTGATTATTCATTGGATCTGAAAGGTTGTGAGTTTAAATCCCACTCACGCTAAGCTGCCACTCCTGGGCCCCTGAGCGAGGCCCTTGACCCCATCGCTGCTCGGTAGTATGAACGAGTCGCTCTGAATAAAGGCGTCTACCAAACGTAAAGGGTTAATGTAGATCCTGTCTCAAAGACCGGCGGTCGAGAAGGAATGATAAAGGCACACCTCAGGTTTGTGTGTTGGGCTCTGAGATGCTTTTCTGCTTGTGGTCTCCTGCTTCGCCGTTCTCCTCAGACCTTCTCTCATTGTCTCGCACACGGTGTTCCTGCTCACAGCGCTGAACCTGAACATGCTTTTTATTCCTCCTTTGCAGGACTTCACGAGAAGCTGTTGTTGAAATCCACGCGCGCATCGTCCCTGCAGACGGAAAAGGTCCCAAGAAGCAGTGGTGAGGACGTCTGGACTCGTCTCTGATTGAATTAGTCTTCAGATCTTTGTATAATGCTAAAATCTCTGTGTGTGTGTGTGTGTGTGTGTGTGTGTGTGTGTGTGTGTGTGTTAGTTCTCGACCGGCTCCAGTGTTTCCTGCCTCAAATGGCCCTTGCTAATGAGACATTAAAGCAGCAAATGGAGAACCTTCCTGCAGGTCACTTTGACATTGAGAGTGTTGAGGAAGCAGAAAAGGTCATAGAGATGGTAAGATCTGGTCCAAACCTTTTTCCTGACCTCGTTTGGTTACGCAGTGACTCTGCATCGTTGTACGTTCTTCTGTAATAATTGTATGGACCGTCGTGTTGCTGAAGACCCTGAAAAGTTCTAATGCGCATTTCCTGTAAATTACATAAAGGGACTTTTTTATTTTTTAATTGTCACCTGTACGTTAGAGCACAATAATTGCTCCTATCAGACATTAAAACCCAGTTCATCAGAGGAAGCTCTGTCCTTCTAACCTGTTTCTACTCTGCGTGTGTATCTCCTCATCAGGATGTCGCTCTGGTGGAGCTGGAGGACTCCGACAGCAGCCAAGAAGAAGAGGAGTCTTCTGAGGAGGAGAGCTCGGACGACCAGACCGTCGATACGGAAACGCTGAAACTACCTGGCAACCGGAAACGAACAGCCAAGATTGAAGTGCTAGAAAAAGATGGCGAGTGAAGGAGAACATCTCCTGATGGCTTTCCGTTACGCTTTTTCTCACACACACAGAGAGAGAGAGAGAGAGAGAGAGAGAGACTCTGGGGATTATTACTTTGTAAATATGGACCTGAAATGGAGCACACGTGTTGTGATGGACATATTTGATGACTATGAAGTGTTTTTTTGCAGGTTCGAATGAAAGTCCTCGTCTCAGGTTACGTGTTTATCATGGATTTGTTCGATCTTCACATTCTGTACATTTCTAAATCTCTGATTCAGACCTTCACCTGGGATTGTTTCTTCATCCCGATAAATGTTTCCTTTAAAAAAACCTCTTTTGTGTTTTTTGATTTGGCTCCTAATAAACAATTTTCATGAATCAATCATTACAGACTGGAGCACTTCTTAATAACACGTTTTATTATTTATTTATTAATAATGTAAGACTGCAGCTATCCATTATTTCAGTAATCCAGTATTCCACCAAATATTACATCCATTCATCGATAAGAAGTAGTTTCTCTTTAATAAAGAGCGACACTAAATATAAAGAGAAAATAAAACACGTCGCATAAGTCATTTGTTTCCTTTTTTTTTTATTTTTTTTTTTTTTATTATTATTTTTTGTTGCAGAAATTAAGAATATCTGTGAAAACTAAACCCATTTAGTGCATTTCATTGCCACATTACAGCAAAATGCAAATCTAAATATATCAATACAAATAAATTTCAGATTACTCTTTAAAAAAAATAAATAGGAAACGCACTGTCTGGTGTTTTCATGTTTTAGCTTGAAATGATCGCAAACTTTGGAAACTTTGTTTATGTTCATATTATTCTTCCGCCTGATTCCGACTTTTTTCTTTCAATTGCGCCTTTATTTCTCGTAATTCCGGTTATTTCTAACAAATTCCGACTTTGTTTCTCTCAATTCCCACACTTTTTCCTCGCAATTCTGACATTCCGACTTTGTTTCTCTCAATTCCGGATTTTTTTTCTTGCAATTCCGACATCGAGCATTTCTGGTGCCTTCACCGGTGACCATGTTGACGGCCTGAAGTGTGAAGCTGTTGGTGTATGAACGAGGCTCCTCTGCTTCATCCGTCTTGTTCCGTCTCCTCCAGAGCTGATCGTTAGATTGTTAAAGTTCTATCCAGGGATCAGAGGCTCAGTTTAATACCATGTGATTCTACTGATTGTAGCTGAATTTAATCTTTGAAAGCTTTAATCTTGGAGAAAAAAAAAAGTCATGGTGAAAACGGGCTTCCATATGAATCTTCTCCTCGCCCCTCGCTGTTTTCTCCCCGTACCTCCATTTTTAAAATCTGCAGCTTCTTCTATGTTACCTGTCCAGAGCGCTCCAGAGTTTAGCGGGTGGTGCGTCAGTATAAACGGTCCGTGGGGAAACAGTGCTCCATGTGTAGTTAAATTGACTAAATGAGGTAATTTGCCTCGATTGTTTTTTTTATTGTAATTACTCGAATCGTTTCAGCTCAAATACTGAGGTATTACAATGAACGACTCGGTCTATATTCTGTGAGGCTCTACTGCTGTGATTAGATTAGATTAGATTTTATTGTTGTTGCACAAGTTACAGTACAAGGCAACGGAAATGCAGTGTAGCCGTAGCGGTGTAAAATATTTACATATGTACAGGCTGGTACATTTATGATATAATAGATATAAATAAATACTGATAAATATGAAAAGAACAATATGAATATAAACATTACAGCGATTATATACAGTGAGTACAATGGAGGAGACGTTTGTACGTGTGTATAAATGTTATGGTGTGCAATAAATAGAGGGTTTATTATATACAGTAGACCCATGTTAGCTACAGTTTTCCTGCTGTTAAAATAGACCATGTTCAAAGAACAATAAACAAACAAACAAACAAACAGATAAACATTTTTTTTTCTGAGAGATTTGGAAATTTTAATCCCAATCTAGCGTGTAATTTTCCCTTCACTCGAACTCGGAGACCCCAAACCCGTTCCAGCATGGTGACGATGCCCCTGTGGACAAAACCAGCTCCGTGAAGATCTGCTTTACATGGGATGAAGTGGAAGATCTCCTGCTGTAGAGCTCTGACCTCAACCCAATCCAGGTAAATCATATGAACTGGAACGCTGACTGCACCCCAGACCTTCTTCACCTTCATCACCTACATCCCTACCTGACTTTACTAACACCACTGAGCACAAACCTCCACACAATCTAGTGGAACATCATCCCAAAAGATGGAGGTTTTTATAATAGTAAACGGG
>JAAIIK010000239.1:296248-306408 GCA_014706435.1 Silurus glanis
TAATGTGTTTGTTTTAACTGAGAACTTTTTCTAACACCCACACACACTCAGAGCAAACCCAGGGGTGAAACAGTCCCTATGTGTGCTAGAGCTCATGTCGGAAGTCGTTCCACAGACTCCCAGATGCCGCATGTCAACAAGTTTAAGCACTAATTGATTTAAGATTGGCTAATGTGGGAGACTGATTAAAGGGTAATCTGGTGCAGTTCCCTCCCCGTCTTTTTTCATTTCAATTCGTATTTATTTTTCTCTGCCTGGGCCGGCAGCTGGACTCAATGTGCGATCGTTTGGCTGCTTTATTGAAGGACTCCGTCTTATTTTTTTGTTTGTTTTTCGTTTTAATTGAGTCTGAAAGCAAAAGATAAATAAAAAAAAGAAGAAAGTGTCTAATTGCAATGTGGAGATTCTGTATTTTAGTTTATTGTAGGCTTTCTTGACCCTATTGGATGTCGTTTTTTTTCCCCTCAATAATATCAAACTTAATATTAGATTTACTATATAGTACATTCGGTGAAACTCAGATGAGAATGGGTTCCTTTTTAAATCTGGATCCTCTCAAGGTTTCGTCCTCATGCCATCTCAGAGAATAGAATAGATTTGGGCATCTTTTTATGTCTCAGCTTGTAGCTGAGGTTTTATAGATTGTTTAGTAGACACTTTGTTGGCAGTATACTGTATTTCCTCTGTTGCAGTACAAATACTGTATAGGTTTTACATTCCCAATCTGGTCACAGCTCGGATTCCTGACAGTACCACAGCCATCCAGAATTGGCTGTACTCTGGGTAGAGGGGATAGCGTACTCTTAATCCCCTATCCATCACAAAGTTCAATCCAGTGTGCTGGCTTCAGATGCTTTGAAAAAAGTTGGTATTACGCTTCCATGGTTTGTTACTGGTTTCATATTTATGGCTCTTGACCGACACTCTTTCCCAAAGCAACTGAGCAATTGAGGATTAAGGGTAGCTTGGTGGGGTTGGGATTTGAACTCACGACCTTCTGATTATAATGCCGTAATCACAGAGCTTCCCTGTCGTCCTGCCACTTGGTAGCTGTTGTCCCACTGTTATGTATTGTGAAGGAGAACATGGGAGGAGGGAACACTTCAAAAGGCAATCAAAATAAGGATTCTTTAATCGCAGGGAAAATGGGGGATTAATGGAGATCTTGATAGACAATGCGAGAACATAATCCACAGTCGCTCGGTCATTCAAGTGCATTAAATGTGAACAAGCCCAAAGACTATTCCGGAACCAAAGCAAAGATCTTAAACACAACAAGGCAGTCAGCAATAACAAAAGGCTCAGAAATTCCAGACGTCCTACTGTAGGATGGCGAGATTTCACAATGACCCAATGAACATTCGTGTTGAAATAGTTTAGAAGTAGTGCTGTAAGTAACCAGGAAGTGGTACCAGAGATACTGGAGAGGAAATGTATGTTATAGAACCATCTTTCTTACATTCCTGTTTATATTTCGTGATAAACCCAAAGTCCGATTTGGTATTTGGGAGCCACCAAACATGAAGTCAGCACGGCATTACATACCGGAAACTGGAAAAGATTTATCAATCATGAATGGTCCTTTTGTATCTGTTTTTTCCAAATACCTCCATCGACTCCATTCTTCATCACTCTTCCGATCAGCTTCTTTTACATGTATCAAGGGCTAAAACAGAGGTTATCAAGATCATGGCTGCTCCTTAGTTATAGATGATTATATTGTAATATAAGCCTCAAATCTGCCCACTTTTAAATCTTTGTTAAAAACCCACTTTATTCTTTGGCTTTTAATTCCTAAAGGATGTCAAGTTTCACTTATTTTCTTTTGTGTTTCTTATCCGATACTTGGTTTTGACTGTTCTATTTTGTATTTTTGTTATTAGTACTTTTATTGTAAATCGCTTTGTAAACGGCTCGTTATCAGATTTGCTATAGGAATAAACATGCGATTGCTTTGATTTTTGATTGAGTAAAATCTATTTGTGCTGTAGTAATACTGAGGAAGCAGATGGAGGTACTCCATGGGTTCATTTTATCCAACCAAAAGGGCAGAGATGTGAACCAAAAGCAGTTTCAGGTAACAAGAAAGGGTCAGAGTTTCAACAAAACGACACCAAGTGGAACAAGTGGAATCGCAAACCACAGAAAACAGAAACTAGGTCAGAAACTAGGCGGGCGAACAGTAAACAGAGGAAAGCTTGACATCGACTGCTACACAATCACACAGCGTGTGTACTTCATAATGATTGTGACGCCTGAGAGACCTTTTAAAACCACGAGTGTGGCATGGTGGTAATAGAGTCCATGTGTGTGTGGAATCTCATGAGAAAGTCTGGGTGTTGTAGTCAGTGGCGGCCATTTTTGTAGGCCGTGTTGAATTCTGCACTGATTCTGGTGTCATGTAACATGTAAACAGTGTATAAGTGTAGCCTACAGCTGCAGACTTTTCACTACACACACTATATAGACAAAAGTTTGACATCTGACCATAAGATTGGGTTTGTGTATCTTTTTGAACATCCCATTCCACACGTAGTCTCCATTTGCTGGTTTGATAACCTCCACTCTTCTGAGAAGATGTTCCACTAGATTTTGATTGTGGAGTTTGTGGAGACTTTTTTAGGGTTTGAGCCAGTCGAAGGTCTTCCTGATCTCTCGTGGTCTTCCAGTCCTCTCGAAGCGTGTGTTCCACTCGAAACACCTCGAACGACTCGATGTAGCGTCACCGTGCATCAAATGCATGTCATGTCAAACGTCTTTGTGACAGATTCGCACAGGTTCACGCACCATTTTAACGTTAGCTCTTTGTTCTCTTTGACGTGTTCAGTATGTAAAGCGGATCTTCATGGAGATGGCTTTGTGCACTGAGGTATTGTCATCCTTGAACAGGTTTTGGGTCTCCTAAAATTTCATGCCCCTGCTAGCAAAGACGTCCAGTACAATTGTGTGCTTCTGACACTTTGGATAAGAACCACATATGGCTGGAAAAGTCCACTGTCCCGAAACTTTTGTCCATATAGTTTAGTTCACTGATGATTTACTCTACAAGGTACAGAATACTGTTGATAGAGAATAGGGAGTGAGAAAGACGCCATTTCACATCAGCCTGTTAATATTTTTCTCATTACTTCTCTGTCGGTTCCATCAACAGCGTTTGCATTCTTTCCGCCTCCCCTTGTAGTGTCACGTCGTCCCCGATGCCTTTTCCGAAAGCAAGTTTACACAAACGCAATCAAACAAAATCGGCCTAGTTTAAACTCGCTGCCTCGTACAGCCAGATGTTTTGTTTTTTTTTGGCAGCACGGACCTTAATTGCTAAACGACTAAAACTTTTTTTTTTTTTTTTTTTTTTAAACAAAGCAACATTCTTTTTACTTTACCTACTACGCGTTTTCATTGACGCGTTCGACACGTGACTGCGAGAGCTGCGGATCCTCATTGTCCAGACGTACGAAAATGCTTTTTAGACTTCATCTCGTGGGTTAGTCTTTTTTTTTAATTTTATTTTCCCCTGGATTGCTATGCAGCGGGATGAGATTTTACTTCAGTAGAAGATATGAGATGTGCTCGGCTGTGAGAGAGAGACAGGGATACCTGTGGGGGAAAGCAGCATAAAGATAGGTCTTTTCTCCTCTTTTTTTCTGATTCCATTCCACCAGTTTGCTCGGACAGTAAAGGGCCTCGCTGTCTTGGCTGCGTTAACGAGCCGTCCTGCCGAGCCTAAAATAAGAGCCGCGTCTCCAGGTAAAAACCAAGGGCCACATAATACACCCCTGTGACCAAATTAGGAGTCTGTGTGTGTAACGTGTGTGTGTGTGTGTGTTTGCACATTGCTCTTTTTCCGGAGCGTTTGTGTATCTGTGTGGGTTTGAGAGAATGCCAGTAAGACGGATGATACTGGGACATGGTGCTCGCCCTGTCTGCTGCTGCTCTGCCATGCCACATGGAAATTCACTGCTTTGTACTTAACCCGTGCCTGGATCACAGCATAGCAGAGGCTTGAGCGATATATCAATATAATATCAATATCGTGATAAATGATTATGCAATACCCTTTTCTGAGATATCGTTGGTAGGATGTATTTTATTTATGTATTTTTTTTAAATGGATGGATGCTGTAGACTGGCTTTTAAAAGTTTCTGTATTGCTGCAATAAAAAGAATCAAGAGTCAAACTCCGCTTTTGTTCATTTCACTGTTTTTTTGGACAGTTTGCTCGATAAATTGAACACTCTATGGATTGGAACTCCTGACTTTTCCAGCTATATGTGATTCTTCCCCAAACGGTTACCACAAAATTTGAGGCAAACTAATTTTCCCATCATTCGAACTAGGAGACCCAAACCTGGAAGATCTTGATCTCGAGTGTTCTGTTGTACAGCTCGGACCTCAACCCTATTGAACACATTCGGGATGAATGTGAACGCTGACTGCACCCCAGGTCTCCTCACCTTCTCACCTACATCAGTATCTGACTTTACTAACACCCTTGTGTCTGAATGAATCTTCACAAAATCTAGTGGAACATCTTCCCAGAAGAATTTTACAGATGTTCCACTTTATCTTCATAGAAAAATCCTCTCTCAGCATGAAGAACAGATTTACACACTCTCAGCATCCGGACAGTTTGTTTCTCTTTAAACTTTCAGCTGAAATATTTTGCGGTGTCTCTTGTAAAACTCACCAAAGATGTTCCTTACTAGTTTGAGATTTTCTTCTTCATCCCAGAGCAGTTCAATAGGATTTAAGGTGCGGTGACTGGGCAGGTCTTTCCATGATAGATATCACATACCACTGTCTGCTTTCTAAATTACGCTAACAGAACTCGGACGTACGCTTCGGCTCCGTCTATCGCTGTAGTTGTGGACGCGACCTTAAAAAAAATGCTTTTTTTTTTTATTGTTTAAGCTATAAGTCATCGTCCAACACGCTTTAAACACACACAGAAAACATTTGCAAGAATATAGCGAGATGAATTTTGTGTCAATTTGTAGAAATATCACATTTATAGTGAGTAGTGTAGCGTCGCCTATGCATAGTTTCTCTGCTTGTTTATTGGTTGACGTGTCCTATGATGTCAAAAAAGGGGCGGAGTTAAATATGCACGCCATTGCATTCTTTATTTTCATTAGCTAAATCTGCCGACGAACGTCTTCAACGCCGCACTTTTTTGGACATCAGAGGATACAACCAATCAATAAGGCGGAAACCTACGATTTCTCGTTATGCTACTCATTTCTTACGATGAACTGAAATCGGGAGCATTCGCGAAACAAAATAGTTACGTGCCAAATTTAAAATCGTGATGAAGTGGGTTTCCGCGAGTTTCAAACCGCGATAAATTCAATAAGGTACAGATAGTTCACTTTTATTTCTTTAGTTCAGACAGACGGCAAATCATCGGTTTCCCTTCTAATCATCAAATACCTTCTGACTTGTAACGCATGTCCCTTTCGCACACAAAAAATAAATACAAATAAAAAGAATAAAAATAAAACCAGACGTTCTTTTCCTGTTGTGTCTGCAGGAAGTCACAGCTCTACCTCTGCCATGTTAATCTGTGTTCTATGTGACTCTCAGGACACGCCTCGGCCATATTCACGTGGCAGCAGAGTGCTGAGAGAACGCGTTCGAGATACGGTTAAGCGACGAGAAATTGATCTACATATCAAATATCGGTCACAGATTATTGCTCACTGTTTAAATAATAAAACTACAGCACGTCTACTAATAATTATATAGAAATAAATGTTTTTTACAAATGCAAATATGGTAAAAAACTGCATCACATCGTTAACTTTTATGCTGGTGCACCGATGCGAATCGGTGAATCTTACCATCCCTAACAGATATAAAGGAATGAGCTAGATTCTCCAACCCAGGCAAGTGTAAAGATGGCCGACGTTGCACTTTGAGGTCAGAGTAGGTTTGCGTACTCCTGGGTCGTTTCTTTGTTAGTGAATAAAACTAAGTCAAGTCACGCCAACCAAAGCAGAGATATATTTATAGGCCTTTCAGAGGCATGGTATTGCCTGTAAATGTTATGAAAACGCAATTACAGGACATGAAACACCAGAATCTTCATAATAATGTTTTAAGAAAATTCCAGAATGAACTCCAGAGAAGAAAACGTGTCGTATTTCAGCTCCGATGTCCGTGAGGACTCTAACTGACCCGCCTGCCTGTCTGAATCTCTCTTTCTGCCCATGACCTGTGTGTTTCCTGGCCACTGCGTTTATTTGTTTGGCTGTCGGGAGGATGCTTGTATGGAAGCCGGAACATTCCTGTTCCGCGTCTATCCGGCTGTGTTTCCCGGCTACATCAAATCGTGACGAAGAAAGAGAGAAGGGCCACAAATAAACAAAAAGCATTCACTTTCACAAATACCTGTGTGGGCTTTTGATTACAGGGTACAAAAAAATGTGTGTTTGTGAACCCGTGTGTTAGTGTGTAAGTGTGTGTATGTGTGGCCACACGGTAATGACTGTTTGTCTTTCTTCTGTCTGGTGTGGTAGACGTGGACGAGTGTCAGGACAACAACGGCGGATGCCAGCAGATCTGTGTGAACACCATGGGCAGCTACGAGTGCCAGTGCAAAGACGGATTCTTCCTGAGCGACAACCAACACACCTGCATCCACCGCTCTGAAGGTCTGTGTGTGTGTCTGGGATTAGATTTCTGGGTCTCTATGGTTCTCATGCTACATTTTGAAATTCTCAAAACTTCCAGTTCAACCTTCACATCGTGTCGTCACTTGTGCGCAACATGAAAGCAATTTCTCGTCGCTTCGATCAAATCGCGAACGCTTTTGTACACTCACGTAATCGAATTGTGTACGAGTGTCTGCTGTTTTCTTCATTATCATTTGTTCATGTTGGTCAAAAATGTATTATACTCGTTTCACCTGAATAGTTTTATAGGAACTTTTCTCAAAATTGTTAATTCAGCATTTGTGTAAATGAACATCTCAATGCCACCGGAATGACAAGTCCTTTTGTTATTGTTCCCAAAACAAGATTGTATGGAAGATGAATTTCAGCAGCACAAATGTATTCATTTGATTGCATATTTGATTTATATTGATTTGATTCAACTTCAATTTCTTTTGTAAATGTGTTGAACTGATGAATTGTGCAGATGAATCTTGAACGTCACTAATGAAGGCGAGTGAACGGATCAACCGATAATCGACTCGTTCTCTAAAACAGGTCAAAGGTGAATCTCGTGAACCTTCAACTGGCGACAGGCAGCAAAACGCATAAATGCAATTTCTGAAAATGGATGAACAACCAGAAAACGAACACTAAAACAGTACAGTAAAAGTGTGAATTCTGTCCGGTTTCAGGAAATCGATATCCCACAGTAATGTGCACGTTTGTGCTGCTAAAATTCATCAAGAAGAAATTCAACCTCGTGCATTTCCACGATCCAAAACCGTCGTTTACACGAGGAACCGCTGAAACTGTGAACGTGACTAAACATTTTGACGATCTTAACGTGAACAATGACAATAGGACGTGTTATTCTGATGGTAATGAGACGTTTATTCACACAAATACTTACTTTTCAAGCAACCATGGAGATCTTTGTTTCTCATACAGTTCTTTAAAAGGTAAAAGATAAACCATTATTTCAGAAGTTTGTCTTGTTGCCAAGTTGTTGGCTTTTTTTCAGAATCGGTTTCTTTGGAACTCCAGCTGGTGGCGGTTGAGTGCTTTGCATACTTTAGGTTGATTATCCGTGCATATTAAAAACGTCCTCACATTTAAATAAAATCATTTACTTATACCCAAATGAATAAACCGACCCCTAAATGGTCAAAAAGACACATTAGGCAAGAGATCATGGCCCACCACAACCCATACCTTCCCTACATGTGCGAGAGTCCAAACTATATACTATAAACTAAGTTCAATCTTGATCTTATTCTCAGGTTTAGCTTAGTATTTTACCCCGTAAGCGTATTTAGCTGTTAAAAAAGGAACGGAAATCTCTTCTATACAGAATTCTTTGTGATGGACAGATCATGCAAATGCTTCCTTCTTCATTACACAACATTTGTAACACATTATAAAGCTCAAAAACACATTAGGTCCAATTTGGAAGTGTTTTTAATTGGAAACATACTGGACTCAATGCTCAACACAATACTGGTGGATCGTCATTTTCATAACCACACAAAAGTTTGTTAACATCTGACCATAAGATTGTGTTTGTGAATAATATCCTTTTTGAAAATCCCATTTGCTGTTATAATAACCTCCACTCTTCTGGGAAGATTTGACACTAGATTTTTGCAGTGTGCTTGTGGAGATTTATGTGAGATTCAGATTTAAGTGTGTTAGCAAAATCAGGTCTTGATGTAGGTGAGATGAGGAGGCCTGGGGGTGCAGTCAGCGTTCACATTATTCATGCTCAGTAGGGTTGAGGTCAAAGCTTTATAGCAGGAAATCTTCCATTTCAACCCATGGAAAGCAGATGCTCATGGAGCAGGCTTTATGCACAGGGGCATTGTCATGCTGGAACAGGTTTGAATCTCCTAGTTCAAGTGAAGGGAACATTTTCATTCCACTACATCCAAATACAATTGGGTACCAAAAGTTTGGAGAAGAAGTGAAGTTTATTTGTATAGCGCTTTTCACAACAGACATTGTCTCAAAGCAGCTTTACAGAATTTAACAGTGAAGGTGAACGATGTGTGTTTATCCCTGATGAGCAGCCATGGCGACTGTGGTGAAGGAAAAACTCCCTTAGATGTTATGAGGAAGAAACCTTGAGAGGAACCAGCTTCTCCATGCCAGAGCCTTTAAACACTTAAAGAGGTCCAATGTCTAAACATGAATTTGGATCCAATTGGCGCTGGTACGTCTCTAGATGGTTCGGGATGTTTGAGGGGTCGCCATCTACTTCTTTAAAGGTCCACAGTCTTCATAAAGAAGCACATATACAGGATTTGATAGGTTTTTTTTAATGATGTCCAGGTGACATTGTGGACCAAAGTGTCCTAGCGTTCCTAGCATCAAACAAGTCACGAACGAATATTGTCTCAGAGTGTCGATGTTGAGATTTGACATGGAACACAAAAATGCTCCACGGGGGGTCTGGATCCTGCTTAAATTTCTCCCCAATGTGGTGGTCTAAAAATTCCCACCCACCAGCCTGCTCTCTATGATCCTACAACAGCGACTGGAAGGAAGGAGGCTAAGTTCTTTTTGACGTGCTTTGTAGGAACGTATGATGTTTCCATGTTATATTACAATATATTATACATTTATAGTTAGTTATATGTGGTCCACTGTACAAAGAAAGGACATTTGAGTTTTGGTAGCGTTTGGTCGCTGAGTTTTCATGTTGCGTGTTTCTCACCTCATCAGCACCTCAGTTTCTTTTCCGAAAGTTCAGAGATTATGATACACTGTGTGGCCAAAAGTGTTTGGAAAACCCACCATTTCCACCCATTCGTGGTTCTTCAATCAAATGCAGTTGTATAGAATGTCTATGGATGTGTTTTTTTTTTTCCTTCACTTGAACTAGGAGACCTGAACCTCTTCCAGCATGACAATGCTGTGCACAAAGACAGCTCTATGAAGATCTGCTTTACATAGGTTGGATTTGGTGGAAGATCTCCTGCTATAGAGCTCTGACTCTCAATCACCTGCATCAGTACCTGACTTTACTAACACTCTTGTGGCTCCACTAGATCTCACAAATCTCCACAACATCAACGGGAACATCTTCCCAGAAGAGTGGAAGTTATTTTAAGCGCAGGGAACAGGGACTCGATCGACGTGGAACGCGATGTTCACATGTGAACCTAGTTAGCGTTTACTAGGTAATGCTAGTTCATGTTATGTTACAGCCTTTCATTGCTCTTTGGCTCGTAAACTGAATATGACTCTATAAAGACATTTCCTCGTTCCATACAAAATCTTCCACGCGGCCGGAGCGAGACATTAGTGGCATTTCGCGGAGACTGAACTCATTCAGGACTTCTGTTCTTCCTTCATCACAGCATCCGAGAGAAAATAGTGAAAAGTGAAGGTCATGACTCAGGTCACTGTCGAAGGGTTTCGTCTGCTGTAATGCACTTCTTGTATTGGGATTTAGAGGTCACATGCCTGCGCAGTGTGTAAGTGTGTGTGTGTGTGTGTGTGTGTGTG
>JAAIIK010000239.1:338851-350827 GCA_014706435.1 Silurus glanis
GAGCTGGTACTATAGATCCAATGAGCTGGTACTATGAGCTCTATGAGGTGGTACTATAGATTTAGTGAGCTGGAACTATGAGATAGTACTGCAGATCCAATGAACAGGTACTAGAGATCCCGTGAGCTGGTACTATGAGCTCTATGAGCTGGTATTATAGATACAGTTAGCTGGTACTATGAGCTGGTACTGTAGATCCAATGAGCTTGTACTATAGATCCAATGAGCTGGTACTATATATCAAGTGAGCTGGTACTATGAGCTGTACTATAGATCTAATTAACTGGTACTATTGATCCAATACGCTGGTACTATAGATCCAATATGCTGGTACTATAGATCCAGGACAATAAGCTGGTGCTATGGATGAGCTGGTACTATAGATCCAGCCTTAAGAACTGATGAAGAGATATGGAAAGCCATGAGTTCTACTCCCAGTACCACCAAGCTATGATGGGTTCTTGAGCAAGGCCCTTAACCCTGAACAGCTCAGTTGTATAAATGAGATAATTGTAAGTTGCTCTGAATGAGGGCGTTTGCCAAATATCTTAAATGTTGTGCTTCATTTGAGATTTTTTAGGAAGTGGTAGCTTAATAGTTATGATGTTGGATTTTTGATCAGTAGGTCCTGAATTCAATTCCCAGCACCACTAAGCTGCCTCTAATGGGTTCTTGTGCAAGTTATATAAATGAGAAGTTTTAATGAGAGTGACCGCCGAAAACCATAAATGTAATTAACACCTTCTGATTAATTAGATTTGAGATTCCAGTAGTGCGGTGGTTGAACACTAAATGATATCACCCAAGCTGATGTTACAGAGATGAAAGCGAATTTCTCCTTCTGTGTCATTAAAGGCACCTCTGCTAAACTTGGCTGCTGCTGTGTAATACTCATGTCCAAGTTGGAAGGATCTGATTTAACCACTTCAAACGTTAATTGCTCAGTGCCTTTGCCAAACCTCTCGGGAAGAACTCTTCACTCGAGTCACTTTCCAGTTCATCAAGACCAGGAATGTACTTTATACTTACTATACAATTCTATCTTGTAATTTGTATTCATGATTACAGTCCTAACAGGTACTTAGTCGTGATTTATGGTGATCGTCGGACAGGAGGCTAGGCCGGCACTGCTAATCCAAACCAGCTCGGATAATCTTCTAGTGATGTCATTTTATACCCTTTTTTTTATTGTTTCTTGGATTTTATGAGTTTATTGCACAAATATGCTGGATGGCAGGGTGGTGTGTGTATGCGTAACAATGCTGTACCTCAGGTTTGTGTTAGATTTGACACTCTGCGCTCCCGCTTAAGTTCATACCCCTGTCATAGCCGCGGTCAACTGCACCAGGATGCGACCAGTCCTGGCACATTAAACTGGAAACTCGGCATCAGTGGAAAAGTCTTCTTCTGTGTAGCCATATTAATGTGCTGACAGAGAGTAAGGCGGGAAGTGAGAGCGAATTTATTGTTACTTAAGGTGAATGGTGCTGAGTTTCTTAGCTGTTTCGGAAAGTAGTTGTTTGGATTCATATGGGACAGCGGTGGACAATAACAAAGTAAATGTAATTGGTTACTGTACTTAAGTAGCTTTTTCTCATATCTGCACTTCAATGAAGTGTTTCCATTTGGCGAGATTTTTTTTTAACTTCATTTCTGCATTTTAAATCAAATATTTTACTTTTTACTCAACTACATTTTGTGAAATCAGTCGTTCCTTTTTATTTATGTGGATAAAAAACTTTAATCAAACACGCCGCGAGTCACCAATCAGGATCGAGCGCACGCTCTGTTTTAAACTCGTTCTGATCGGCGATTGGTGTATCTACTGATCACCAACATACAGTTCAGCATCATTCAACATCAAGCAGAACATTTAGAGAGGAATAAATAATGAAGAAACTCCAGACTCGAACTCGCCACGACACACGTGACCTCGTTTACACCATTTATTTAAAGTAGTTGAAAAGAAGGTTTTGTGCTCATGATGATTGTAATAGAAATCAATCAGAGTCATTAAATATCATTCTATTAATAGATCAGTGTGCTGAGAGTCACATTCGAATCTTTTCACATAAACTGAGGTGATTAATTAAAGAGTCTTGTGATTAAAAATGATAATAGGAACATTATAGTTATAATAAATGACAGTACTTTGGATACTTAAGTACATTTGAAGGCAAAAATATTTGTACTTTTGCTCAAGTGAAAGTTTAAAGGGACACTTTTACTTTTACTGTAGTCACATTTTAGTGTTTCTATAATTCATGGTTTGTGTACCACTACTGTTAATGACTGATGTAAACTATACATTAACCAAACATGAGATTCAGTCTCTTTCTCCAGTTTCTCCAACCATCTACAACTAGGCCTGGTTGGAATTAACTTTCTTACTTCCACTTTTAACTTTTGATTGTTTCTTTCTTTTTTTTTTTCAGCTAAAACTTTACTTTTCTTCCACAGTAACCTGACGACCTGCCTCAACTTTTTTTTTGCCATTTAACCTAACATGTTTTTATTCCCGATCTTCTTTTTTGCTAATGGTTTGTCTTTATTTTCAGAAATAAACCTTTTATTATGGAATCATTTCTGTACCTTACACTTTATAAATAGGTGATTTGTTCACCTGATGAGTACAGTGCCATGCACTACACACTTAAAAATGAGTTCTACTTGGAAAACTGTTATATGGTTCTACAAAGACATTCAGAGCATTCCTCCAGAGAGATGAAACCTTGTTAG
Source organism: Silurus glanis (assembly GCA_014706435.1). Lineage (NCBI taxonomy): Eukaryota > Metazoa > Chordata > Actinopteri > Siluriformes > Siluridae > Silurus > Silurus glanis. The sequence goes on from JAAIIK010000239.1 coordinate 341,591, forward strand.
CGTAGCGTTAAACAGTCTACTTCATCACTAATCCGGATAAATTTGAAAATGGCGATTTTGCCGTCGTGACGCTCTGCATCCACACGCATCGTTTTTTAATCGTCTCCCAAAAGTTGCTCATCCACACTGAATAGTCTGAAAATGCTTATATCCCTGTACTACTCATTAGTATAACGTGGGACGCTTTGAACTTTGCCGTATCTGAGGAAAGGCACCGTCACATGACCTAAAATCTGTCTGTGTATACAAAAAAAAAAAAAAAAAAAAGAAAATGTATTAGTGTGGACGTGGCCTAAAAGTCACATTTTGAATGTTTGTATCTGTTCTAAATGTGCCTTAAATTAATATTTTTCAAGTTTTTAATACTCTAATTAACATGGTCATGGACAAATATTGATGCTTTATGCAAATGTATGTTCATTATTAGTGAAACCAAACTCAAAATACAAATATTAAATATTCTTGTAAATATTTAAAAGTAACGATGGTGTTTAAAAAGGACACCAAGCGGAACTGTTGCTGTGTTTCCACACGGACGGTTTTAATTGCCGGATGTGCGCATCATGGCGGATGTCGGTGCTTGATTTGATACTTGGCGCGTCAGTAAAACAAATGTATAGTGAATAAAAAGTTTTTTTTTTTTAAAACGAATGAAGTTGTTTTTTAATCTCGCCTCTTTTACATTTATTTATTTAGATTTTCAAATTAATGCTGCATTAATCGCGCATTAATACAATTAGTTAATAAATGTATTAGTTAATGAAATGAATTTTTGACAGCCCAAAAAAAAAAAGAAAAAAAAATAAAAAATATATATATATATATATATATATATATATATATATATGAAGGCTTTCATTTTTTCATTATGCATAGGGGGAATTTAGAGTATGTTTTTCACCTCCTGGCTGTGAGGAAATCAACATGGACACAAAAGCAATTGGCCAAGGGACCATAGAGTGGTGAACACCACCTAATGCATGACCATGCCCAAGAATTCTTCCCCTACAAACTCATATAGAGCAGATACAAACTTTTGGTGTATATTGGGGCTGTAATTTAATGAGTGAGACCAATAAAGCACCAAACATAAATGGGTCCTTCTGCAGAAGTACTACATGGGCAAGACTCTGATATACTGAATATGCTTGGATTATTTTGTTGTGACAGTTGGTCTGAGAAGGCTTTTTTTTCCCAAGGGCTTCAGTGGTAAGACACCCAGGCACACAAGACTAGAATACTGAGAGCACTAAATACATTTCACTTGGGAAAAAAAAAAACTATTTATCTTGGACATACTCACCCTTCTCTTAAATTTACCCCGTACCTGTTTGCAAAGCCCAGGCAGGTCTACAGGTTTGATGGAGATGAAGCACAAGGTGAAAGGAGGCTACCATCCTCCATGACCCAAAAGCTATGGTATATCCGACCAGAATTTCTTTCCTCTATTGTGTATCCCCTTTGCATTGCCAAACAGGAACAGGAAGCATCAGCCTTAACTACCTTTCTCTGGGAAGGAATTGACCCCAGGGGCACACGTTTCCAGGGCATCAACACTGCTATGCAAATGATGTGTTTGCGTTTCACATGGTCCAGGTGCTGCTCTCTCTGGATCCTCTGGACCCAGTAAAAAGGAAATTATCCCAGAAATTATCTTGTGCTAGAAAGAATTTGACATGTTCCAGGAAAGTGTCAATCGTGACCTGCTTATCTACGGGAGAAGAAATAAGTCAGTCTTCTACATAATTATTAGATACCAGACACCCTTGGTGAAGCCATCAAAGATCAAGATCGTGATGGTCCCTTGGCTTTATTTAGACCTTGAACTGCAGTCACTCTATGGACAAAATTTTGGGACACCTGAATATAAGATTGATATGTGATTTCTGAACATCCTATTCCACCTCTGGTCCCTATATGCTGTTACAGTAACCTTTACTCTTCTGGGAAGTTTGATTTATTAGATGGAGATTTGGAGATGTGTGGAGATTCATTCAACCACATGGGTTATTGTTGTTAGTGAAGTCAGGTTGTAGGTGAGGTTAGTAGACCTGAGGTGCAGTTAGTGTTCCAATTCCTCTTGTTCAATAGGGTTGAGGTCAGAGCTCTTTAGAAGACCTTCCAGTCCAAGCTGTGCAAAACCATATCTTCCTTTAGCTGGCTTTTTGTCATGCTGGAACAGGTTTGGGTTAGGGAAAGTTTTATGCTCCTACATTCAAATATGTCTATGACTATGCACTTGTGTGCCAACTTTTAACCAAATAAGGCTGGAAAAGGCAGGTGTCACAATACTTTGGTCCATATAACGTATGAAAAAAGTGGTTATTGTAGAGGTTTTTCTTTCTCCCATACACACCCCTTGGCTACATCAGCATGATTCTTGAGATTCATGCATATTCTGGAAACCTCTGCAAACTACGTTAAACAATGAATCGCTTCTTTGCGTTTCGACCAAATCCAAACACGACTATTTTAAATCTGAATTTTATACAGTCTCACACTTTATACTCGGTTCATCCTCTGCCACTGTTACTTTCTTGAGGAACTCACACGGGATCGTTGTAGAACCAAACAAGAGCTCTTGTGCAAACGGTTCCAAGTAGAACCCTCGAATGAATCTAAAGTCTTAAGAAGTGTTTGTGTTTCATAAAAGATTGTGTTGTATAAAATGAATTATGTTCAGTGTTTTATTTTAATGACAAATATTCAATTTACAGCAATTTTCTACTACTGGCAAAGTCAAATGAATTTTTTTGGGGGGGGGTTTGGGTTGAGATCAGTCACAGACGCTTATACTGTATTTCGTGTTCATATTTTTCTATTCAGATGTTAATGATGTCAGTATAGTGGACAGGATGATTTCACCTCAGTACATCATAACAGGACGTGTATGACAACATGAAATTTAGGTATAATGTGTCCTTTTCCTGACTTTCCTACGATCCGTATATAGATATGTGGGTGTGTATGTGTGTGTGTGTGCATATTTACCCAGAGACCTGTGCAGTAAATAATGGCGGATGTGACCGCACGTGTAAAGACACGGCCACCGGAGTGCGTTGCAGCTGTCCAGTCGGCTTCACCCTGCAACCCGACGGCAAGACCTGCAAAGGTCAGTTTGTACTTGTGTGCGTCTGTGTATATTATGTGTGTTTTCATGTCTGTGTATATCGAAATGTTGAGGAACGTTCCACTTTTTTTTTTTTTTTCCTTCTCCTCCCAAAACCCGTCTGGATGTCAGGGAGCAATTTTACATTTCCTGTATTTAGACTGCGAGATTAAATTGCAGGTACGCCAGGGGTAGGATTCTTTCGCTGGAGATAGTTAGGTAGCGCCATGTGCCTACGCGTGTGATCCTTAGCCAAGACCAACTTGATCCACGTCTCCACGTCCTGCTCTTTCGTGTGGAATGGGTTCACGGTTGTTGTTGTTGTCGCTCTGGCGGCGAAGCATTCCCGCTTCCGGAATCCGTCTCTGACGTCAATGGCCGCGTATTCAAAGATAAGTTAGCGCTAAATGATCTCGGCACGGCGGGATGGTGGGTTCTTTCTAAACAAATGCCACAGGAGAGTGGGAGAGGGGAACGCTGGATAAGTGCTCACTCGGGCCACTGGAGTGTGTGCTTTATCTACCTGCAGACAATTCCAGAGTTATTGGCCTGCTGCTTTGTTAAAAATAAATAAACAAATTGCGTATAAGGGTGTTAATAAAATTATATTTTGCAAACATTTATACACTTATCCCAGCATTTAACTAACCCCTGGAAAGATTCGCAGAACAAAGATTTTCAGTACGCCTGAACCATCCTGGGACATCCTGCTTCATTCTTCATCCGAGAACCACCACGATCATCACCGACGGCCATCTTTAAAACGCATACACCCTGTTGCGTTAGAAGTCTTCTGTAGATATCTGCAGGGTTTATGCCTTCGTTCACAAGACACTTTACCACACGCCGTTCAGTGCTTGCGCTAATACTGTGGTCTGCCATCTCGATTAACGGCCTCTGCTCTGGCACGTGACATGTGCGCCATCTATCAGTAATAGGGCACGCTTGCCACGTACTACTGCGTGTAGCCGCGCCATGCTAGCGTCCATTTTTATACCTGTAACTTAAAAGTCTCGGTTTGACTTGAACACAGAGTCCCCTAGTTATGATGGTTAGATTTTTTTTGATCTTACAATGACTATACTAAGTAAAATATTGAACGCAGACGTAGCAGCGTACATGTCGTACGATACGTTGGGGCACTGCTAGGATGTAGGCATCTCCCGGCTTGTGAGATGCTCAACTCTCGCCAGCAGTGGACAGAGTTCAGTTGTCTCCGTGTTGGAGCACAGATTTGTTTTTGTGTGTTTTATACTCTGCTTCATACCATGTATGGAACAATGGATATTTTTAGAACTCAAACTTCCCTAATACACTATATTTCCAAGACATTTTGTAATCAAACACGTGCCCAATGATGCTTGGCAAAAAAAAGTCTGCATTCTTTTCCAGGTGTCAATTGTTTTGCCACATAGTAAGAAATATTTTTGATATTTGTCATTCTTTCTCTTGAATTTTGCCAGTTTTACATGCAAATTTATATTTGAACGGCTCCAGCTCATTTCTGGCTTTTTATAATGCAATGAGGTCAATGGGGATGGGGTTTGGTCATGTGACTGTCTCTAAAGAAGGAGAGACATGTGGCACGTATGTGTGTAAAATAGTTGCAATGGACTGTACATAAAGACACGGCAGATATGATGCTGTTTGATCAGTAAATCTGATACATACACACACACACACACACACAGACACACAAAAAAAATCACCACTTAAACTGGACAGAAAGGAAAATTCAGAATGCCAGGTGATGAGTGTATATGCGTACTCTGGAAGACGGATGTTAGCCTGGTCCGCTGCTTCCCCACCCTCATAATTAAACCTAGCTCAGGGTCTGCTCTCATAAATCCACCTGAATGCATTTGATCTCACGTGTGACATACCATTTATCTGAAACACTTGATGAATGACCTTGTTGGGGATTCATCATAAGTGCTTCCTGCTGCTGTTTGTAAAAACTCACTATGACCATACAATCAAATCAGGCTTGGAATTAGACTTGGATAGACTTTTTTTCCCGTCAGAATAAAATGAAATGAACACATAAATCAACTGAAAGACCTGCAAGACAAACGTAGTTCAACGCTTTGTTTCAATGCAAAAAAAATAATATTCAAACATGCCATTCAAACTTCCCTCGGGCTGGTAATATCTATAATTAACACCAGACCCACTGCGCAGCATCACTGTACAGCAAATTTGCATCAAAATCCAGAAATGCCTCAGATCCATTTTCAATCCCCAAATCCAGTTTTCGTCTCTGTTGTGTCATCGTGTTTGTTTTCTGATTGTGTTCACCTGTCCTGTGTTAGTCCTTGATTAGTTTGTCCATTTCTACCCTGTGTTGTCACGTTTGTTTGTGCTTTCGCATCCAAAGTCTATTTCCAAGCCTTGCTCTTCCGTTGACTTTTTAGACTTGCTTATATTTCGACACTGATTATGGATTATCCGTTTGGGATCGTTGCCTGCTTGTGTTTTTAGCGATTTTTGGATTCGCACGAATAAACATCTAACGTGAGCTCACGCTCCAAAATGTTCCACACATCTGGGGGTCAGCTTCAAATTTACTTACAAACTGTAGAGAAAAATAGAAGGTCCAACACAAAAGAAAAGTGAGGGACGAGACCTATTCTGAGCAGAGACACATTTGTGTGAACATTTTTGCAATTCTTAGAAGTATTGGGATGCCCGATTGTGGTTCTTCCCCAAACTGTTAGCAAAATGTTTGACGCACACAATTGAATAGGACGTCTTTCGATGCAGAAACATGGAATTTTCCCTTCACAGTACTAGAAGACCCAAACCTGTTACAGCATGACAGAAAGTGCACAATGCCAGCTCATGGGTTGGAGTGGAAGATCCCCTGCTATAGAGCTCCAAACCTATTGAACATGATGACTAGGAACGCTGACTGCACCCCAGGAACCTCCTCACTTCACCTGCATCACTACCTGACTTTAATAACACCCAAGTGTCTGAATGATTCTCCACAAATTTCCACAAAATTTAGTGGAACATCTTCCCAGAGGAGTGGATATTATTGGGGACTCAATGTGGAATAGGATGTTCAAAAAAGATGCACATACCAATCTTATGGTCAGGTGTCCACAAACCTTTATGTCTATAGTACACAAAACAGACATGTCTTTAATAGTATGGTTGATTTAATGGTTAATGGCAGATCAGGACCAGTTCCAACTTGTGTTCCATAATGATTAGTTTTGTAAGTTCTTTGTAGAGAACTTTTCAATTTAGCGATGAAAATGCTTAAGACTATCAGAAGGCTGTACGTGATTTACAATACGCTGTACGTAGCAATTTACAGCGGAGGTCAACCGATTCTGGATTTTACCGATACTGACAGATAGGTTGGACCGTACTTGCCATTAACCGATTAATCCACCGATATTTTAAAAAATGGATACTAGATAAAAACAAACAACACTTCATGTAAAATAGACATAAAAAAAAAAACTTAAAACAAGATACATAAATGAATAAGTATAATTTTATAATTAATAAAAATAATATATCGCTCTCTGTGCAGCACACAGTCTCACGTGTAAAAACAAACACATGTTGCGCCAGTGATTCCACTCTAGAGGCCGCTCTCGTAATGAATTTCTCAGTCGCTCCAACACCCGGAAAAACTATCGTTATGTTTTTTTTTTGCCGATAGCCGATAGCAAAACCGGCGAATCGGTCGACCTCTTCTTTAAAGTAAACCCAGAGCTTTCAGACACAGCTATTAGAATAACAATGTCCACAAAAAAAGAGCTGTGTATGAGAGTTTGAGTGTGTCATGTGTTATTTAAAGTGTAATTGATGGTTTTACATGGTAGATTGTAGATTATATAATTAGTGACCAGAGGGATGTAAGATTTTAGACCACCCTGAAAAAAAAAATAGTTTTACCATGATTATGATTATTATAAAAGTGTGTGTGTGTCTTTCCCTGTAGGTGGCATGATCATAAATAAGACATTGTTTGTACTTCTGCGTCTGTGTATCAGTGTCTGTTTTTGTAATGTATTACTATTATTATGAGGATGATGATGATGATGACGGGGATGATGATGATTACGTTCTTCTCACTGGTTCCACAGGGAGCTGCCTGGTCTTGTTCTAGTAGCATAATCATTTTAGTATAAACTATTTAGAGCATGTTGAAAACCTTTTGCATCTCATAAAGAAGGTTTCAGCAATGAAGACAGACAGGAGAGCTAATCTGTGTAGAGAGACATGAGACAGACATGCTGCTGAAAGACATTTGTTTTTTCAGGGAGAGAGAGAGAGAGAGAGAGAGAAGGAGAGTGGGGGGGAATTAAAGAAGAAAAAGAAGAAGAAGAAACATTGCACAGACTTAAGAAAGAATTGTAGAGAGAAAAATGGAAAAAACAAGAGATGAGACATAGAAAGAGACAAATTTAGAAAATTAGGGATAGAGTCAGAGACAGGGGGAGAAAGATAGGGAGGGTGGAGAGATGGATTGAAGAAGAAGAAGAGGACAGAAGAAAAAGAAAGAAGAAGAAAAGAAAAAGAAGAAGAAAAAGAGGAAAGAAGTAGGGACACTATGCAGATATTTAGACAGAGAGATATAGAAAGAAAAAAGGAGAATACAAAATGGGACAGATGGAGAGAGAGATATAGAAAAGTAGGGATGAAGAGGAATAGAGAAGGTATATAAAAAAAGAGATGATGGTGGAGGGATGGGAATTTTAAGACGAATGAGAAGAAGAAGTGGATATGTTAGGCTGAAATTAGAGCGAGTGAGGGAGAGAGAATGGAGAACAGAAAAGATGAGAGACAGCGAGAGATTAAGGGAAGAAAATAGGGATAGAGCCTGAGAAAGAGAAAGAGAGAAAACAATAAAGAGAGAGAGAGAGATGTTAGGAAACAGAGAGAAGAGAAATAAGGACCTAATGCGGAATTATAGACAGAGAGAAGAACACGAATAAGGAAAAAAGGGATTGATGATAAGGAAAAGAGGTAGAGAGAGAGAGAGAGAGAGAGAGAGAGAGAGAGAGAGAGAGAGAAAAGGGAGAGAGTCTGATGTTAACACTGTACATCTCACTTCAGTGTGCTTTCAAAACGATTGTATTTAATATATCAGTCATGCTACACACACTTGTTAATGTATAATAAGCGGTTTTGCTTGCTAGCTAGAAACGTTTATGTATTAGCATTAGCTTGCGAGCTAACCGAACCGAGAACGAATAAAAATTCAGTGTCCCTCAGATGAAGATAAGGTTCCCTTTTGAGTCTGGTTCCTCTTAAGATCTTTCTCATGAAGTCTCAGGGAGTTTTTTCTTGCCATTGTTGGTTGAGAACATCAGTGTCTCCAGACATTATTAGATTTATATCCCTTGATATTTGAATATTTTATGCTAACTCATCCACACATTCATTACCTCAGAAATCCCTGCTTCTGAGGGGTTTTATAGTGATCAGTTATGTGCAGAACTTTCCTGGTCCTTCTCTCCAGGTCATCAGAGTCGTTGTTATCCAGTACCCTAATCCCTTTACGAAGAAAGCGAATAAACCGGGCCGTTTAATCTGCAGAAAAATAAACCGGCGCGCATTTTTGAGAGATTATCCTCCCCGAGGTGTGCTGCTGAGAACAATCTGTGAAAATGTTTCCGCTGCTGAAAGCCGGATCGTGACGCTCCACCACGGGTTATTTGTAAAGGTTTGTGTTTCCACTAATGTATTACTTCGAGTTGCTTTTGACGTTCAAATATTTGGATGAAATTCAAAGCGCACCCCGAGCGCAGCAACTAGTCCTCTGGAGCATGACTGGATCTGGGTTCTTCTGGCAGATGTTCTGCACTCCATATAGAGGACCAGAACTAGGCTTCGTTGTTTTTTGTTTTTTCTTTCGCATGCATGTTTGTGTTCGTTCTGTATCCATTTGTTATTTTGCCCTCAATTTCTCTCAAGATGTGAAAATCAATTATTTCATTCTATTATTTCTTTTTCAAGCCCATGAAAGCTTCATAGGAAGAATATTATCCGTTCTTTTCCTCAGGAATCAGACAAAAAAAAGATCAGGCAATGGGGCTAATGTCTGGGAACAGTGATTAGATAGATAGATAGATAGATAGATAGATAGATAGATAGATAGATAG
>JAAIIK010000240.1:30934-41427 GCA_014706435.1 Silurus glanis
GTGTGTGTGTGTGTGTGTGTGTGTGTGTGTGTGTGTGTGTGTGTGTGCGTGTGCGAGAGAGAGAGAGACTTGACCTATAGAAAACGTATAATTAAAACTGTTAGGAATGAAGGTCCTGATGTAAAGAGATGAAGATAAGGAGCAAAATCATCTTCTCTATTAGTCAGATCTACAGATATCTCTGGTGGGAGGGGCATTGTGTCTCTCGCCTGTCAATCACAGAGATTTCAGCCAATCGTGAATGTGTATAATTGATGTGTATGTAGAAGAGGACTGAAAGCTGTGTGTGTGTGTGTGTGTGTGTGTGTGTGTGTGTGTGTGTCTTTGTGTTACTCCACACTGTTACAAAGCAGCAGCTCTGACAGATGTGATCGACTTTACTTCTGCCTCCCTGATTGGTCAAAGGCAGAGCATGTGACAGAAACATCCTGCAATTCAGCACAACTCATTCCATCCATCTTCACACACACACACACACACACACACACACACACACACACACACACACACACTGTGATCCTCCTCCAGGAGATGTTCCTCACATTTAATTTCCTTTTTCAACTGAAATGCTGATGTTATGAAAAAGAGTTTAATTTTAGTCTCATCTGAACACAATGAACATAAATGCATTTTCAGCTGGAGCTCCACTGAGGCTTGATGAAGTTCAGGAAGTCTGGATAGATATGGAGTTCAGTCTCATTCAGACATTCAAAATAAACAGCAACTGATGTTGATTATATTACATCTCACTCACCTTCTTCCACCTCACCTATCTTCTTCTTCCTCACTCACCTTCTTCCACCTCACCTATCTTCTTCTTCTTCACTCAACTTCTTCCAGCTCACCCACCTTCTTTTTCCTCATTTATCTTCTTCTTCCCCACTCATCATTCTTCTTCTTGTACATCTCTCTTCTCCTCACTCCTCCTCTTACTCCATACGGAACATATTTGTTATCTTCATGTCCTGGTGGTGATCAGATGGAGGTGATGTATTTGTATCTGGTTTCTGTTCTGTGTTTCTGGAACGTTCTCCAGCATGATGGATCATTAACACATGAACACTAACCTCCTGATGATGTTTAATGATCTGTTGCTCACTTTCTTGTCTCTCTTACACTCTCATATTTACTGATTAGCAAAGTGCAGGACGTTTTCTGTCTTCATTTCTTTGTTTCATCTGCGTACGCTCTCAGACTCTTCTTCTTCCTCACATTTATTCTGTTCTTTCTGTTCTTCTCTCCAACTTTTTTTATTCTTTATTCTTTTTGAATTGCTCACGGGGAAGAAGTATTGCTTCTAGTCATTTCTATTTTTCAAAGGTGTTCTAGAAGGTCCTTAAGGTGTCTTCTTTCCATGCCTCTCTCTCTCTCTTTCTCTCTCTTTCTCTCTCTCGCTCTCTCGGACGTATGAGTGGAATCATTGATGTACCTAATGGACTAATGAGGTGAATAAAGCAGTGCTGTGTCGGTACAATGGAAATGTCAGACGCTGAGCTGTAATTTGACTTTGAGAGACAGTAAAGGGCGTCTCTGCCACAGCCGGCCATTTTTTCTCTTCACCTTTATCTAAATGTCACTCGTGCTGCAGAGCGAGAGAACGATCACTACACTTTACTGACTTTAAGGGTTTGACTTCGCCAGTTTTGGTTTCCATAAAAAAGTGCAGGAAGGTCGCAGTGAAAAGAAGCGTACTGCTTTCAGAGAATAGAGTGCCATTTTCACACGCCTCGTCCACTCAGGCGGACGTCTTTTAAGAAATCTCTTCAATGAAAATATCAAAAGTCACAGACCTTTTCCTTCATGACTTCTTCTTAAGAGAATAGGCCTTGATGATCACGCTGGATTTCAACTCATTTATTCACAAATCTTTTGCAGAAGGGAGAATTCCAGCATTCATCAAAATGCAGAATAAACCACGTTTCTCTCCTGAATTAGTGTAAATGTGTGGAAAAGAGACGGTCATGAGAAACTTCCACTGCAGATCCATTTCCTTTTTTTATATATAGATTATTAAAAGGTGGACAGTAATGAAGTAAATGTAATTCGTTACTGTACTTAAGTGGCTTTTTCACGTATCTTGTGGAGACTTTAACTGTAATTTCACTCAATTTCAAACTTTTTATACATTTAGTGAAATCAGTCGTTTCTTTTTATTTATGAGGATAAAATCGTATCTGGTGAAACACGCAGCGAGTAACCAATCAGGATCGAGCGCACGCTCTGTTTTACACGTGTTTCCTGAAACACTTAAATTAGCACTTTCGGTGTTTGCTTTGTAGAATTCAAGAGTTATATTTATATTAAGTGTGTAATCTTGCGTACCAGTGTAGATTTATTCATTATTAGAGAGAGACTCAAAGCACTTTTGTACGTCGCTCTGGATAAGGGCGTCTGCTACATGCCGCAAATGTAAATGTAAATGTAAATGTAAATGTAAATGTGTTCTGATCGGCGCTTGGTGTATCTACTGATCACCAACATACAGTTCAGCATCAGTTCAAAATCAAGCAGAACATTTAGAGAGGAATAAATGATGAAGAAACTCCAGACTTGAACTCACCACAACACACGTGACCTCATTTACACGTTTATTTTTTTTTTAAGTGGTTCATGATAATTGTAATAGAAATCAGTCAGTGTTTGAGTCATTAATATCATTCTATTAATAGATTTGTGTGCTGAGAGTCACATTCGAGTCTTTACACATAAACTGAGGTGATTAAGTAAAGAATCTTTACATTATAATAATAATAAATCAGTACTTTGGATACTTAAGTACATTTGAAGGCAAAAACCTTTGTATTTTTACTGGAGTCACATTTTACTGACTGAATCTCTACTACATGGTTTGTGAAATTTGTCCACCACTGCCTTTAAATCGCTTTATATTTGTACCTAATGAAGCCTGAGTATCTCTGTTTCTGGTGCTTGATGATTTAACACATGTTGTCTGGTCATGAAGATCTTTCACCATCAGTTTGTAATTTTATAATTTTTTAGATACTCAGCTGTCCTGTGAGAATGACCTGAAGCTCAACACTGAAATATTACTTCTTGAGGTCAGAGTTTTGGGTAAGTTCAACACAACTGCTTCTGTTTCACACATTAAATTCATACAGTTGGGGGGCGCTATCGAGTTTGTCATGGAGTAGGATGTGGTGTTCGGGGGCTCCGGGGGATTAATGTTATAATTGTTATTATTTCGAGCTTTTCACTTTTATGTTTGCTCTCAATCCCTCGGTTTACCCTCGTTGTGTGTGTATTTGAATCTAGAGGTAATTATGATGTCTGGTAAAACTACTAAGACCCGTAGCACAACTCAGTCACAGCTGCGGCCTGGTGCAACAGTTGCGGCCGCGCCTTCTCGTGATTCACCTTCGTGTGAAGTGCCCATCGTTTCACAGGCAGCTTCTAAGGCTGATATTGACTCATTAAAGTCAGAGCTGCTGTCCTCTCTGAGGTCCGAAATCATCGAGGTATTTAAGGCCGTGCTACGTGCATTGGAACGTACTTTGGGAAACGATTTACTGACAATAAAGTCGGAGCTGCAGGCGGTGAAGGCGCAGCTGTCCAGCGATAAAGCTGCGAATGAGGCTGCAGTGAGGGAACTGAAGGGCACCGTGGTTGAAATGGAGCGCTCACTTTCTGTTTGCACCGATGATATCGCTGTAATGCAACGTGACATACACCGTCTTACTGCTGAGTACAATAAGCTGGAGACCAAATGCGAAGATCTGGAAGCTAGATCACGGCGCGATAATGTCCGGATAATTGGTGTTCCTGAGGGTCCCAATAGCTCCACTACCGCGAGTGTTGCCGCACTGTTGAAGGAGGCACTGAGTCTGGAGAAGGAGCCGGTTCTGGACAGGTCACATCGCACTCTACAGCCCGTACCAAAGCCTGGTGAACGACCACGAGCCATTGTGGCCAAATTTCACTATCACAGCGAATGTCTGGATGTCTTACGGCGTGCCAGAGAATTACAGCGCATTCAGTCTAAGGGCCTGAACATTTCTATTTTTCCCGACCATACGGTAAAAACCGCAAAAGCACGGGCTGCCTTTAACGAGGTGCGGCGGCAGCTCCGTGGCATTGAAGGTGTGCGGTACGGGTTGTTTTATCCAGCACGGCTACGTATTACACACAATGGTGTGGGAAAAAGATTTTCTTTCACCTGACGAGGCCAGTAAGTATATAAAAACTATCCAAACTGTCTGAAGTGTGAACATATTTTTTGTCGCTGTTGGACATGACGTTTGCTCCTTGTTTTTCATGTCACTGCACTGTTCACAGACTCCGTGTGGTGATGCTGGTCTTTAACTTTACGCACTTTGTGTTGTTGTGTTCGTTTTTTTTTTGTTTTGTTTTTTGTTTTTTTTTAAGTGTTATTTTTACCGGAATCAAAGTGTAAGTGATCCTGAAAACGTAATGTTTGTTTCATAAACGCTTGGTCGATTTATGTTGGGAATTTATTTTCCTCTAGAAACATTGTTTATATGTTTATGTAGACCGGGGATGAGCAGCCGTGAACTAGATATAGTTGTGCATAATTTATGTTGTTTTTAATCTGCTGGAGCCTTCTCTTTGCTTAGGATAGGCTTGTTCTCCGTGTCGTTAGCACATTTATTTGTGTGGGCGGCGATAGGTTTCTTTTTTGATAGTTCATGTTGCTGTCCCCTGGGGTTACTGTTAGAATGGGGACTCTACTTGTGTGTTGGGTATGTGTTTGTGTTTGTGTGTCGGATGCGCGCGCACTGGGGTGGGGGGGTGGGAATCCCCCTGGCTTCACAGGTCCTGTTTTATTTTTTTTTTGTGTAGTTGTTTTTGGATGAATGGCTGACAATAATACAGACTCACGTTTAGCTGGCAGTGGTGCACCTGTCCGGTTCCTTAGCTGGAATATTAGGGGCATGGGTAATCCTATTAAACGGTCTAGGGTTTTTACCCACCTGAAACGCTTACGCGCTGACATAGTATTTTTACAGGAAACACACCTCTGAATCAGAGATCATCATAGGCTTCACCGTCCTTGGGTGGGTCAAACTTTCCACTCCAATTTCAATTCTAAGGCACGAGGGGTGGCCATCCTAGTAAATAGAAGCATACGGTTTTCACCTACACATACAATTGCAGATAGGAATGGCAGATATGTCATTGTGGCTGGTACCCTGATACAGACCAAGGTTCTGCTGGTTAATATTTACGCTCCAAACTTTGATGATCCTGATTTTGCGAATAGGTTACTGAGCAGTCTTCCCTTTATAAATACCCATTTGATCATTTTTGGTGGTGATTTGAATTGTGTTTTGAACCCTGTTTTGGATCGTTCTAGTTCTCGTGCTGTATCCCAATCTGCAATGTCTAAGTTGTTCTCCGATTTCGTGTCACAAAACGGCTTGGTAGACCCATGGAGATGTCGCAATCCCGGGATAAAAAAATTCAAATTTTTCTCCCCGGTGCATCATTCATATTCCAGAATTGATAATTTTTTTATCGATAGCCGTCTTAATCGCTCCGTTGTATCTACAGATTATTTGGGCATTGTGATCTCTGATCATGCTCCTCTAGCGTTGGATATCCAATTCTTAACCCATAGACCTACACAATCTCCTTGGTGGTTTAATTCGCATCTCCTAGCAGACAAGGATTTCTGTGCGTCTATTTCTAAAGCTATTGATGAATTCTTGGTGTTTAATCGTCTTGACTCTACTCCATGCTCATTATTATGGGAGACTCTGAAAGCCTATCTCAGGGGGCAAATTGTTTCATACTCTGCTTTCATATATCGGGAGCACAGAGCTAAACTCAGGGAAATTTCATCGGCTATCAGCCAACTCGATCAGAGCTACGCGTCCAACCCTTCTCCAGAGCTATACAAACAACGTGTTGAGTTGCAGGCAGAATTCGATCTCCTCTCCACTAAGGAAACTGAATGCATGTTACTACAAACTCGTGGATCGTATTATGAATACGGTGATAAACCAAGCAGATTGTTAGCTCATCAGCTAAGACGGCAGGCTGCATCACGCCTAATACCGCAGATTAATAATGACTCAAATGTTACCGTTACCGATCCCATAGAGATCAATGCAGTATTTGAGTCATATTACTCTGCTCTTTATAAATCTGAATGCCTTACTGATAGTAAGAGACTGGGTGATTTCCTTCAAAGTGTCAATTTTCCTGTTATTGATACGGTCTCTGTAAGGGACTTGGACTCTCCACTATCTCTTGACGAAGTCAGAGCTTCAATAAAGGCGATGCAGTCTAATAAAGCCCCAGGCCCAGATGGTTTTCCAGTTGAGTTTTTAAAAAGTTTATCGATAAATTGGCGCCGCTGCTCCTTGGTGTGTTCAATGAATCTCTGCATCGGGGCGTGCTACCACCCACTTTCAATCAGGCCTCAATAGCCCTTCTCTTGAAGAAGGGTCGTACAGACCGCTGTCGCTGCTGAATGCCGACGTGAAAGTGCTGGCGAAAGTGATTGCATCCCGGTTAGAAAATGTACTACCACGTATCATATCTATGGAGCAGACTGGATTCATAAAAGGGCGACATTCATTTTTTAACACTCGTACACTTTTCATTATAATTTACTCTAAGCAGTCATCTCCTTTCCCTGAGGTTGTAGTCTCATTGGATGCTGAGAAAGCGTTTGATAGAGTCGAGTGGGAATACCTGTTTGCAATATTAAAGAAATTTGGGTTTGGTGATACATTTGTCTCCTGGATCCGCCTCCTTTATAAATCTCCGCAAGCCAGTGTTCGTACAAATAATATTAGCTCTGATTATTTCAGTCTCGGGTGTAGAACCCTGCAGGGGTGCCCACTGTCACCACTGCTATTCGCCCTTGCCATTGAGCCATTATCCATTAAACTTAAATCCTCATTCGCCTTTAAGGGTATAACTCGCAAGGGGGCGGAATATAAGGTTTCCTTATATGCTGATGATTTGTTGTTATATGTGACGGATCCTGCAGCCTCTGTTCCTGTCATTTTATCTATCTTGGATGATTTTGGCTCTTTCTCGGGATACAAACTGAATTTCCATAAGCGTGAGTGTTATCCGTTAAACAATACCGCTCTACAACTTCAGCGTCTGAATCTGCCATTCAAATTCAACTGTTCAGGCTTTAAATACCTTGGTATCACAGTGACCCGTTCCTTACCCAAACTTTTTCATGCCAATCTTGCTCCGCTTGTGGCAGACATGAAGTCGGATTTTCAGAGGTGGAGCAATCTGCCTCTGTCTTTAACAGAAAAAATCAATGCAGTTAAAATGAACGTTCTGCCCAAGTTTCTTTATTTTTTTCAATCGCTTCCACTATTTTTACCCAAGTATTTTTTTGATTCTTTAGATAGAATCATTTATTCTTTTCTTTGGGGTGGAAAACCGCCCAGAATCCGTAAGACTTTAGTGCAGAGATGTAGGCTCAGTGGTGTGCTTGCTTTGCCCAATTTTCAAATATACTACTGGGCTGCACATATCCAAAAACTGAACTTCTGGACCAATTCAACAGAATCCACTTGGTGCAATCTAGAGCTACTGTCTTGTAGATCATCCTCTGTATCTGCTCTGCTTTGCTCACCCCTTCCGATCAAACCATCTCGATATACTGACAATCCAGTCGTACTGAACACACTTAAGATTTGGTTTCAGTTTAGTCGTCACTTTAAATTTAGGGCTCTGTCAGCACTGGGTCCCTTGAATAAAAATCATTTGTTTCCCCCCGTCACTTTTAGATTCAGCTTTCTCACTATGGCACGAAAAAGGCATCAAGCAACTTTATAATTTGTACAAAGATGGCATCTTTAGAAGTTTCACCAGCCTGTCCTTGGAGTATGGGCTGCCTACAGCTCATTTTTTTTCGATATCTCCAAGTCCGCAGCTTTGTATCTAAATGCCTTCCCAATTTTCCCTCTGTACCCCCCAAGCAACCTTGGGAGAGTTTAGTCATGTTTACTCCACACCAGCGTAGTTTGATTTCCCGGATATACAGTTTCGTTTCATCTCTCAATAGCTGTAATACAGATAAAACCAGGACCGCTTGGGAGGAGGAGTTTGGGCTGCAGTTTGGTGACGAACGGTGGGAGAAGGCCATAGATAGAATACGGTCTACCACTTCCTGTGCCCGCCTCAGTCTAATTCAGTTTAAGGTTTTGTACAGAATTCATCTTTCCAAATCGAAACAGGCAAAAATCTATCCTTGGGTTGAGGACAAATGTGACAGATGTCATGCTTCCCCCTGTCATTTAAGTCATATGTTTTTTCTGTGCCCGAAATTACATGCATTCTGGACAGGTTTTTTCGGCATTATGTCCTCCATATTTGGAGTGCAATTGACGCCATGCCCACTGATCGCTATATTTGGGGTTACCAATGAGTCGGTATCACTGAGTTCTGTACACAAAGATGTTTTAGCTTTCTCATCTTTGTTGGCCAGACGTTGCATACTTCTGCACTGGAAAGCAATAGGATGTCCTTCCATCTTCCATCAAGATTTGATGTTTTTTCTTAAGTTGGAGAAAATAAAATATACACTGAGGGGTTCTACTGACACTTTTTTTTGCAAGTGGCAACCTGTTATTTCTTATTTTAGGAGACAACGGGTGTTACCTGATTAAAGATCTAAATCGGTCAAAATTGGACTGTATGCATAACCTTTCTTTTGTTTCTTCAGTTGTTTAAAACAGGGGGGGTGTGTGCGTGCGCATGTGTGTGTGTGTGTGTCTGGGGGTTTGTTTGTGTTTTGGGGGGTGGGGGTGTTTGCTCTTTGTTGTTTAAAAAGGAATAATGGAGAATTTCTGTTTACATTTTTGTATCTGTGATTGTTGATTTTTCAATAAAAAGAATTGAAAAAAAATAAATAAATAAATAAATTCATACAGTTAAACAAAGAGAAGATGCATTAAACATCTTGCATATGTGAGCTAGATTAGCGTTATAGCTAAGTTCCCACAGAAAACACACCTCAGCTGATATGTGATGAAGAGTCTCTGTGGAGCGTTCCTCTACACAAAGCTGCAGAAAATGAAGATTTCTGATAATTTGGTATTGTATCTTGAAATGTTAATGGTTTTTGGTGAACTGCAGGAAGGTTACACATTTCTCTCAGGGTCATGGGAGAACATCCCTCTGATGCATTTCATCTCAAAATTCCATCTGAAATTGCTGCATATTTCTGGAGAAAGCTGGAGGTGAGTTGAAGTGTTTTATTCCCCTGAGTATAGACGTCTCTGTGATTTTACAGCCAGATGTTGCCTCTTGTGTTGGGAAGTGTTTTCTTCACATGCCGTGTTCACTTGTCTGTGAAATGATGGACACGTTGGAGGAGTCTGTGAAACATGTAGTTGGTATGGGTCACATCCTGCTGTCCTCATGGGGAGCCTGTTAGCAGCAGAAAGAGGAGAAGGAGAACCTGATGGTGCAGATGATTAAACATGCTGTTATAATGAGAGAGAAACTTTCTTTCATGAACATCATCCTACAGCAGATCTGTCCCGGAGATAAATACTCTGTGCAGTCTGGATCTTAACATGGGATTAGTCTCATTAAAATCTCAAAGGTTTTATAAGGAAACGTGTCTGAGGAACATACTTTCACTGACAGAAGACTAACTCCAGCTTCCTCTTACAGCCTTACCGTGACCATGAGGTGATCTTTTTCTCTTACAGCTTACTGCTTCTACAGCTTTTATCTATACATCTGATGGGACCCTGGGAACAATTTTTTTGAAAGGATCATGATTTCAATGAAGTGAGGAGAACCAATCAGATTGCAACATTCAAGATTCTAAAGGTTGTCACCAGAAAAGTACAAAAGATCTGATTCCAGGCAGCAGAGTTTCTCAGCAACATATAAAACTTAATTCCTTATATAACTAACATCAGAAAATTAAAACTCTGCATGTTTCTGTCTTTAGTTTCTGCTGTTTCCTCTATCCAGCAATAAACTATATACAAACCCGATTCCAGTTGGGACACTGTACAAATTGTGAATAAAAACAGAATGCAATGATGTGGAAGTTTCTAATGTAATTATTTTATTCAGAATACAACATAGACGACATATCAAATATTTAAACTGACAAATTGTATCATTTTAAAAAAATAAGTTAATATAAAATTTCATGACATCAACACATCTGAAAAAAGTTGGGACAAGGCCATGTTTACCACTGTGTGGCGTCCTCTCTTCTTTTTATAACAGTCTGTACACGTCTGGGGACTGAGGAGACAAGCTGCTCAAGTTTAGGAATAGGAATGTTGTCCCATTCTTGTCTAATACAGGCTTCTAGTTGTTCAACTGTCTCAGATCTTCTTTGTCGCATCTTCCTCTTTATGATGCGTCAAATGTTTTCTATGGGTGAAAGATCTGGACTGCAGGCTGGACATTTCAGTACCCGGATCCTTCTTCTACACAGCCATGATGTTGTAATTGATGCAGTATGTGGTCTGGCATTGTCATGTTGGAAAATGCAAGGTCTTCCCTGA
>JAAIIK010000244.1:0-14679 GCA_014706435.1 Silurus glanis
CTCAGTGTGGACCGCAAGATTGTGAACGATGACATCACTACTTTCATTGCTGCTGTTTGCCTATGAAAATGTAACTGAACTCATAATAATTCAGAATAGATAGATAGATAGATAGATAGATGGATAGATGGATAGATGGATGGATGGAACTTTATTGTCATTGCATTGTACAGGGACCCAGCAATGAAATGCAGTTTGGCATCTACCAGAAATGCAAAATGTAGCAATCGTGCAAAAAGTGCAGAGAAATATGTAGCATGTGATATATATTCAAGCATATGTACAGTGAATAAATATAAAGGCTATAACAGTGCAGAGATGTGGACATCATTAATAAGTACAGATAAATGGTTCTAAGGCTATGGCATTGAAGAGGAAATGTGCAGAAGTGGAAGGTTATAAGATTGTCATTTAAAAAATGTGCAAGATGAATAAACAAGTCTACTATATATATATATAAATAAAAGTAGTGCAGATGTAATTCGGAGTAAAAAAGATATACTATGTAGTATGTACATTTATAGTACAGAGGTTATATACAGTGTTTTGTTTTCTTTTTTTAGTGATCTAGCAGTGTAGTGTAGAGTTCAGTAATGTGATGGTGAATGGAAAAAAAGCTGTCCCTGAACCTGCTGGTTCTGGTACGTAAGTTCCTGTATGTCCTTCTTGATGGAAGGAGGTTAAACAGTTTATGACTGGGATGTGAAGAGTTCCTGATAATGTTGTGAGCTCTGCGCAGACATCTGCTGTGGTGAAGGTGTTCAATGGCAGGTAATTGGGCGCCAGTTATGCGTTGGGCGGTTTTGACCACCCTTTGCAGGGCTTTACGTTCACACACAGTGGAGCCTCCGTACCATACAGTGATGGAGTTGGTTAGGATGCTCTCGATGATGCAGCGGTAGAAACTCGTTAAAATCCCTGGGGACAGATGAGCTTTCTAGAGACTTCTCAAGAAGTACAGGCGCTGTTGTGCTTTCTTAACTAGAGCTGAAGTGTTTTGGTGCCAGGACAAATACTCAGAGATGTGAACTTCCAGGAACTTAAAGCTGGAGACTTACTCTACCTTATTTTCATTGATGTTGACTGGTAGATGTCCCTGCTGTTGGATTTCCAAAAGTCCACAATGAGCTCTTTAGTCTTTGTGGCGTTGAGTGTCAGGTTGTTGGTGGCACACCACACTGTCAGGCTGTAGGCCGATTCGTCGTTGTTGTTGATCTGGCCGACCACGGTGGTGTCATCTGCATACTTGATGAAGATGTTGGAGTTATACAGAGGAGCACAATCGTGGGTGAAAAGGGAGTAGAGAAGTGAGCTCAGAACACAGCCCTGTGGGATGCCAGTGTTCAGAATGAGGGTTAAGGATACCTGGTTGCCCAACCTAACAGATTGAGTTCTTTTGGTGAGAAAGTCCAGAATATATCTGCAAGTGGAGGTGCAGATACCCAGGTCACTGAGCTTAGTGGTCAGTACAGTGGGGAGGACTGTATTGAACGCAGAGCTAAAGTCAATGAACAGCATTCTGATGTAGGTGTTGCTTGTATCCAGGTGGGTGACAGCTGAACGAAGGGCTGTGGAAACTGCGTCATCTGTTGACCTGTTTGGGCGATAGGCAAACTGGTGTGGGTCCAGTGTAGGTGGTAGGCCCGCAGTGAGGTGATTTAGGACCAGTTTCTCAAAGCACTTCATAGCGATAGGGGTGAGTGCAACTGGGCGAAAGTCATTCAGGCATTCGGCAGCTGAGTGCTTAGGCACTGGTATAATGGTTGTGGTCTTCAGGCATGTAGGAACTGTGGCTTGGGCCAGTGACAGGTTAAAAATGTCAGTGAAAACCTGTGCCAGTTGTCCAGCGCATGCTTTGAGAACACGTCCTGGTATGCCATCCCGGCCAGCTGCCTTGCGTGCATCCACTCTGCTAAATGCTGAATAGACGTCTGTTGAGAGAGAAAGTGGGCTGTAAGCAGTACAGTCCCTGACAAAAGTCTTGTCGCTTGTGTAGAAATTGACCTGAAGTGCCACTGAAATATATTTCTACTCAAGATTTTTTTCAGCGTGTTTTTTTCAGTGTCTCAGCGTCAATACAGAGGATTAAAAAAAGATTTGAAGAGACTGGAGACGTTTTTGACAAGCCCAGGTCAGGCAGAGCCCGCAAGACAACTGCTCGAGAGGACCGTTTGTTGGCTCAAAAATCCAAGGCGAGCCCATTTTCCACTGCAGCAGAGCTCCACAAGACCTGGTCACCTGAAGTCCCTGTGTCAACCAGAACAGTTTGTCGGATTCTGTCTCGAAATGGCCTCCATGGTCGAATCAGTGCCCAGAAGCCAGCACTAAACAAAAGACAATTGAAAAACCGTGTGGCATTTGCCAAGGCCCACAGCCTGATAAGATGAATCTTTTGTTGAATTAAACCACAGTCGCCGCAAATAATGCAGGAGACCTACTGGAGCCCGCATGGATCCGAGATTCACCCAGAAAACAGTGAAGTTTGGTGGCAGAAAAATCATGGTCTGGGGTTACACCCAGTATGGGGGTGTGCGAGAGATCTGCAGGGTGGAAGGCAACCTCAATAGTCTAAAATACCAAGAAATCTTAGCTCTTATATTCCCAAATATAAAAGAGGCCAAATTCTGCAGCAGGATGGTGCTCCATCGCATACTTCCATCTCCACATCAAAGTTCCTCAAGGCGAAAAAGATCAAGATGCTCCAGGATTGGCCAGCCCAGTCACCAGACATGAACATCATTGAGCATATGTGGGGTAGGATGAAAGAGGAAGCATGGAAGACTAAACCAAAGAATATTGATGAACTCTGGGAGGCATGCAAGACTGCTTTCTTTGCTATTCCTGATGACTTCATCAATAAATTGTATGAATCCTTGCCAAACCGCATGGATGCAGTCCTTCAAGCTCATGGAAGTCATACAAGATATAAAATTTGGATCTCACAGCACCACTACTTAATTTGCTGACATATTTTTGTATTTGCAGTAAATTTGTTCAATTTCTGTATAGGCGACAAAACTTTCGTCTTGCCAAAATTGGACCTTTCTGTCGTGATTAAATGATAAATCTTTTTTCAGTGAAACTAATTTATTTCAGTGCATTAAACATCATTTGAGAGGGTTTTAGCTTTTCAGATGAGCTATTTCTAACACCAATTGATTAATTAAAAGTCAGGTTAATAGCAGGTGTTTCTACAAAATAGATAAGCGACAAGACTTTTGTCAGGAACTGTAGAAGAGTCCGTGGTTGAGGTGAAATGTCCTATGCCTTGATCAAAATTAGCAAAAAAGTGATTGAGTTCGTCCGGTTGGAAGGCACTGCTGGATGCTTGAGCTGTACATGCGTCTGCGGTCAGAGTTGTGGAAGTGCTCTTCAATTTCAAGATTGAATGTGAGCTTGGTGCTTCTGATGCCTCTTTTCAGGTTGGCCCTGGCTCTGTTGTAGTCCTCTATGTTGCCAGATTTAAAGGCAGCATCTCTTGCTTTCAATCAATGTGAGTTTCATTTATCGGTGCTTTGAACAAACAAAGGTGAATGAAACAATTGTTGGTACAGGTGGAAATGGTGTTTGGGTCTCCCTGTTCTATGGTCTCTTGTTTTTGATTGGCTCCTTCTCTCATCTTCCATATCTCCCCTAATGCAATGATTAAATAATCATTGCAATCATTGCAAGTGTTTCTAAATGCTGTATTGGAATGGTTCATTCAGTGATCAGGGGAACTCGTGAGTTCGTGTGACTGTGTGCATGAATGTGCGTGTGTTCGTTCAGTTGGTGTTTATTATGTTGCAAGTCCCAGCTCCGGAGACCTGACAGCCAGATTACTGTTAATACTGTGAATGCTTTGAATACAGGAAACAAACAAAAGAGTCGGGATTCGCGTGTATTCTCTGCAAACTCCTCTGTATGAATGAGGGATAGCTGCCGATGTAGCCCAAATTCGTGACTTTCCTGTACCAAAATAAGAGTCTCTGTTTGTGTGTACATTTTCTGTGGGCACCACACTCTCCCTGACAAAAAGAAATATCAAAGCTTCCCATAACCAAACACTTTAATTACTCCTAATAAACAGCAGTTGTGACCCCATAAGGTGTACAGTCTGAAGGTAAATACGAGTGGAAGTAAGTAATGGGTGGGGTGTAGTTGTGTAAACCCCAAATGGGCATTTATGGTGTGTGGTAAGCAGTAACTGAGTTCAGTGTGTGAGTGTAGGGGTGGATCGCAGGCTGGCCCAACCTTTCATAGTTATACATCTGTCTTGGCCTCTGCTCTCTAACTGACCTTCTCACAATGGTGTCTTATTCCATTCTTAGACCCTCTGTCGAAACCATCAGTCTCACTTTCTGTATTTGCTCCATCTCCTTCATCGGTGCAACCAGGATGTACCGCCTCAAGGTAAGTAGCTGTCCTATTATCTGCTGTACTCCCCCGTGTTCTTTGCACCTCTCTGTCCTGAGTCTGTCCTGAGTTTTCTCTTACAGGAGCTTGCTCTAGGGGTTGGTTGCCCCCTGATGTCGGCCAGCTGACTGGAGCCCTCAGCCAGTACCCTCCTGTATTATTCTCTGTATCAAAGCTTGCCAGGTCACTGTCTTTGTCATCCATATTGTCGTCGCTCATGTGCCTCACTCTCCTTCTCTGTCTTTCGGGTTTGTCGCTGGAGCCTCTAGAGATAGGTCGTTCACCAGTAGCAACAGGTTTCGGTGTAGTGTCCTGGTCTTTCCGATCCCACTATTCTCAAGACATACAACATACACATGACTGTTTAATATTTGTTCCTTCACCACATATACGGCCTTCTCCCAGTAGGGCCGTAACTTTCCTCGGCCTCTTCTCTCTTCAAGGTTCCTAACCAATACTCGATCTCCTGCTTTCAGCACAACTCCCCTCACTTTCTGGTCATACTGTGCTTTCCCTCTAGCACTTGACTGTCGACTGTGGCTCTCAGCGATCTTGTATACTTCACTCACTCACACTGCTTTGCATAACCCTTAGGTGTTGTTTCTTTCTCTGGTTCCACCAGACCAAAGATCAGATCCACTGGAAGATGGGGATGTCACCCATACAGCAGATAGAAGAGAGAGTACACCGTAGACCCATGCCGGGTACAGTTGTATGCGTGTACAACCTGGGGTAAGTAGTTCTTCCATCTCTCCTTTTCCCTGTCTGTCAACGTCCTTAGCATCTGCAGAAGGGTGCGGTTAAACCTTTCCACTGGGTTACCATGCGGGTGGTTTGGTGACGTACAGGAGTGCCCAATGCCAGCAAGTTGTCTGAGGGTCTGAAACAGTTCATTCTCAAATTCGCGGACCTGATCATGGAACTTAGCTGGGTACCCAAAGCGTGGGATATAATCCTGGAACAATCGCTCTGCTGCAGTCCGCCCTGACTTGCTCTGCACACTGGTTGTCCCTCTACAGTGGCCGGTTCCCGTTCCCTGCCACTGAGGTCGTCTCAAGCACCCAGCTGCCTGGTGTCCCTCCTCACTGCAAATGAAGCAGTGTGAACAGTCCTGTCTCCCTTCTCCTGTACACTGTGAACAGCATAACTCTGTGTGAAACTGGTTGACTGGCAGAAAATTGGCAACCCCTCTCCACACGTGCTGCCATGGATTGTTGTAGTGCATCAACCATGTGGGTAAGAGCATAATTGGGTCATTTTTACTTTTTCTCACTGCAGCTTCTGTCCTTCCAGCCTCACTGCCAGGTTCGATTGGACTCGAGCACTACCCGCTGTGGACTGTTTTGTTCTGGTCGGCGGGCCCAACTGTCGCAGTCTCTCATTTTTGTCACTTGTGACTCATTATGTGTCTGAGGATGGCATCATCAGTCACATTACTGTCAGAAAGTAGCGGTTTTAATTCACTGTGGATGTCTTTACATCGGTGATTCAGGCCCTGGTACACTGTGTGTAAAAACACATCTTGCACAGTGGCTGCACTATACTTTCGGTCTGAATTAGTTTGCATTGCTGCAAAAAGTATTTTCTGTTTCAGCCCCATTACCCGGTATAAGAACTGTTGAGGGGTCTCATGGTCGCTTTGTTTAGTGGACATCAATTCTTGAAATAGTTCTGTGCTGCTCCGATCTCCCAGGTGTGACTGCAAGAACCCCTTTAATTCGTCTACAGTCATCTCATCTGTATTTATCATCATGTCCTTGAAAATGATTCGACGATTCTTATCACACCCCTGATAATGTCGGTATCACTGAAGTTCTCTCTTAGTCCAGCGTTCATTTGCTTGCATATATTGTTATATGAGATGAGTGGTCCCCAATCTGGCCTCCGTGTATCTTAAACTCGCGGGGTTGGATACATCGAAGTCCTATCATCGGGAATGTACTGTTGTGAGCTGCCAGCGGTGGTCGTTCAGTCTGGTGCAGAGGTGGGGATGGAATGGCGTTCCCCTATGCACCAGATTGGGCCATACCAGTGTGCTGTGTGGGTATTGTCATGTATTGTTGTATTTTCTTGCTAAGTGCTTCATACTTTTCAAGCATTTTAATTAGATCTGTGTTTGTTCTAAGTTCAGCCCCTTTAAAATTATTGCTAGTTGAAAACTTTACCCAATACCCCGCCTGGATGACTTGCAATATAGTTGGCTATGGCAATTTTTGATGGTCTCTAGTGAGACTGATATACTGGTGAAGAACAGACAAGCAGAGTTTTGATAACTCTCCACAGTTATACATTTTATTTTATTTTTATTATATTTTTATTCATTTCTCATACATTTTATTTTAATCACAGTGCATTTAGTTTAGTTTTGAGTTATTTTGTTTTTTTGATCAGAAATAAAGTGAAATGCTTTTTTGTTTCAAGCAGATCCCCGTCGAGTCTATATACACCAACTTTTATTATAGTTCCCGTAATGAAAGTATTACGATTCCCTTATAGACACATTATCTTAATCAGAATAAGTAGCTCACCTTTCATATCTTCCTGTCTGTTTCGTTAGTTCTTTTGTCACCTGATTCCTATAAATATTGTAACAATAATGTAAAGAATCGTTCCAAAATAAATCATCTATTCACTGCATGTCATATACGGGAGTCACGTGATAAATAAACGAACGACTCGGACCAGAAGACTCTTGAGATCAACCACTCAATTTTCTTTCCTGTTCATAAACTAAGGAGATTTTATGATGCTTTGCTCCTGCACGTTCAGTAGAAAACGAATGAATCACTCTTTGAGACGACTTGTTCTTCTGAATCACAGAACAAGACTCGGATATTAACGAGTCGTTCATGAACGATTCTTCACTAGTGCAGATGAATGGCAAATCTTGCAAAATCATTAGATAATTATATTAGAACATGAACCATTATTGTGTCGTTGCTTTAGAGAGTATGAGTATACAGCAGAGGGACCAGTATCGGTCAAAACTCAATTTCCATCCTGTCACACGCATGACTGAACACAATAATGTGCTTGTTATACATGTTGAAGGATTTAATTGTTAATTTCTTAATTACTATTTACGAAAATGTAACTGAACCATAATCCACAGTCAGTGTGAGCTCTATTTATCAGTGCATAAGAACAAAAAAAAAATGTGATTGTAACAATTGTTGGAAATTGGCACAGGGGGAATTTTGACTTAATGGAGACTGGTACAGAAAAGACAAATATAATCCAGGTTACTGATTGATAGAATTGATCATCTTAGTTATACATGGCAGAGCCCAAACATTTCTATTTTACCTTGAGTAAAAAAGTCTCATCAGTACTTCAACATTAGAGTATTTTAGACCATGAGTATCTGTACTTCTAATTTAGTGAAGGATGTGTGTACTTTGCAAAGTTCTTCATATGATTGTATGAAAATCTCTGTCATACAATCAGGTCCACATGGACCAGAATCTCCAAGGAATGTCTCCAACATCTTGTTGCATCCATGCTATGATAAACTGAGGCTGTTTTGAGAGCAATAGAGCCTGTACACATTTTATATTCAGTTCAATTCAGTTTAAATTTTTTAGCACTTTTAACAATGAGCATTGTCCCAAAGCGGCTTTACAGAGGTTATAAAATATGCATTTATAGGTTGCTGCTTGTAAGTTTAATCCTTAATAAGTATCCTTAATTATGTCTAATTTGCATCCAGTAATGACAGCGGCAATGAAAAACTCCCAAATTCATTATAGTGCCATCATTATTGAGGAGATCTGATCAGTGACGGGTCCTTAAATTCAGAACGTTTAATGGTAAACTTGCAAAACATCTTTAGGTGATCTAATTTTTAGGTGATTATACTGGGTGTTTTACATGCAATTAATAATTTAGAGCAGCGCTAGAAATAAAACAGCATTATTTAATTAGGCTTTATGACACCTCACATCATAACATTAATCATAAAACTTTGAATAGAGAACACTTGTAAATGTAAAAGTGGATGGAATCAGTTATAAAAAAACAAAAAACAAAACAGCAATTGTCCCAAAACTGCAGTGGTCAGTAGTGCTCCAAGGAAGGAAATGCTGCAAGGAAGTGCTCCAAGGAAGGACCAGTGGTGAGTGAAGGCTGGTCCATGTGGCCCGGATCCAGCAGATGAGCTCCTGTAGCTCAAGATGCTGAAAAAGTTAATGCTGTTGATGTTCGATAGGTCACCGCTGTTTTAGCAGCAAAAGATGACCAACACAATAGGTAATTATGTAATAATTAGGTAATAGGTAATAATGTTATGCCTAATCGATAGTCACAATGTTCTGTTATAATGTTGTGCGCATGCGCAAGACAAATCGCTCAGCGTCGCAAGTCGGTTGCGAGATACAATTCTACTGCCATCTAGTGGTGCAACACAGAAAATACAATAAGCGCGCTTCGATTTGACTCACTAACATTTCTGTGGCACTTTTATTGATTGATTTTATCATACCTGAATAATTTCGTAACACATTTAATATATCGCCTTGTCACGCCTTGTCACGTGTACGTTTTGGGCGTATTGACGTCAGAAGCCACGCGCGGCCACCAGGAAGTGTTTCAACCACAACGGTGAAATCCGCTGCTGAAGAAAGACATCGTTTGCGGATATAATCACAAAATATTACCAGTCATTTTACTGTAATTTGGTGAATTATATCATTATACACTTCAGTCCATTAGTTATAGAAAAATGTCCCTTAAAATATTCTCGTATTTGGCTTCTGTAGAATAGTTCCGGGTTTCCCAGAATGCATTGCGGGTTTTGCATTGCATAGTTTTAGAAGTTTTTTTAATGATGTAATGGTTTACTGATCAGAGTGTATACTGTGTGTGAGTGTGATCAGTTAGTGTTTATAACACTCGTGTTTATGCATTGATTATGAGGTTATGTAGTGTTCACCATCAGTGTGTGTGTTAATGATCTGAATGCCTCTCCCGGGGGCTTTAGTTTCCTTCTCAGCTTTGCGCAGTGGCAGTATCGTAGCCTATGAGGTTTATCCGAGGCGCGATTATTGCTAGTTGAAAACTTTACCCAATACCCCGCCTGGACGACTTGCAATATAGTCGGCTATGGCAATTTTTGACGGTCTCTTTGGAGACTGATATACTGGTGGAAAAATAGATTATGAATGTTTTTTATAAGGTTAAAAGGCTTACCAATTAATTTTAATCAGAATCAGAATCAGAATCAGGTTTATTGGCCAAGTGTGTTGACACACGCAAGGAATTTGGTTCCAGCTGTTAGTGACTCTCAAAAGTACAGACATAAATAAACCTATACATGACAAAACAGACAAGACAAGACAAAAACAGACTATACAAGACAATACAAGACAATTCGAAACAGCATAACTCATGTTATTTTATTTATAAGGTCTTTATCTGATATGTAGTTGAAGTTGTCATAAAGCAGCTTTAGTATGAGCTTCATTTGCTTAGAAAGAAATACAACTAAAACGAAGTTAAATGGTTATTTTTAAAATCCAAGTATTCTGCATACTGCAGAAGTCAATACATAAAAGTGAAATAAAACATTTAAAAGTTTCTGTCTGTAGCCTGGTGTTTGGTGACCTCATTTTATGGTGTTTATTATGTGCTGTTTCGAATAGCAACGACCTGAACGAATAACCCTCCTTCATGTTCCAGCTGAAACTACTTCTTCAGTCGCTCTATAACACATAATACACACTGTCTAATTGATTCGCTTACAGGATTGTGGCAATTGTTGCGTCATACCACGATTCGTCTGAATACTCTTTTCTAATCCTGTCTGTTCTGTATTAATGCACTGCCACATGCATCACACCCATGCTGATAGTAACATGCGCTAGGACAGGGAGTGTGAACATGTGCGTATGATTGTACCGAGAATACATACTGAGCTAAATGGACAATTTTGCGAAGATTGCACTGACTGGGTGAATAAGTGCATATAATTCACAGTAGTTAATCACAGCTGATCAACCATATCATAATCGTATCTTTTTTTTTAAATAATCATGCTTTTACATAACACTTGAGCATGGAAATGTATACACAGTAACTTATCTTTTAAAAACTATATGTCCAATAAATTTTTTTGCTCTGTTAACTGTAATAAATCCTGGATATAACCTGTAAACTAGCTAGCTTAATGCATGTTGGGTCAAACATTGATTAGCTTCATTATTGTTAAAGGTCCATCCAATGATAATTCTTTGTGATGTTCTTTTAGTCTTCATTTAGTGAGCATTCATAATTAAGAAGTACTAAGTTACTTTTGTGAAAAATAGAACATTTGCTTAATACACTGCTGGTGTCGCTAACACTACTGCAATCGGCTATTATATAAAACTATGTTCACACACAGCAAGTCACAGTCACAAAGCAACTAGTAACCATGTATATTTCCATAATAGCTTATGAGCAACACTGACTGCTTGTGACTAGAAGTGGGCGTCCAATGACACAGCAAAGTTTAGAAAAGTTTAACTTTATGCAAATATGGAGAGACACGATGTAGCTGTTAGCAACGGGGTTGAAGACAGACGTGATCCATCTCTTGTTTTGAGGAATGTTAGTCACAATCACCCACTTATAAGAATAAGAACACTGGTGACTTCATAATACAGTGACTGGCAACTCGCAGCCATACAATCTGCATATAAATTGCATGTAAATGGTGTATAAAGGGTTTTAAAGTCTTCTGAACAATAACATAGTTTTACATTTAACAACATTTGAAGATTCCACATTTCAATTCCATTTACATTTATAACTTAATGGACTTAAATAAAAGTTATGTATCTTTATCTGGTGTACCTAATGAGTACAGAGTAAATCCAAATATATGATTCGAGGCTCTGAGGTACAATTAAACATTCTTGAGCCTTTTTAGACATGTTTATAAAATAAATAAATAAAATAAAATGTATCCTTTTTCATAAAAAATTTAAATCACTGTTGGAGTTAGAGTTCTGTTGTTATAATTAATCCTCAGGCTCGGATTATGCTCTATTAATGGACTTGATTTGAAGATAATCTTATTTAAAGCCCTATGTTATGTAAAGCATTTAAGCTTTTACACATTAAAGTTTGCTTATTTAAGAAAGTTGACTAAACATTTAATTAACTATATGAATATTTATATATATATATATTTTGTGAACACCACTAATAATTTCTTGCACAGTGGAAAAAAAGTAATTTTAATACATTTTTAATGCAATAAACAAGTAAAACTAAAGCTGAGTTAGATATCACTGAGGAGAACATTCGAATGGAGTGCAATATTTTGGGGTGTTATCTAAGAAAATAAAAAAAACTGAGATAAGAGGAGTTAAAAGCAAACTTTGCAAACTTACCCTGAAACATTCACTTCTAAGATGTAGAATTTATTATAAAATATAAGTTAATAGAAATTATGTAATAGAAATAGATTATCAGTGCATTTTGCTTTTCCTTTAATTGTGCACTGAGGCTAATGATCTGTATAATGAGAAAAATGATTAAATGAGATAAAGTAATGAGCAAGAAAGTATATATTTTCTTTTCATTTGTTAGAAAAAGACCAAACTCCTTATTGTAAATTTTAGCACTGAAAGTTCTTATCTCGGGAGAAGTCATTTAAAAGATTATAAGAGGAATGGGCAATTTGCTGAACCCTTTGAGTCAAAGAAAAATAAAATCGTATAAATCTTTTAAAAGCATTAACGCTGTACTGTTTTACTGTACTGTACCAACAACTGTATACGTATAGATGAACAGACAGTAAAAGCCACTTGAATTCTCTCTGCTAAGAACACATTTAGCTTTTTTGCAATTAGCTTTACATTGGACTGATGAACACTAGATGTCAGTGCTGTTGTGTAGCTGAAGGAATAAATTGTTATATTACGGTGTTGTATTATAAATAGTAATAAAAACAGTCTGAAAACAGCGAATAGTAGTGTGCTCTGTACTGTTTTGAAAAAAAATCGTCATGAGGTTCAAATGAAACAAAGCAATATGATCGATCAGTGTTACTGTGTGTTGGTTATTTAAAAAGCCAATATCAAAGCAAGTTATGGTATAAAAAGTACACTTTATACACTTTTTGTATTGATGGAACGTTTCCTCATTGAAACCAAAAAAGGGGAACATTGTGGTAACATTTGGTTACATATTCGGGGTACATTTACATGATAATCAGGGATCCACAATCTTTTGGCCATAGAGTGTATCTTGAAGGTTAGATTTGGTTAGCATTTGGTGAAGCTTACCTCATTACTGAGTCTGTGGCACCAGACTAATAGTCTTCTTCTAACTTCAGTTGTGTTATAAGCACTCACCACTGTGTGAACTGACCATGACGAGTGGGCGATGGATCGTGTGAAATCCTTATTATGAGACAGTAGTTGCTAAGACACCCAAAGGAGCCGGTGATATCCATCTGTGTAGATGAATAATTACAGAGTGGCAAAATGGGAAACATGCCGAGAGAGAGACAGAGAAATGGATGGGGAAAGTGATGGGCTTGGCACATTGGGCTGTCACACAGGCATATGTGTGTCATTAAACAAATAAATAATATCACACTGCCAAACTTAAAAACTAGTCTCCGTAGTCAATTATGCAATTAGTTACAAAATAAATCACAATTAGTTTTTTCTGTTAAATGCATATGTGTTAACACTGAAAGCCCTTTTGATACTATGTACAACACAGTTATTATTATAGAAGATATTATGGTTATTAAAATGCCCATCTCCAGCATTGCTTTAACTGCCTGAATAGTTCCTTTGGTTTGAACAACAGCTACCTGAATGTCATATTTTTCAGTTGGGATGTTACTTGTGGGTTTTCCCTGTAGAGCTTACATAATTCCTCCAGTGATGCTTCTTAAAAATCAGGCTCAGATAATCGTGTTGGCGTCCCCATTTGCTCTGTGCTTGAAGAATGACTAAAACTGGAAGCAATATTCTCTTAGTAAATACAAAGCCTGTTAAAAGTGTGAAGTCTTTTATGGTTTATTAGATACATGCATGTTCCTGTAAGAACTTATGTAACATGGAGAACAGGAGAGAATTTGTTAGCAGACCGCCTCACCCCTACAGTCAAACACTGAGGTGGAAGTTTGATGGTTTGGGGTTGTTTTGAACCAACATGGCTTCTATTCTATACATCAACACCGTGCAGTTCCATCTGGACTGAGGCTCATAGGAACCAACTTCACTATGCAACAAGACAATGACCTGTACGTCCCATACTTCCGAGCTCTGTGGGAGCTATTTAGAAAGCAAAATTAAATGCTATTTTGATGAACATCAAACTTAATAGTGTCGAGAATTGTTTTTTGTCCCTTTCTGAGAGAACGTAATTTTTCAAACAAAAATGTCATTGTATGTTTGTCAGTAACTGAGAAAGAGTGAAGCTCAAATGCAAATCAAGTTTGGTCGGTAAGTGCAACTTGGACGTCGGTTTTCAAATTCATGTCAAAGTTGACTCAGCACACTCGCTGCCCTTTAGCTGTCTTGTAGGCTCTGGAATTTTAATACATTTTCCTTTTGTATGGCAGCATTAATTCAGTTAATTTCAGCTTTATTTGTAGAGTGTACAGTGAACATGCTCTAAAAGCAGCCTTACAGAGATAAAGAAGTAATGAAGTTAGATCTTAGAAGTTTTGTAGGTTATAAGTAACCTGGAAGTTTGCCCATAAGGAGCGAGCCAGTGGCGACTGTGGCCAGGAAAAACTCCCTGAGATGAGATGAGGAAGAAACCTTAAGAGGTACCAAACTCAAAAAAGAACCCATCCTCATCTGGGTTGCACCAAATGTCTATGTGTTATATTTTCTCCACTGTAAGGCAGGGGTGATTCTAGGATTATTTTAATGGGGTGGCACTAAAAAAAAAAAAACAACAAAAACAAACAAACAAAAAATAACTAATTCCATTGAACAGCCAATAATTATTTTCAACTCCACTGTACCACATCTACCCATCTTTAACATGGTTTCCTCTTGAAGATACATTAAATGTATTGCTGCTGTGCCTGAAATTATCCCCTTTCCATTTTTTTCACAAATTTCTGTTTAAAAATAAACAAACGTTTAACTTAAACATCAATATATAATATTTATAGCAAGATAGTAATAAAGGAGTTTCAAACAAAAGATGGGAGACAAATGAAGGAAAAAAACGTTTCAGCCAAAATGTTTCAGTCAATCACTATCTAATTATTATTGTTATTATTATTATTATTATTATTATTATTATTATTATTATTATTATTATTAT
>JAAIIK010000244.1:26757-38343 GCA_014706435.1 Silurus glanis
CAATTCAATTCAATTCAATTCAATTCAATTCAATTCAATTCAATTCATTTTTATATGTATAGCGCTTTTAACAATGAACATTGTCTCAAAGCAGCTTTACACAGATAATGTGGTGATTAAAAGTGAATATGTTCTTTATAAGTGTAAGTTTGTCCCTGATGAACAAGCCGGTGGCAACTGTGGCAAGGAAAAACTCCCCGAGATGGCATAAGGAAGAAACCTTGTGAGGAACCAGACTCAAGAGGGAACCCATCCTCATCTGGGTTGCACCAAATGTCCATTTGTAGCAGATATAAGATGTTGCGGGGTACAGTGATGATGATCAGAAGCAAACTGTATTCCTGAGTCAGTGTAGGAGACTGTTGACATTAACTACAGTCCAAATCCATCCTCAAAGCGCCCGTTCTTACTCCGGAATTTCATGGAACCACCCAAGGCGTTGATAAGAAACCGTCCCAAGCTGCAAAGAGTGGCCTCCAGTCGAAGAGAACACTATCCAGAGGCAGACCGGGACATAGTGGAAAGGTCAGTGGAGAGAAGAGGGGCAGGAACAGTGGTTACTGGAACCTCAGGAGTGTGTTTATCACGACAGAGAGAGAGAGAGAGAGAGAGAGAGAGAGAGAGAGAGAGAGAAGAGGAGTGACAGGAAGAGAAAGATATGGATTATTTTGTGTCTTTATTGTTGTATGAAAGTTAATATCACTGTGCAGTTTGGACTCGCTATGGCAGCATAACTAAAAGGGAGAACCAGAAGGTAATACAGACATGAGGGATCTCTGGGATAAGAGACGACCCACCACACCACCATCAACAAACCTGAGTGAACGTGTGAATGTAAGGGGACGACAGCATCCAAATATCCCAGTTCACCAAACACTCTATATCCATGTTCCCTCCAGATCTGCTCCTTTACCTAAGAAATAATCTACTGATAAAAGACTCGACTAAATAAATATGTTTTCAGCCTCGACATGAACCCTGAGACTGTGTCTGAGTCCCAAACACTGATTGGAAGGTTGTTCCATAACTGTGGGACTTTATAAGAGAAACATCCATCCCTGCTGTGTTCATTATTTGAGGTACCATAAAATAACCTGCACTTTTTATCTATGAAGGCGTGGAGGATCATATTGGTACAGAAGTTAAGTGCTTTATACGTCAGTAGTAGTATTTTATAATCAATGCGAGATTTGATTGGGAGCCAGTGTAGACTGATTAAAACAGGGGTGATGTGGTCATATTTTCTAGATCTAGTGAGGACTCTTGCTGCTGCATTCTGAACTAACTGAAGCTTATTTCTGCAGTAAAGCGTTACAGTAGTCTAATCTAGAAGTAACAAAAGAATGAACTAGTTTTTCTGCATCCTGTAACGACGTCATATTTCTAATTTTAGTAATATTTCTAAGGTGAAAGAAGGCGATCCTGGTAATATTATTCACGTGAGCCTCAAAGGAAAGACTCGGGTCAATAATAACACCAAGGTCTTTTTACTGCTGTACACGCTGAGACAGAAACACCATTCAGAGATGCTACGGTATCGGAAAGTTTACTTCTAGCTTACTTCTACTTCTAGCTGCTTTTAATCTGTTTAACATCTTGGGCCAAAACATTGTATTGAATCAGTACAGCATTTATAAGTAATAATCTATAAAATAGCTCGTATTGAACGTATGTACAGTATATATTTTAGACATACATTTGTGTTACAAGTGTTTAATAGTGCAGGTGTGTTTTCTGCTGCAAATGCATTACGAAGCCTGTGAAAAAAGCTGATCCAATTAACTCTATAAAAAAAATATGAAGGGAAGCATGCTCTGGTTTTTCTTGCTGTTCCACTCAGTGCGGTCATGAGGATTTCAAAAAGCACCCAATTTCTGTTTTATGGCTTAGTAATGGTTAATTATAAATGCCCTGTGTAATATTTAAGATGAATACTTCACCAGAATACCTGCAGTGAACTACTGCGTTGTGTAAATACTGCATGTGCTTGTTCAAAAAATGAAAGCTAATAGGCTATAAAATCAATTCAGTGTGCTAATTAAGAGGGAGACGAGGGGGTTGTGCTGTCTTCTTGCCCAGGCTCTACTGGAAAGTTAAGTGTGTGTGTGTGTGTGTGTGTGTGTGTGTGTGTGTGGTATTATTATTTTTAGATTTTTTATTTTCAACCCCTTACCTGTGACTTAAAATTTTACAGTTTTTAAATGAAAAAAAAAAAAGAACCAGTTTTCTTTTGGGGATTCCCCCTGTACCCATGAAGAAGACTTTGCTGCATTAACAATTACGTCCATCAAACAGTTTTTCTCTGTGTTTCGTGCATAATTATTCTGCTAGTGCCCAAATGGGGATTTCCTCTCTCCTTCCCCCAAATAAAAAACAGTCTGGGAAAGAACTCCTGTCTGCCAAAGGCACAGCAGGACATCCTGCAATATTCTATACAATGCATAAAACTTCCTCTGAACCAGACGAGTGTGTGCTTTGAGTATGATATTATAATAAGTTCCATATGGAGCTTATTTGGACTATACAATTCTGTAGGACATTAGCCAGGATCATACCTTGTTGACTAATGAAGCAGAGAAAGCTGGAAATGACAATTTTCATTCAGAAAAACTGAACTGTTAAACTATAAATAGCTATATATTTCATATTTACATATAGTAAGTCATCAGACACTTTCATTCAATACAAATGGGACAACAGGATCTGCTGACATAAGTAACATAGGTAGCTGCCTATATAGACACTTAGCTGAGTCTTTCAATTATATAAAGTGTGTGGTGGTATCAAAAAGTTGCAATACTAATGGCACTTACTGGTGCTATTCTGACCTTGTCTGCGATTTCATTAGGGACAGCAACAGAGAGTAAATGTGAATTTCTGCGTGAAACTCGGCAAATCTGCCACAGAGACATTTGACATGAAGTACGTTTGACATACATCGATGTTGCATTGAGGAATTTGATTGTTTTGAGTAGCACGCTCTTCAAAAGCGGAAGAACATTACTGGAAGGTGATGAGAAAGCAGGAAGACATTCAATGAGCTCAACCCCCGAAAATGTCGAAACCATTCGCCAACTTGTGCATGTTGATCGTCGGATATCAATCGACACAATTTCAATTCCACACCCACTCGAATCTCCCGATTTGGCTCCTGCGTACTTCACCCTCTTCCTCGAAGATGAATATTCAGCTCAAAGGTTCTTTCAGGGTAACATTGGTACAAGGGGACTTTAGGAATCATGTCTATATTTACATTATGACACTTACCGGAGAAAGGATGTTAGGTCATGGTAAAAGCCAGCTTTAATAAGTGTCTTCAGAGCACAACAGTATGGTGAATTGGCGAGATTAAAAAGAGGTCATGCAGCTGCATTCTGGATCAAACGCAGTGTTGTGATGGGATGCAGAGGAAGACCTGTCAACAATGAGTTGCAGTGGTTCAGTCATTAAGATGACAAGATAGTGAGTCGACATTGGGGTGAAAAATGACCAGATCCAAAGGTTGTTAAGGAGAAATCTACAGTAAATGACAGACAAGGTTAGCAATATGAGGAAAGAAGGATAGTTGTTTGTCAAACACTACCCCAATTTGTGTGCGTTTGTAGTCAGTCTTTCTCCATCGCTAGCAATAATTTTATCCGTGAGAAGTGTAAGTTAGTTAGCTCTTTGACGTAGAAGATCCTAGCATTAGAGGAGCACATCCAGAGTCTAAAGAGAATTTGTGAGTGCAAGAGCAGTCCAGGTTCTGCAGGGGAAAGTCTGGATGCATATAGGTGGAGTTAGCATTCCCCGGACTCCAGCATTAGAGCCCTCGCAGCGGGGAAAGTGGGTGACGACTCGGCAGCATACTCACAAAGCCTACGCTAAGGCTCATCCATGGGAGCACCATTCCTCTCCGCTTCACATGTCCAACAGGTTTGCTCTCCTCAGTGAAGCACCTGCTGAGAAACCTGAAAGAGGTCTGGTTATAGGTGACTCTATTCTGAGGTATGTAAAATTAGCGAGACCAGCAGCACAGGTCAGGTGTATACCGGAAGCCAGGGCACTGGACAAGGCATGTCAGAACAGCACTAGTTAACCAGTGACAGTCCAGAGCCTAGGCCAGAGTCGTCACTCAGGATCCACCAAATTTAGACTGTGTCTGTTTCCTGAAAGAAACTAAAACGTAGAAATTCTCAGAAAGTTTGTTTAAGTAACCTAATTAACATTAAATTAAATAAGAATAAATGCATAGTCAGTGCCTCTGATCTAAAGATAGGATTGTTGAATATTAGATCTCTCACTTCAAAATCGCTGACTGTAAATGAAATTATTACCATTCAGGAGATAATCTAATGCTTTTGACAGAAACGTGGATTAAATCGAACGAATATCTAGTATTAAATGAAGCGAGTTCTCCTTGGCACAGTTACATAAACCAGCCCATCTAAATGGCAGAAGAGGTCTAGTCTAGTCAGTCAATTCCACTAATTATTATTTATAGACCCTCAGGGGCCCGAATCTGATTTTCTCATAGAATTTGCAGATTTCATCAGAAATTTAGCTCCTTCTTTAGACAAAGCATTGATTGTTGGTGACTTTAACATTAATTTTAATAATCAGGTAAACTTCTTAAGAACAGCAGTTCAATTCTAGATTCAGTAGGAATTAATCAGAATGTTATAGGACCCACTTGTAGTGGTGACACACTCTTGATTTAATATTAACATTTGTATTCAATATGAAAAATATAGTCATAATTCCACAGTCAAAATCTATTTTTAGATTATTACCTTATCTCTTTTAAAATCTGCCTCAGTCATTGCATTAATACCTCACCACGTTACTGTGTTAAGCGTACATTCACTTCAACTACAGCAGCAATTTTTTTCAATAATCTTCTGGAGTTATCGACATTAATTAGATCTGACCCTGCAGAGCTTGACTGGGCCACTGAATGTCTACAATCAATGTTCCGTTACACTCTTGATGATGTAGCTCCCCTTAAAACCAAAATGATCAGAGAGAAAAAATCAACACGGTGGTATAATGATCATATGCTCACCTTAAAACAAACCACATTGAAATTAGAAAGTAAATGACGTCAAACAAAATTGACAGTATTTCAAATAGCATGAAAGGAGAATCTCCTGAGTTCTAGAAAAGCTCTTAGTGCTACTGATCAGCATATTTCTCCACCCTCATAGAAAACAAGCATAATCCTAGATTTTTATTCGGCACTGTAGCAAAATTAACAATAAATAAAAGCACAATAATTAAATTGAAAACATCAGGAAAAAAATCCAGATGATTAATATAAATCCAAACTATTTTATAAATAACTCTGTAGACAGCAGTGTAATTATAACAGACAATCAATTACAAAGTTTTACTCCTATTCAAGAGAATAACTTAAATTAATTTGTTTCCTCATCAAAATAAATAACTTGTTTTCTTGATCCCTCACCTGTTTCTTCAAACAGATAATTCCAGAAGTAATTGAACCTGTTCGAAAAATAATAAACTCTTCCTTTAGCACTGGTTATGTACCTAAATCCTCCAAGCAGTTATCAACCCCCAATTAAGAAACCTGACCTTCACCCATGTCAGCTGTCCATCTACAGGTCAACATCAAATCTCCCCTTTATCTCCAAGATTCTAGAAAAGGTTGTAGCACAGCAGTTCTGCTCACATCTACTTATGAATAACATTTTTTAAATGTATCAGCCAGGATTTAGGCCTCATTATAACACAGAGACGGCACTAGTTAAAGTGGTAAATGACCTGTTATCATCTGATCGGGGTTTTGTCTCCTTACTTGTTTAGCTTGACCTGCAGCTTTTGACACCAATGATTATCTCCTTTTTCTAGACTAGAGAACGTTGTTGGAATAAAGGGAACAGCTCTCTCCTGGCTTAGGTCTAATCTGTCTGAATGCTATCAGATTGTAAGTGAGTTTTCCAAACTCTCTAAGGTAAAGTTTGGCGTTCCACAAAGATCTGTCTTAGGCCCACTGCTTTTCTTTATATATGCTGCCTCTGGGTGGAATTCTACATAAACATGTTATTCGCTTCCATTGCTATGCTGATGATACACAGCTGTATATTTCAGCAAAGCCAGATGAGAGAGATCAGCTTAACAATGTTGAGGAGTGTGTAAAGGACATTAGACAGTCGATGCCTGATAACTTCCTTCTGTTCAACTTGGATAAGACAGAAGTATTTTTACTAGGACCACATGCAGCTAGAAGCAAACTTTGCGATACCGTAGCATCTCTGGATGTATTGGTATTTCTGTTTCAGTGTGTACAGCAGTCGAAGACCTTGGTGTGATTATTGACCCTAGTCTTTCCTTTGAGCCTCACGTGAATAATATTACCAGGATTGCCTTATTTTTCCTTAGAAATATTGCTAAAATTAGAAATATGATGTTGTTACAGACTACTGTAACACTTTACTGTCTGGGTGTTGGAGTAAGTGCATAAATGAGCTTCAGTTAGTTCAGAATGCAGAAGCAAGAGTCCTTACTAGATCTATAAACTATGAACACATTGTCAGGGATCTACCTGCCACGCCCACCCTCTCTAGCTGGCACGCTGCATCGTTCTGCGGCTCCCGGCATTAACGAGAGACAGGTGTCCAAGGGTCCAAAGTTCCTCCCAGGGTGCTGTCACGCCTCAAGGTTTCCCCCCAGGGCGCCGTTGTGCTTCAAGATTCCGCTGTAAGCGTCGTCACATTCCAAGGTCCCACCAAGGGCGACGGCGCACTTCCAAGTTTCCCTGAAGGCAATGTCGTGGTTCCAAGCTCCTCCAAAGACGTTGTCACACCTCAATATTTCTCCAAAGGCACCGAAGCACTCCAGGGTTCCTCTCGGTGTGCTTCAAAGTCTCTCCGAGGGCGACGACGTAGATAAAGACCTCTCTAGAGGCGACGTAGTGCTCCCAAGCACTCCGGTAAACGATGTCGCCGTCCCAAGGTCCAAGAGCACCG
The DNA here is from genome assembly GCA_014706435.1 of Silurus glanis. Taxonomy (NCBI): domain Eukaryota; kingdom Metazoa; phylum Chordata; class Actinopteri; order Siluriformes; family Siluridae; genus Silurus; species Silurus glanis. Next base: position 33,726 of record JAAIIK010000244.1, read on the forward strand.
TTGCGCCTCAAGACTTTGTCGAAGGCTTCAAGGTTTCTCTGAGGGTGACAACGTAATTAAAGATTCCTCCCAGAGTGCTGTCGCGCCTCAAACACCTGCAGAGGGCACCACAGTACCTCAGACACCCATAGAGGACATCTTCATGCCCCAGAGTCCTATAACGGGCATCACCGACTTTCTGAGTTCCCTCGTAGTCGCCACGGCACCTCGGACCCCCACTGAGGGCGCCACTGCGCTCCTGTAGGCTGTCAAGGGCACCGTTGGACTCCAGTATCTGCATCAAAGTCCCACAGAGGACGTTGCTATGCTCCTGTCCTCCATCGAGGGCTTCACTCAGCTTCCGATCCCCGCCGAGGGTGTCGTTCTGCTCCTGACCTCCGCTGAGGGCGTTTCCCAGCCTCTGATTTCTGCCGGGGGCATCGCTTGGCCCCTGAACTCCGCTGTGGGCGTCACACGGCCTCTAAACCCTGTCATGGGCGTCGCACGGCCTCTGAACCCCATTGTGGGCATCGCACGGCCTCTGGACTCCGCCGTGGGCATCCCACAACCTCTGAACTCCGCCGTGGGCGTCGCACGGCCTCTGAACACCGCTGTGGGCGTCGCTCGGCCTCTGATCTCCGCTGAGGGCATCTCTCTGCCGGGGGCGTCTCTCCGCCTCCGATCTCCGCCCAGGGAGTCGTCCAGCCTGTAAGATCCGCCAAGGATGTCGCTCAGCCCCTGATCTCTGCTGAGGACGTTGCTCCACTCCTGACCTCCGCCGAGGGCGTCGCTCAGCCTCTGATCTCAGCTGACCTCAAGACTTCAAGACTGCCAGCATTCCCCGCTGGTTCCGTGGATTACTTTCGCCCCATGCATTACTTTCGCCCCTTGGATTACTTTTGCCCCGTGGATTACTTTCGTTCCATGGATTACTTTCACCCCGTGGATTACTTATGTTCTGTGGACTACTTTCGTTCCGTGAATAGTTCGCTATGGGATTATACCGGCTTTTCGGACTCGACCCGCGTTATGGTTCGTACGCTCTCTAATCCGGTATGTGTTTTGCTAACCATGATAGAGCTACTTCCGTTTCCGATTCGTGGTCCGTACCCTGACACACATCACCCATGTTTTAATCGGTGTACACTGGCTCCCAATTAAATCTCACATTGATTATAAAATACTAATACTGACGTATAAAGCATTTAACCGTCTCACGCTACAGTATCTGAGTGAACTTCTTTACCAATATGATCCTCCACGCCTACGCCCATGCTTTAATCAAAAGGTGCAGGCTATTTGTTGGTACTATAAATAATGAAGACTACAGCAGGGGGCAGATATTTCTCTTATAAACCCCACAGTTATGGAACAACCTTCCAATCAGTGTTCGGGACTCAGACACAGTCTCAGTGTTCAAGTTGAGGCTGCAAACATATTTATTTAGTCGAGTCTTTTATTAGTATATTTTTCTTAGGTAAAGGAGCAAATCTGGAGGGATCATGGATATCAATTCGATGAACTGGGATATTTGAATGCTGTCGTCCTCTCTTCTCTCTCTCTCTCTCTCTCTCTCTCTCTCTCTCTCTCTCTCTCTCTCATTTGGTCGAATTAAACATGCTCCTGAGGCACCAGTGACTACTGCCCCTCTCCTCTCCTCTTCATCCTGGCCTGCCTCTGGATGGTGTTCTCTTCGATTGGAGGCCACTCTGTGCAGACAGAGATGGTTTCTCATCAACGGCCTGGAGATCCATTAAATTACGGAGTAACACAGGAACTTTGAGGATGGATTTGGACTGTAGTTAATGTCAACAGTCTGCTACACTGACTCTGGACTAGAGTTTGCATCCAATCACCATCACTGCACACCTCACTATAATTAAGCTGTAATAAATAGACATTATGTGCCACTCAGATGAGGATGAGGTTCCTTCTTGAGTCTGGTTCCTCTCAAGGTTTCTTCCTTATGCCATCTTGGGTAGTTTTTCTTTGCCACAGTTGCCACCGGCTCACTCGTCAGGGACAATCTTACACTTACAGTATACAGAACATTTTTATTCATTCATCAGCGCATTATCTGTACAAAGCTGCTATGAGACAATGTTCATTGTTAAAAGTGCAATACAACTAAAAATGAATTGAATTGAATTGATAGAGCAGCTCTGTTTTAAGGAAAGACAAGATAAGATGGGTTGTTCAGCATATATCACTTGCATGGAAAAAAAAGGTTGTATATGAGGATTTAAGAGGATGATGATATGAGAGTAGGCATGGATAAAGAAAGAGGAGCAGATGTACCCAACACCTAACTAAAACTATTTTTCATTTAAAAATACTACTGACACCTGCTTTGTATTTCCCACAAAGCAGAGCATTGATAGTGTTCTAGGAAGATGCTCAAAACGTTGGACCAGGTTGACTTTCAGTATCTCCCAGAAAACCTGAACTGCTGTAAATTCCTGAAGATGTATTTCTTTGTTAAGATCATCAAGGACCCTAATCACCCCTGTAACTACCTGTTCAGTCCCCTGCCATCAAGCAGGTGCTTCTGCTGTTTGATGGCCAAATCTGAGAGGCTTAGGGGCGCTTCTTCCCACAAGCTGTCAGACTTCTTTAAGCGAACATGCCCATTTAAACTCTCCCATAAGTCTCTTATGCTCAGTTCTCCCTTCAATCATATTCATGTTCATTCTACATTTGCACACAGCACCTTAAATAGTCATTGTCACTGTTACTGTTTTTGTTTTTTTATACCTCATTACATTTTGTACTTTCCTTTTACACATACAGATATATGTGCACTATTTGTTTAAATACCACTTTATCATGATCTAATATATTTTCTCATATCTTCTCTTATTTTCTTACATTTTCTCTTATATTTACACAAACATTTATCTAATACACAAATGTCTGAGCATCTGATCAGGCTTTCATTTTACTGCAAGTTGTATTCTGCAGATAACTTTGTATCTGACAAATCAAAATCTTGAATCTTGAATCGTGTCATCTGCATGGAGAACTTTTTAATCACCAACACTTGTTGTATAGAAACATCAACTATCTTTCTTTCGTCATATTACTAACCTAATGTAGTGTTCACTTGTACACCATTTAAACGATTGAGCTTTTTCTCTCCACATAAGCCACTCTTCTTCTCTTTATTGTGGTCCCAAGTTAGGACTACTGCAGCTTGTTACCTACATGTCTTCCCTTGTAGACATCTGATCCATACATTAGCTGCATGACTTGTTTTCTCCTCAAGCTGTGTTCCCTTCACTGGCATTCTGTAGCTGTTAACACTGATTCCCTACAAAGCCAAAAATGGATCAGTCTGCACCTACCACTTATTAAGCCCCACTTTGGACCATGTTCTCATCAAGCCATCATTCAAGGTTTAAAGACGACATGCATCCAGAATCTGTCCTGGCATCCAGCTGCTGGGGTGATCTATCTATTATATTAACTACTGAACAGATATTATGTTTTTCTGTAGCATATTCCAATCATGTTGAGAAGCCATGCATGGGGTCAAGAGAAATAAAGGGTGCACTATGCAAATGTTGAGATATTTCTTTCTTTGCAAAACCCACCTGTCCACACTCTTATTCACTCCCAGTGAGGCTCAAAATGACATTAAAAACATGATCCCTTCTATCAGTAGAGTTTGTATCAGTGGGAGGATCAAATTAGCTTTCAGATGAGATTTTTTTTATCTGTCACCAGCAGTGGTGAATAATATAGACCCATTTAATATAGGGATGAGCTCCCCATGTAGTCTTTAAGCAATCGACTGTGTGACACAGCTGCTTGATCAGAGTGCAGAAACAGAGCTAAAAAGGAAACATAGAGAACATTCATGTTTTTCTCAATGATATTAATGCTTGCTTAGTTCCACCTTCTTGCACCATTCTCATAAATGATATGATTATGTTATCTCATAATTACAGAATGAAGCCGGAAATGTATTTATGGTTGTTTGTGTGAAATTTTGAGCACATTTTCATTTACCGAGACTAAATCATATCAATGAATAGATGCAAAAACGGGAGTTATTTGATGGATAATTAAAGTGGCTCGATAAGAAAAAATTCCTGTGCAAATGTCAGATATGACGCACAATCGTTCAATAGGGGGAGGCTTTGGCTTTGACTATTTTCCTACACTGGCTAAGATAGAGGGAGAGTCGACAAAGATATTTACATTTTATTGATAGGTTAAGAACATGCTTATGTACATAGTTCATTTTATTTTTTTCTCTTGCTTTGTCTGCACTCAAGTGATGCATGACTTCTTTTTCTTAATGTAGATGCATTTTGGAGATTTTTATGCATATAGAAATACTAAATAGGAGGAGAAGGAGAGGAGGAAGACGTCTACAGAGACGGCAGGAAAAGGAGCAGTGTAGGAGAGTGGAGGTTCGGGTTGGTACTTTAAATGTTGGTACTATGACGGGTAAAGGGAGAGAGATAGCTGATATGATGGAGAGGAGAAAGGTAGATATGTTGTGTGTTCAGGAGACGAAGTGGAAAGGGAGTAAGGCCAAGAACATTGGAGGTGTTTAAACTGTTCTATCATGGTGTGGATGGAATGAGAAATGGTGTAGGGGTGATTCTGAAGGAAGAGTACAGTAAGAGTG
>JAAIIK010000244.1:68343-80855 GCA_014706435.1 Silurus glanis
GAGAGAGAGAGAGAGAGAGAGAGAGAGAGAGAGAGAGAGGGACACACAGTGATGGACATCTATATGAAGATTGGCAGGGAATCCTCAGTTCTTTGTGTGCATGAGTCATTGAAGGTGTGTGTTTGTGTGTATGGGTGTGTTTGTGTGTGCGTCTGTGTGTGTGTGTTTGTCCATTCACAGTGAGTAAGAGACATTTATTGAAGGTACAGTCTAATTTTAGACTTCCCAATAGAAAAAGAATCACGCTGATTATTATATTGTGTTCCCTGCAAAAATAGAGATTTACTAGAATTGTTAACCTTCTGGAACCATTCACAGAGAGGTGAAAAAAAGGAATAAAAAAATCAAAACTTTAATGTAACTCACAGCATAAGAAGTAAAACATTTACATACTTTTTTAATAAATATTTAGCTCTTAGATTAAATGGTGAAATCTCTGCGTAAAAGAAGGAAATCGGAAATTGTTATTTATTTATTAGGTTGTTTTTTTAAGAGTATTTCCCAGTTGTATGGTATTAGAGAACATTTAAAGTATTTTATATGAAGTTTGGGACATTAGAAGTGTTTTATTGGTTTTCTGAGCAGACGGGATGGGGGGTTGGGTGTGGGGGGGTTGGGGAGAAAAAAAAACCCACAACCAATAAAAGTGAAATGCCATGTCTCTAGCAGACGGTTTCCACATCCATCGTTTGAATTGGCTCGGTTCTTTGGATCACGCCAGCGATTGCAGTTTTTCAGCCAGAGCACTGCGAGGCCAGTTGGACTACAGAGACAAAATTTCCAGACAAATATTCCAAAGAGCAGAGTGTGTTCTGCCCTGCTGGGTGTGATCACAGACGTGCACTGGATGATTTCCCTTGTGCTTTCATTTCAATTGGCTGAAGAGACTTTCTTACCTCAATGTAATGTATTCAGCTTTAATTGTTCTTCTTGTGAAGCCCACTGTGTTCTCCTTGGTGCTCTGTCGCTGCTCCTGAAAGTGTGGGTGGAAACCAATCCAAAATTTGACACTGAAGAGCGAGACATTGAGAAAAGATTACAAATAGGTTTTAATTGATCAAACACTTAAAGCTACACTTTCATTCTGCAATTAAATCGAAATTTGCTTCAGTTTGATTGAAGTCCTGATGAGCCATTGTTTTTTTACAGACATATAATTATTACCTTATTTGATACATATCTTGCATACATTACAGGAGTTCACATATCACCCTGAATTATACATAACATGGAATATTTCTCTATTTGAAGTTTAATAATTCCTCTTTCACCTTAGTAAATGGTATTGATACTCATGTAAAACTCATGTATATATATATATATATATATATTATTTTTTTTTTTTAATAACAATTACACATTTATATTTTATATACATTTATATTTTTATATTTTTGATTCCATTTGTGTTTACTGTCATTGTTTCTATATTTTATTGAATGAATTTTGTATTTGAATATGAATATTATATTTATTGAAACTGTATAAGTATGAAATATTTCATCGGTTAAAGTAAATCTTATTATTATATTTTTTTTTGCTTTCTTTAAAAATTATTTACTGGTTTTATTTTAATATCATGCATCATTTGTAATCGGCGAAATATTATTGAAGACCACAATTTATTTTTGAATTCTTTTTTATGACCATTTCCTGCACTGATAATCTGGAGTGGGAATGCATTATTGTCATTCAATTATCTCTCCATTTCCTACTAAAAGTCTGCATTACTGTAAACCCCTACTGGACTAGCAGTTAGCTTTAAGTGTGGCTAATTGTTTCCTGTCAGTAATATCGCAGTGACACTGATCTCATTTCTGTTTATCGGTAGAAGAAATCAATTGAGTTGGACAGACAGGCAGCATGGCTGACTACCAGACTGATACTACACCGGTTTAACAGTGCAGTGGAAAAACTCTGGTACAGAAACCCAAGTGTGACTGTTTCATCTCTAATCTGTGGAAGTTTATCAGACAAAATGAAAGTACATCCTTTTTGGCTATTTACATTTAGATGGCTCCTTTGGGCAATTAGCTCAGATTGATGTTAACATTTAGTTCATTGGAACAGATGTTCACTATGTTCATGCTTCGAGCATCGTATAATTGCCTTGTAGTGCTTTTTATTCAGGTTATCAGTAATATGGAAAAGGATCATGAAGAGGGTTTAATACAGTATTAAATCAATTCCACGATTAGACATGTAAACTGTTTTTATATGGAAATAACCTGATACCATAGAAGCAGTTAATTTTATACTATGAAAACTCATTGATCAGCCATAACATTCAATCCACTGGCAGATGACAAGAATAATACTAATGTGTGTGACACAGGAAACATGGGCCAGTGTAAGGATGAGTAACTGTGACAAGGACTAAATAGTAAATGTGAGACAAATGGGTTTTTCCAAAATGCCAGATTTTGTGGGGTTCGTCCAAGTAGTGGCAGTGTTTAGTTCCTTCCACAAGTGGTCCGTATAAGGACAACCGGTGAACAGGGACAGGTTTCCAAAGATCACTGATTTACAGGGCATGAGAAAGCTAACGTACGTGATCCCAAATAGGAGCTATTATGTGTCCATTCTTTTGAAACATACCACCTACTGAAACACTGTTGCAGACCAAGTTTAGTCTCATCAAGCATTTATGGGATGTCCTGGACAATCCTTTTAATATCTATGGAGCACAGACCTGAATATGAAACTGGTCCAAGACTCTTAATAAGCTTAAATAGATTGCCAATTATAGTGACTGTTAATTATAACTGATTCAGGCATAATTCTCATTCTCAGCAGCATTCTTGCATTTATCAATTGTCATGGTTGTGCATCAATACTGACTCATTACTGAATTAGATGAACAGAAAGTGCACTTGAAAATCACATTTTCTTATAAATTTAAACCTGCACTTTTTCATTACGGACCAGAGCTAGAAATCCCAAATGTTTCAAATGTATAGAGCCTTACAGAATGATTGACAGCAAAACTCCTCGTTCAAAACAATCTTTTTAAAAAATAATTGTATTGCCAGTAAACAACTTGTGTGCCAATTTATCGACACTGCTTAGAGAAAAAAAAAAGATGCCATAAATGAAAAGATTTTTTCCCTGGAGAATAACTATGAGGTTGCACACATACAAAATCCCTTTGGCATCCATCATTATTGGATAAACCTCCGACAGAGACAAATGTTTGAGACCCCTACAAATCAGGTAATCAATTTATATCATAGGTGAACAGGAAATGCAGTTAATTATAATTAGAGTCATAACAAGTGGATTCACATGGGAATTTGCCAGCCATTAGAGCCATGCACACTATCCCCTTGCCATAGCACACTATTCCTTTAAACAATTGCAAAGTTGAGTAAAGTGCTTTTGATTCAAGTTTCAAAAGAACAGAAAGCTATTTGGAAGCCGTGTAAGAAAAAAGCCCTTCCTGGGGCATTGGAGCTCCATTTGGAATCATGTGTTGTGGTCGGATGAGATAAAAAAACATGCAGAGCATCAGCATGTTTAGTGAAATAATGGGATTGCATAGAAGAAAAAGCACCTGACACATGCTGTAAAACACGGAGGTGGATCAATGATGCTTAGGGCTCTTTTGTGTCTGGTGGTTCTTCTTGTGAAGATTAACAGCACCTATTGATTGATGAATATTTTAGCCCCAAACTCCGTTGTTTCCGTTATGGGGTCCTGACTGGGCCATAGACGGTGCTTTTAATAAGAACACAAGACAAACCTACATGCAAATCAGCACATAAAATAAATTAAGAAGCACAAAAATTATTATTTTCTAATAACCATTTCAGTCTGTGGATTTAAGTCCCTGTGGTCTGAAATGAAGAGGAAAGTCTACATGCCTAAACCTAAGAATATAAAGGAGATTAAAATTTTCTGCATGAAGCAGTGTACCAAGTGCTCCAAGGCTCTCCAGCCTCATTAAACATTGCAACAAGACTCAGTGCTAGTATTTTCTCCAGGGCAGCCTTTACAAAATGTTAATTGTAAGGGTATGGATCCATCTGAGAACAGGGTTTTGTAAAAAGAACTGCACTTTGTTTAAAAAAAAAATACATTCTTGCTATAAGAGAATGAAAAGTGCCATCATGTGGTGCAACTGTGATTTTCCCCCCTAATAATATAATTTCTATGATATGATTAAGATTTTGGCAAAGTATTACAAATACAGTAACAACAGTAAAAATGTATGCATTATGTATAAAAATGTAGTAGTAAGCGTATATTTATGTAGCTCCTGATTCACACACCCTACAGGCCTGCTTTATTATTGAACTCTGATTAAATTATACAAAGAATCCACTTGAGCATAAAGTATCAGTGATAAAGGTTTTATAATTTTTATATATAAATGTTTACTGACAATAATAAAATTGAAAATTTTATTCTAATTTCAGATTTTCTTTACATTTCTAGCAAACAGAATATACCATTTCAAAAAATCTCACAAACCACTGGTACAGAAATCAGAAGCACGGTGCATGTCGAATGCTTTGTACCTTCACTGGCCTTTTCTTCTCTCCTTGCAACTTGTGTTTGCAGTGTCCGATTCTTTCTCCCTGTTGGTCTTTGGTAGGTCACCTGAAGATTACAATTATAATCCTCTCCAGGTCCCTACTGATTGTTAAACATTACTGAAGCATAGGAAACTAATTAGAGCTTATAATATTGTGAAATAAATGAGATTTTCTGTAGCCAATTTGAAATGCATGATGTAATAGATTAGAAAGGAAGAAGGTTAAAGCACCCATTTCATAAAAAAAAAAGAAAAAAAAAGAAAATTTTCTTTTCAAAAAATTTTTGAAAAGAAAACATCTTGCTTTTTTGAAATAACATTTTGATGTATTATGCATTGTCACAGGTTCTTTCACACCCAATCCATACTGAGGCCATACATGGAAATTAAAGTTTAAAAAAAAAAAAGAAAAAAACTTTCAATGTTATAGTTCAGACTGAAATTAACATCTCACTGCTGTTCATTCAATAGCAGTTTAGACCCATTTACATTGAATTAAAGGTTTGATTTTAGACTCTTTTTTTAAAATATATTTTGAATTCCAAATTTTGTAAACTTTTTCATAATACAAAATACATCATGCAGATGCACTGGGACACATCATCAGTGATGTATCCTGGGGTCATTGGGTGTTTCGGGTCTTTCAACATCAGACACCCTCTTTCCAGGCAACCCAGCCAGGGTTGATCAGACCTGTGTCCCAGTAGCAATTGCCCACAGTTCTGCCCTCTTAATCCAAAGCCATTTTGTGGCTTTCTCTGCAGCTTCAGTTGTGGTTCTAATCGCCTTCCTCTTTGCCTCCCCAGTGATGCCTAGTAGAGTGAGTACTTTGCAGAGTGAACCCCCTGTAAAACCTCTACAGCCCACCTCCAACGGCTCACACTGTGTATTCCAGCCCTGCCTTCTACACTCTTCAACTAACTCCTGCTTCCTCTCGTTGGCCTCTTCCATGCGCTCTTCCCAGAGCACAGTGAGATCCAATAAAATCAATTGCTTGGTGGAATCTGAGACAATTATCACGTCTGGACGAAGTTATGTAAATGTTATTCTGATAGGGATCTTCAGCAGTTTATCTAGATCCACCTGCAATTGCCAGTCTGTAGCAATAGTAAGAAGACCAGACATACATCTGGATTGTGGGTGGGCCTACTCTCTGGCTCTTAAAAACTGTATGGTCTTTGGCTTGTAATGCCTTTGTTGGCATTAATGGCTATGGCTAAGCTCTCAGCAACTGCCTTAAGCACTTAGTCGTGGCGCCAACGATAGCGCCCGTCTCCAAGGGCTTTTGAGCAGCTGCTGAGGATATGTTCTAGCGATCCCCTTTCCAAACAAAGGGGGCAGGAAGGTGTCTCGCTTTTTCCCCAGAGGTGGAGGTTTGCAGGACTTGGGAAGACATCATAGATGCTTTGGACTAAGAACCTGATATGATGGAAATCTACTTTCCAAATGTTAGCCCAGGTGATCTTGTGCTGCTGAACATTAACCCATCTAATCCAAGCTCCTTGCTGTCCCAATCCCACCATCCGGCTAGCTCTTCCTTCCTCCACAGCTGCCCACACTTCCTGCTGAACAAGATGTTGTCGTTCTTTACCTTGAGCATTATCAATTCTCACAACCGGGAAGTAGCCAAAGCCTGCGCTCCATTTCTCACCTGTGTGCACATGTATGCCAGCTGCTGCCACCTTGGGATCCCTAGACTCTCTGTACTGCCATGCTTCCTGTGTTCTTGACACCATGAACTCTTCAGTAAAACCAATAAGGAAGTGCAGCACATGACTGGTGCCATATAAAGCAGCACTGCTCAGGCTTCGTGGTATACCAAGCCACCTTCACAGGTAGCTGCTTATCCCTCTTTTCAGGGCCTCAATCATTGTTATTGGCACTTCGTACACTAGCTAATCAGAATAAACTGATTATAAATACAACAGTGTGCACAGAAATAAAATAAGTAATTATGTATTATGTTAGTAAGAAGATTCTTACAAAATTTCTGCTCTTCTACAGAGATATTTCTCTTTCCTTTGGGCCAGAGTTAACCCACTTCCTGTGGTATGCAGTAGTCTGGCACATACAGCTGACCACATGATTGCTCTGGTTGCTCCACATGATATTTTCACTTAAATTTCAAGCAAAACCAACTAATCAACTTCTAAAGCAAAACTTAATCCTAGACTCCAAAAATGATAATAAAATATACAAGTGTCATGTGCAACAACTGGACAGATGCTGGTGCAGGTTGACTAAAATTTTAAGAACAATGCAATGGTACAGAATAAAAAAATCAGGCTCAGAAACAGAGACTAGAAAACAGGTTAGCTGATCAAACAAACAGGATATCAAAGAACTGGCCTGACTCAAGAACGCGAGACAAAAACAGGTTGAGATCAATGTAGCAAACAGGAATACAAAGTCTTGATAAGGGCAGATACAAGCGCATCTAAGCGTATACTTCCTTTTGAATGAATTTATATGTACTGGTTGTGTGTGTAGTGTGAATGTAGTGTGTGTGTGTGATGCAGGATTTGGAGTCTGTGGCAGCCATTTCTGAAGGCCACAGGCCACAGAAATCAGTGGTGGTCAGAAATGAAGTAAATGTATTTGGTTACTGTACTTAAGTAGCTTTTTCGTGTATCTCTACTTTACTGAAGTATTTCCGTTTGGGGAAACTTTAACTTCACTACATTTCAAAGTCAAATATTTTACTTTTTAAACTTGTTTTTTTTGCCGCTTGGCAGTTTTGGATTCAGCCATAGGAGACATGAGCAGCCGCCCAGAGCAGCATCTTGGGGGCACAGCACAGGTGGTTCACGGAAAAAAAAATAGATCTTTTTTTTTTGTTGTTTTTTACCGCTCATTTGCATGGTCCCGTCATTTCATAGTGTCACGGTGAATGAAGCTGGTTGGGACTCGGAGTCTGCACCCACCACCCGGAGTTCCCACACTCATACACTCAGCAAGGAGAGGCGGGGGTTGTGTGATGTCACGTCATTAAGGAGAACTGAATCCAAATTCAAATTATAACTTGAAAAAGTAAAAAAGACAAAGAAAATTGTCTAAACCCTTTGGAGCCCAATTCAGAAAAAAAGAGGAAAGAAGTATGGGGGAAATGTGCAAGTTAAAGGTGTGTATGCAGCTCTATCACTCATCTCTTGTTATGATGATGATGATGATAGTATTGGCTAGTAACTGTATATCACTTACCGTATATTTCGGACTATAAGCCGCTACTTTTTTCCCCACGTTTTGAACCCCGCAGCTTAAACAACGAAGCGGCTAATTTATGAATTTTTCCTGGGTTTTTTCCCGGTTTCACAAACTTCAAGCCAAAAAACTGAACCCCATAACATTAGACCAATGAAATTTCCGAACGGAAACGAAAAAACGCACCTCACCTGTGTTCTGAGCTGCACGGCATCGGGAGAAAAAAACTCCCGAGAGAAATAGTTGTGAAAGGAAGGAGGAAGACAGTGAACAATGACTTTCTTGGTAGGCTACTGTTTAGATACTAGCCGTTGTAACGCGTTGAGTCTGGGTGAAGGGAGACCTCGCTAACTCCAGTTGCAACAGAAATCAAGCACAGACAGGTTTCCAAAACTCGTGCTTTTTTATTTTTCTTGGCAACAGCGTTACGGGTTAGTCAAAGAAACTTAGAAATGAGCATCAGAAAATAATAAGGACATATTCCTCGGTCTCCACACATGCAGTAATAGCGGAAAAATGCAGTGCCAGGCTATTCCCAAAATACCGCTATGCTCCTAAAGGAAGCGCAACATATTTCACCCGTTACACCGTGTAACAGACATTGTTTTTCGTTAAAGCCTGTGTAAAGTTCATTAGTTTCAGTGTAGACACCTGCGGCTTATACACAGGTGCGGCTTATTTATGTTCAAAATAAAAATATTTGTAAAATTCAGTGGGTGCGGCTTATATATGGGTGCGCTTTATAGTCCGGAAATTACGGTAGGTTATGCTGCATTTCCCGCTATGCTTTTACCCATAGAGTAACATTTCTTTTAGTTGCATAACATTATAATTAATAGTATGTAGTTTTGCTTAATGTGTGTAGCAACAAAACAATTACAACCTAACTAGTCTAGTTGGATTGTAGTTAAACTAGCACTTATTGTTACCTTTAATTCAGGTGATGTCATAATGGTTTTCTGTGATTGTACTGATTAGGTCCTGAGATCAGTTCAGTAAGGGAGAATCTCCAGTGCAGCTTAAATGCTTATTTAAAAGACATATATTATAAGGATATAGATGTTGTATGTATCCCATGGCTACAAATATCGAAGAGTTTGATACCTTGTGCACAAGGATGTGTTTAATTGTGCAATAAATGCATTTAAGGTGATATTTATTCATGAAATAGAACTTTCAGAAATGGATCCAAATTTGTGGACTGCTCTGAGAATATGTTCTTACTCATCCAATGATGGTAGCTGAAGCAGAGAGAAGCTTTTTAAAGCTGAAACTACTGAATGGGGAGATGATGGGTCATGGTGTGGTTCACCCAGGGAGTCATTCAAGCTAAAATCGCCATTGTCGCTTGATGGTATCTACTTAGCACGGACATCAATTCAACATCAAGCAGAGGAATAAATGATAGAATAAACTCCTGACTCCAACTTTCCACAACACTATTGCCTTATTTGTGTACATTTTTTTTGTTGAAAAGAAGGTTTTGGGCTCATGATAATTTATTAGATATCAGTCAGTGTTTATTTTATGAATATCATTCTATTAATAGATTGATGTGCCAAGAGTAACATTGGAGTCTTTTTTACATAAACGGAGTTGATTGAGCAAAGAGTCTTGTGATAAAAATGGCATTAGGAACATTACATAATAAATCATTATTGCACTAATGGTCATGTGGTTAAATGAAAAAAGGCTTAGCTACAAAATACAAAAACATGTGGGACTCAATTTTTACCACCAGGTAGCCATTAGTGCTTTTGAGTTCATGTTGTATTCATGTTCTAGGCTTGTTATAGATTTAATCAAATATGTGTCTGTGTTGATTGATCTAATGCAGAGCCAAGCTTATCAAGAAAGTGCCAATATGGCTTCAGGCCTTCATTACTGCTATATTGGAGGTTCCTTGAAAGTTAGTTGCAGATTAAAAAGAACTGATTAAAGTGAAACAGTTGTGTGCCTAAAGCCACAGGGGCCCTTTTCTAAATAAGATTGAATACTATTAAATTAAATGCTCTCATTTAAAGTAATTAAATGATATTTTATATACCAGCGAGTGTGTGAAGTGGTTGAAGAGTCTTTCTCAATTTGCAGAGTGTGAATTCCAATTTTTTTAAACAGATGACAGAAATTCTGACTTAAAGTTTTAGTTAAAATGCAGTATTCCATCCTCAGTATCAATACACATTGTGCATCCTGTTTGGAAAGGAAAAGTGCGAGCTAAAGCTATTGAACTGGACACAATCCGTTAACGTGACTTGAAAACTATATGCAGTGAAATGAACATTTTCATACATGTTTTCTCTTACAGCAGATGTGAAGGCACAGGCACACACATTGCAAATGGAAAAATTAGTTTGGGAAATATTAACTGGGTGTTTTTCACTAAGCCTTTAGGGTGTTGATTGGGGGAAATTGCAGCTTTTGAGTTTATGGTTGCTTGTGTGACTTTAATTGAGTTATCCACTGCAATTATCTTGGCTACAAGATTTAATTTGTACATAGAAAAACATAATTTGTTTATAATATTTGAAAATATCTGCAAAATCCTCTTGTGCTTTACAAAGGATAGGCTACTGTATGTTTTAAGTTTGTTAAATATTATACTAGCGCTGCAACTAACGATTATTTTGATAATCAGTTAATCAGACGATTATTTTTTCGATTAATCATATTGAAAAAATGCAAAAGCCACATATTGAGTTTAACTATCTTTAATTTTAACATATTATAAAGCTTATAGTGGCTGCTTGTTGAGGAGCACATGTGGGATTTCTCCTTTAAACAGATTTACTCATGCTGGGTTGTTTCGGTAAAAAAAAAGAAAGCAATTTGAAGCAATTTGTGTAAATCAACATTTGTATTGTTATTAATGATAAAAGCAGATGTGAAGTTGACATCATGCTTAAAAAATCTATAAAATATAATACAACATTGTTTTGACTATTTTTCTCGAAAAATACACAGACATTTTGTTTAGTTGTGAAGATATAAGCATCTAGAATATATATTTAATTTAATTGTTTAATAATTAAATAATATATGCAGAAATTTAATATACAAACATTGAAAACAAGCATCCCAGCCGCTTCACACTCGGTGTGAAGCGGCTGGGATGAGAATCAGCACCTCCAAATCCGAGGCCATGGTCCTCAGTCGGAAAAGGGTGGCTTGCCCACTTCAGGTTGGTGGAGAGTTCCTGCCGCAAGTGGAGGAGTTTAAGTATCTTGGGGTTTTGTTCACGAGTGAGGGAAGGGTGGAACGGGAGATTGACAGACGGATCGGTGCATCTTCTGCAGTAATGCGGTCGATGTACCGGTCTGTCGTGGTAAAGAAAGAGCTGAGCCGCAAGGCGAAACTCTCGATTTACCGGTCAATCTACGTTCCTACTCTCACCTATGGTCATGAGCTCTGGGTCATGACCGAAAGGACAAGATCCCGGATACAGGCGGCCGAAATGAGCTTTCTCCGCAGGGTGGCTGGGCGATCCCTTAGAGATAGGGTGAGAAGCTCGGTCACTCGGGAGGAGCTCAGAGTAGAGCCGCTGCTCCTCCACATCGAGAGGGGTCAGCTGAGGTGGCTCGGGCATCTGTTCCGGATGCCTCCTGGACGCCTTCCTGGGAAGGTGTTCCGGGCGCGTCCCACTGGAAGGAGACCCCGGGGAAGACCTAGGACACGCTGGAGAGACTATGTCTCCCGGCTGGCCTGGGAACGCCTCGGTGTCCCCCCGGAAGAGCTGGAAGAAGTGTCTAGGGAGAGGGAAGTCTGGGCATCTCTGCTTAGACTGCTGCCCCCGCGACCCGGCCTCGGATAAGCGGGAGAAGATGGTATGGTATGGTATGGTATGAAAACAAGCATTTGACCATAGTAAAGCCACAGTAAATCACGTTTGAAAACAGATAAGTTAATGCTATTTGCTGTTTTTGGATTCAGTGTTTGTTCGCACTGTTTTAATTGAATCCATCACTATGTCTCGAGCGAGCTGATTTCCCAAAACTTATGCTCGCAAGTCACGACTGTCTTGTAGTTAACAAACGAATAGTTTACACAGTAGCACTTCATTAAACTACACCATTTTCACATGATGCGGATTATACAGTTTTTCTTTCGCCTTCATCTGTGACACGTGTTTTTTCACGTGCTCGTGCATCACTGTTGTACTTCCATCCCACACAAGCTCTGCTTTGCATTATTTGCAGGTTACAGTCTTCTTTGTTGCCTTTAATATAAAATGCTCCAATGCCTTGGATGACTTAAATCACACACTTTTTCTTGCTGCCGGTTGACCCTGTACTGTCCGCCATTTCTCAAGTGGCTTTATTATCTTACCGTCACGCCAACCCAAAACTTACTTTGTTGCCAACGAATTTCATTATTGATTATTCTCGATTTGAACAATTAGTTGTTGCAGCCCTGTTCTACTATTTAAACTAGAAAATTTCATTAGTAATATTATAATTAAGTATAATAGTAAGAATAAAAGTATAATAGGTTTAATAGTATAATAAAACATTTGATAGCCTGCTTATTTAGTCAGTTGCTAAGTTCAGTAACAAACAGAGATCACAGAGTTCACAGATTTGGTCTTTAACATTCACGAACCGGCAGGTGAATTTATAGTTCCAATAATGATTATTCAGCAATGCTGAGCACACACAATATAAAGATTTGTTTTGGCAAAATTTCAGATGTTACTTCCAGTTATCAAAGTTACCAGTTATCAAAGCATAGATTAGGGTAATGAGATCTGACTGGAGAACATATATGTTATGTTATG
>JAAIIK010000244.1:80865-91149 GCA_014706435.1 Silurus glanis
ATGTTATGTTATGTTATGTTGTGTTGTGTTGTGTTGTGTTGTGTTGTGTTGTGTTATAGATTGTAAATTGTATCTATCCTGTACATAGGTGGACTGTAACAAAGTAAATGTAATTTGTATCTGTATTTTACTGAAGTATTTCCATTTGGGGAGACTTTTACTCTAACTTCACTACATATCAAAGGCAAATATTTTACTTTTTACTTAGCTACATTTAGTAAAATCTGTCATTCTTTTTTATTCATGAGGATATTGCTGCGTGACCACTGCGTCACCAATCAGGGTTGAGCGCACGCTCTGTTCAGAACTTGTTCTAATTGGTGCCTGGTGTATCTACTGATCACCAACATACAGTTCAGCATCAGTTCAACACCAAAACATTTAGAGAGATATAAATGATGAAAAAACTCCAGACTCGAACTATTAATAGATCAGTGTGCTGAGAGTCACATTCGAGTCTTTTCACATAAACTGAGTTGATTAAGTAAAAAGTCTTGTGATAAAAATGATAATAGGAACATTATAGTTATAATAAATCATAGTATTTTGGACACTTAAGTAAATTTGAAGGCAAATGGTCTTCTTTTACTTAAGTAAAAGTTTAAAGGGACACTTTTACGGGACTCATATTTTCCTTGCTGTATCTCTGCTTTAACTCAAGTACCTTGTTTGTGTACATTGTTCACCACTGATCCTGTATAAGCCTGTGCTTATGGAGTAATGGCATATACAAACTGCAATTACTTTTGGGTTATTTTTAGGCCCGACTGTTATTTACATGCCCCCAGTGCTATTTGTATTTAAACAAGGAATCCCAGTGAAAATGTTTTATATACGTCATGCAGACCCCAGCAGCAGATCATTTTATAGGGTCTGAATTAAGTTTCACCTGTCAGTTCCAAATCCAGTCCGATGCACTGTTAGTATGCAAGGCATTCCCCCAAAAATGGACATGTCATTCACCCAAGGCTATTACAGACAGAGTTCATCATCTTACCAAATTCAGCGAAAGACAGACACTGAAGAACAGCAAATACTTTGCTGTAACCATATATTTATACTCAGCTGATGTGAATCGAATAAAAGTGTAAGTTTTCCAAGATAAAGCAGGCAGATAACAGAAAGCTGTTTGTCGACGTGGTAGAGTATCTGTCTGTCTGTCAGTCTGATTCCTTTGTTAGTGAAATAAAATTTAACACACAGCAGAGCACAAAACCTGAGCAGAGGCTTGTAATCAAATCATTTGCCTCCATCCACTCTCCCTGTAACTAACCTCATTTAGATCCTGCTGTGCATTGGATCCACATGTTCTCCGTGAAGCTTACATGGCAATGAGTGTCGTTATGCCTCTTTTCCACACCTATCAAACCATGCTGCCTTTTACTAAAACAATCCTTTAAAAAAAGTAATCAAACCTCAACTCACAAATAATAAACCAAATTGAGAAAAATATCAACTCACTTATAATGTAATAATTCTGACATCCTTTTTCCACATGAAAAATAGTAGTATTTTAGTCATGTGTAGTATATTAGTAAAAAGTAAATAGTATTTCATTTGTGTACATGACTAAGTATTAATAAGTACTCATCATTATAAGTACTAATCCACTCATTATATTTGACTCCAATAAAAGTATTCTTTTTACACTTCTTCTTGAGTAAAAGTACTGAAGTGTTCACTGTGGAATGGATCTGTGAGAACTCTATGTGAATAATGGATGCAGTTCAGTGATCCATTCGCCTGCATTTATATGGAGACCTTTATATTGAGTTTTCTTCACTTCTACACTTCCCCAAAGTTTTATTTTACTCTGATAAAGTAAAGAAACAGTACTTTTTTCTGTGGCAAACTACTTCAAATGTATCTAAGTACAACCCTAATTACAAAAACAGTGTGTAAAATGTAAATAAACACAAAATGCAATGATTTGCAAATCTCATAAACCAATGTTTTATTCACAATCGGGCACAGAAAACATATCACATGTTTAAACTTTCTTTCGGCTTCTCCCATTAGGGGTCGCCACAGCGGATCATCCGCATGTTTGATTTGGCACATGTTTGTACGCTGGATGCCCTTCCTAACGCAACCCTCCCCATTTATCCGGGCTTGGGACCGGCACTAAAGCTTGTGCAACCCTAATGGCTGGGGTTGGTTCCCTGGCCGGGGATCGAACCCGGGCCGCAGCGGTGAGAGCGCCGCATCCTAACCACTAGACCACCAGGGGACCTAAAACATATCACATGTTTAACGTTAGGAAATTGACCATTTTATTAAAAAAATTATAATTTGTTGGCTGCAACATGTCTCAATTAGATTGGAACATGTTGGTCATATTTACCCCTGTGTAGCATCTCCTAATCTTTTAACAACCGACTGTATACGTCTAAATTAAAGAGACTATTTGCTTGACTTTTGGAAGAAGATAATTATTTCCTTGAATAAGAGGATAATTATCCTGTCCTTGTCTACCTGCTCAACATCAGTTTTTCGTTTCATGGTGTACATGGTATATTTTCAATTGATGAAAGATCTGGACTGCTGGCAGGTCAGTTCAGCCTTTCAGTCTCTTCTACTTAAAAGCCATTCTGTTATAATAAGATGCAGTTAGTGGTTTAGCATTGTCTTGCTGACATATAAAAGACATTCCCTCGATAGAAGCATTTGCATTTTTTGCTCTAAAACCTGTATATATCTTTCAGCATTGATGGATCCTTTCCAGATGTGCAAGCTACCCATTCCATAGGCATTAATGCACTCCCATACCATCAGATATGCAGGCTTTAAAACTGAGTGCCTGATGGTCTCTCTGTCCTCTTTAGTCCAGGGGGTACAGTGTACATGGTTTACAAAAATAATTTTTTATTTTAATTTGTCTGACTACAGACCTGTTTTTCACTTTCCCTCTGTACATTTTAAATGAGCCTTGGTCCAGAGAAGACAGTAGTATTTCTGTATCATATTCTCTTGGCATGATTTTCATCTGCATTAGTGGATGAAATGGCAAACTGTATTTACAGACAATTAATTCTGCAGGTGTTTCTGAGACCATGCAGTGATTTCCATTACAGAAACATGACTGATCTATTTTAGAGGAGTCATTGTGTAGCTTGTGTAGCAGTACAGATTTACTGTCCTCTAAAAATAACTCAACACACAGTACGGACATTATTGCCTAAATAGCTGGCAACAAAAGTGTGTACACCCTAAGTGATAACAGCTGCACGGCTTGTAACCATGCAAAGCCAAATGTCGTATTCGTCATGATCATGTTTTTGTCTGCTTGACAGGATCATAACCCTAACCCTAACCCTAACCCTAACCCTGCCCCTAACCATAACCCTAACCCTAACCCTAACCCTTTTAGATGTTTTGAAGCCAATCAAAATAAAATTGCCCTAGTTTTCCCTTACGATTGCACATTTTGTCGGTTTAAACATCATATAAGATGTCTGTGCTCTGTTGTAAATAAAATATAGGTTTATTAGATTAGATTAGATCAGATTAGATTAGATTAGATTAGATTAAATTGGATACAAATCATGTATTCTGTTTTTATTTGCATTTAACACAAGGTCCCAACCTCGTCCTTGGAATTGGGGTTGTAAATATATGGCTTTTATTCAGAGCAACTATCCAGGTGTTACTCAAGGACCTAGCAGTGGCAGTCTGGGGGTGTTTACGTTTGAAATTTTTCAGATCATAAGTCTTAACCCCTGAGCTCTTCACATGCAGTTAACATGCATTTGTAAGGACTATAAGACTGGTTCTCTAAGAGAGAATGTTTTTTTCCTCCCATATCCATGTAGGAGCAAATAGGACTACACATTGAAAAAGAAACATGGCAGTGAGATGAAACAAGAATAAAATGCATGTACTTGCATGTTTTACACAATCCATCGGTGTCTTCTCTCAGGTTTTCAACCATAAAGCTGGAAATTGGGTCACTGTATAAATCTGTTAATGCTCAGCGTCTTGAAATGAACTATTCATTAGATTCCTTTAAAAGTACTGTCTATGACAGGAGATCAGTGTCGTGCACATAGAATATTAATCATACGAATTCTGCACATGCACTCTTTGGAGGATGAGCATTATTTTCAGCTTATGCCAGAGGGAGATTTGATAACGCAAAGTGCCAGCAACACAAGCTCATAATGAGATCTACTCAGAACAGAAGCAGAGAAAATGCACCATATTGTAACCCTGCAACAGTAAATAAAAGAATATTTGAAAAAACAAAAGTTTATGATCGATATCTGTAAATAACTCGATTAGGTCAGAGCTTTATTCCAAATGACTGGCACATTCGGATTTCTCTGTCACTTCTCAAATGAAGAATTTAAAGACAAATCTAATGATTTTAAAAATCATAAAAAATCATCAGTTTTTGCAATTTATTCACAAATTGCAGAAACTGATGATTTTTGAGCCTCTCAGGTATTATAATACTGTTGTTACACACAGAAAAATTAAGGTACAGGAATGTACAGTACCTAAAAGAATACAAGTGCTGCTCCAGCTGTACGCTAGCAAGGTACCTCCTAGCATTGGTACATTTTTGTACCTTCTTGTTTGCACCTCTAAAAGGAGGTTTATGAACAAAAAGGAGCAAGAAACACCTGGAAAAGTGATAGAATGTTCTTTAAGAGGGGCAGATTTTTTACAAAAAAATTGTCTAGTAAATACATTTTTGTAGAGCTACAAATTAGTATCTCTAAAAGTAAAATTTATTTACTGAACAATTTTTTTGTAAAAAATTATTCAATAAATTAATGGTAAAATACTGACAGCTGCAGTATTTTTATATCCAGTAATTTACTATTAATTTGCTAGTTATATAGTTATATAGTTACCTTATACCATTTTACTTTATAGCATTTTACTGTAAAAAAAACACCACTAAATTAAAACTTGATGTTTTTTTGCAGATTTACTCTTTTAATTTGTAACCGACTGGCATTTGTTAATAAACGAATATTTCTAATGTTTAAATAGTGAGTATATTAGTACTGAGAGCATATTTTACTTACATGCACAAACATGCTGAATTATGCAAAATCTTAAAAAGCTTAATTTCAAGTCGAATCTCTTGCAGATAACAGCACACACATTGAAATTAGCGAAGAGATTTAAACTGCATCAGTAACTACACAGTTACTGCCTTTAAATAAAGCAACATGCAGCATAATATCAATATTTCTACATCAGTCCTTGACTTAAACACAAGCTTTATTCTCCTGCACAACCCATAAAACACTCACCAGAAATTTGACGGTTTTACAGTATTTTGCTGGGTTTTTTTCTTCTTGATTTTACAGTAAACTACAGTGTATGACTGCTAAAATACATTTCACAGTGTGGTTTTTTTTTCATTTCACACATTTAACCTCTTCAATCTCACAGAAAATTCCTCTTGTTTTAAGAGCACTTGTGTGTTAGTGTTGAAGTAACTCTGAAGCAGTGATGAAGTTAATAAGACTAATAGTGACTAATTAAATGAGGATTGAGCGTTAGAGATTAGAGATTAGAGATGAACACCTGTGAAAAAGCAGGATCACTGATAGAAATAGAAACAATAGCAGAGAAACACAACTTACAGCCAAAGTGATAGATAAAATCAACTGAACATAAAACACATTAAATCTCTCATGATCTCATTAGAGGATGATTAAACAACGCCCAAAAACAGTACCACCAGCTTCACCAGTGTGACTTTATTTCTGTCATATGTGTACAAAAGCTCTAATTAACATTTTAGGTGTTGTGCTTTCAATTGAAGTCACTATAATGGAAATCAGTGTTTGCTGTAGTTGGGCTCTTGAACCTTGATGTTTTAAAATGATTATTCATTAGGTGCTGTAATTATTTGTGTGTATTGATCACAGTCTTTTATAGAGAAAAAAGCCAAAATAAATGAGGTTAAATGTCTGTGATGTCAAATCTTTTTAATGTAATATTTAATTCAATTATTAAAAGTGTGATATATAACTAATACACATATATTACACCACTACTACTACACCAGTTAACTGTGAAATAGTCCTTCATGCACAAATAAAAGCTTTGAACTACAGTAATCTGCCGCTTTACTGCGGTTCAATCTCGCCACTTCAAATTTGATACATAACTTTTTTTCGCTGATTTTCGGATGTAGTGATGTGTATCTTTAACTCAGCCTTTTTTTTGACATCATAGGACACTTCAACCAATAAACAAACAGAGACAGATAGGCTATGCTGCAAAACTGTATACTGTACAGT
The DNA here is from genome assembly GCA_014706435.1 of Silurus glanis. Classification (NCBI taxonomy): domain Eukaryota; kingdom Metazoa; phylum Chordata; class Actinopteri; order Siluriformes; family Siluridae; genus Silurus; species Silurus glanis. The sequence goes on from JAAIIK010000244.1 coordinate 87,132, forward strand.
ACATGGTCTCAGTATAAATGTGATACCGTGTACTTTATTTCTACAAATTCACACAAAATTACTCACTATATTCTTGCAAATGTAGCATTTGTTTATCGCGGGTGGTTTTGGAACGTAACCGTCGCAATAAACGGGGGATTACTGTATATGGGAACTTAAAAGCACACAGACGTCTTCAATCAGTGTCTCAACAATCAGTGTCTCAACAATCAGAGTCTCAACATTGGTGACAAATATGGAAAACAAAAACCAGATCAACTCTGAACATCACCAAAAAAGCCTACTAAAAAGTCACAACAAACCAAACAACACCAAAAAAAACCTAATAAAAAAAGAAAGAATATTCAGCTGCACAATCTATTCATGCTGCAACGCATGCTGGGAGTTTTGTACTATTCTGGCACCCAGAATGCATTGCTGCAGGAAAGTTTGTTTGTTGATAGTCACCAGTGTTGAGCTTCATGAGCTGATTTTTGATGTGTGCATGCACTAATAGTCCTAAAAGTTTTCTTGAAGAGTCTAGTAACTCTGAATATTTCTATTTGCATTACTAAATTTATGAAAAACAAAAATGAAACACTGATTGAAATCAGGAAACAAGGACACTAGATTATGATGATGGTATTTATATCAATATTATTAATTAAATGAATCCTCTTGACCTTTCTTGTTATAAAGAATGTGCTTTACAATCCCAGTTGCAACCCAGATGAGGATGGGTTCCCTCTTGTGTTTGGTTCCTCTCAAGGTTTCTTCCTTATGCCATCTCAGGGAGTTTTTCCTTCACCACAGTCGCCACCGGCTCGCTCATCAGGGACAAACTTACTCATAAAGAACATATTCACTTTTAATCACCACATTATCTGTGTAAAGCTGCTTTGAGACAATGTTCATTGTTAAAAGCGCAACACAAATAAAAATGAATTGAATTGAATTGAGCTACAACAACCAAGGAAAAACTACCGTTAAAGAGCCAAGAGTCATGAGCCCAACTAAAGCAACCACTGAACTCAAAAATGGGGGTCAAAAAAATATAAACCTGTGTTAAGTCTCAAAGAATGTTTTGTAGATATATGAAGGACATATTCGCACTGTAATAAGTGAGGCTGGTAATGTTTTTGGAGTTGTTTAATCATCCTGTTTTAATTCAGTTGATTTCGTCTAAGGCTGTGGCTGATTGCCAGTTGTAGTTTTTGTTTCTTGTTCTTTTATTCAGTGATTCTGCTTGTTAACAGCAGATGTTCATTAGTGCTGAACTCACTCATTTGTTTTCATTTACTCTTTCTATTAGACTATGCTAGTAATCTAATGTAGGGAATAGTGAATGTGGCTGTAGGGTGGGATGTCAGACACAGTCTCTGAGTGTCGACTCTGAATGCTGTTAATTCACAGTGTACTGTATACTGTTAATACTTTCTCAAAAACAACCAAATGTCCGAATGCATTGTTTCAAAGTGGATTTTACTGTAATGGAAAAACGGCATATAACTGTGAGATTGTGAGTGTTTTTTTACAGCAATCTTTTACAGTGCACCTTTGTGTCCTTGTATGGTTTAAAATTACATCCTGATATTTCTCCATAGCATTTCACTGATGTTCTGCATGCAGGATGTATGATCAGGATGTCATTTTCAACCATACCAATAAACAGAAGTACATTTCTATCACTAGAGGTGCATAAATGTTCTTTTAGAGGTACAAACAAAAAGTTACAAAAATGTACCAATATTCAGAGGTATGTTGCTCTACCCTGTTACAAAGCATCTGTACTCTTTTAGGGACATTCCTGTATCTTGATTTTCTGTGTCCATATTCTATATTCACATCTGTATTTCCTCAATTAAACAAATATGAAAGACTGGTTTCATTTTCTTTGATAAATTTTCACTGCATTTTAGACAAGTTTTTGGAAACACAGTGGTGTCTATTTAAGCACATATGGGTATGTTAGATAGCCCTGTTATTAATTCCTTGCTCATAGGTGTATGATTTTTTTTGTTTCAGGCAGTAACAGAAGTACTGACAATGTCCCTTTAAGAAAATAGAATTGATTCTACAATGATCTCAGATGTTGAGTTAATTTATTTCTCTCAGGAGCTCCAACTGACTGTATAAGACTATAGAACGGACATTACTCATAATCACACACTCTGGTGCTCATGATATTTCCCACTCTCCAGTGTTTGTAATAATTTAATGATTTAAAATCACCTAAAACCTTTTGAGTCTGGTTCCTCTTAAGGTTTCTTCCTTATACCTTGAGGAAGTCACCCCTGGCTTTCTCATTGTGGATAAATACACATAAATCGAAACTTTGCTCTACAATTCTTACATTCTGAAAAGCTGCTTTGAGACAATGTCCATTGTGAAAAGTGCTATAAAAATTTTATTAATTCAATTTAAATAGCGACGTATTTTTCAAATACATTATTGAGATTGATTATCTCTAAAACATATTAATACTGATACAGAAAGATGATACATAAACGTGTTTCACATGCAACACGTTTATGTGAAAGTGCACTACTGTCTGGTCAGCACAAACCAACAACAATAACAATAACATCAACCAAACATATCAAAAAAGACTGTCAAAAAAAAAAGTCTAGTCAATGATAGAATTGGGTGATAATAAAATGTCAGAGTAGAATTCAAGCTCCAAAGTCAAGTCTACTGTTACATTTGGAACAGAAAAATACTGGTCACTTTACACTGCTTTAGTGCAATAATCAGTATCTGGTTTTATTCTTTTGCATTCGTATATTGTGTGTGTGTGTGTGTGTGTGTGTGTGTGTGTGTGTGTGTGTGTGTATGTGTGTGTGCATGATCTTTTTTTCTATTTGTTTCTGTCTTCAGTACCATATTTTTACCATATTTTTGTGCAAAACTGGAATTCACAAGGCTCCATATCACCCACCCAGACCACCCACTGTGCACAGGGCACCATATCTCTGCTGGGGTTCTCAAAAAATCAGATAAGTTAAGATAAGATATACCTTTATTAACGAGTCATTTAATATATTTTTGAATGTGCTCATGTCCTCTATCATTATTAACGATAATGCATGATATGGAAATGTCTCCTAAACAACACCACTTCAACGCTAGCTTCAAGTTTGTCTTAGGGTAAATACATGCTAATTCTTTATGCTAAATGCTAAACACATGCTAATTCTTTAACAATCAGTCACAGTGAAAATGTTTAAAAGTTAATATCCCTTAACAACAATCTATACACGTTTTCTTTCATTATTATGATAAGTACAGCATTTAAAGTGAATCAGTGTAATTGATATACGCACTTCTTCTCAGAAATCATATTGAAAAGCGAGTAGGTGAAGTGTTTCTAATATGCTTTGTTTTCTTGCGACAAAGGAAATTAAGGAAGTAAACAGGCAAGACGACTAAACAGTGGATTACAGGGGGAATGTTCTGCAGGGCCTGGTTACTATGGTGATAATTAAGGGAGCACAAAGCTGAGGCTGATAGCAGACAAAAAAAAAATACAAGAGAAAAAAAGGAAGTAGTAATCCAATTACAAAGCATACATGCAGTAGAAACAGGAAAAAGTGTGAACGCAAAGTAGAAAGAGAAATTATTTCACAATATTTTGCAGGACCAATACTGCAGCTCAAATAAAAACAGATATAAGTGGACTGGAGAAGAGCAACAAAGATGTAATGCAATGATTAATGAATAATCAAAAAGGAACAGTAACAGAGCCGGTTTTCAATTTTATTACTGTTATATTCATGCAGCAAACTGGAAGAGTTAGAAGAAATGAATGTCAAAGAATTATTATTATTACTGTTTACCACCATTATTGTGGTACATTGAAAAGAAATGACAGTGTGCCCAAGTGGTTCATGTTATTATTATCATTATTATTAGTTGTAGTTGTATAGTGTTATTAGTACTATTGTGAGTTTTTCCAAAAGAAGTGTTTATTTAATATTTATGTATAATAATTCTAATAATAATAATAATAATAATAATAATAATAATAATAATAATAATA
>JAAIIK010000244.1:91159-106260 GCA_014706435.1 Silurus glanis
TAATAATAATAATAATAATAATAATAATAATAATAATAATAATAATAGTGTAATCTGATGTCTAGTTAACTAGCTGAAGTGTTATCAGAAAAGTTTTAATAAATTGTATTTAATTAATGAATATAAGAAGGTTTCTGTTTTCCTGAACTCCTTTCTAAGAGAAAACAATGTTACAACTAAAAATGTTAACACAGCATCATTGTAGACCCGTTTATAAACAGTATGTAAAATGTTCTCTGAACAGCTCAAAAAGATTGACAGTACATATAAACAGATGTTCCTAGAATCATTTTAAAAATGTGCTAAAATGATGAGTAGGGCAGCAGCAGTTCGTAGCATTCATCTCTCTTTTTCTCGCAGTTACTGCACCACTGCTGTTCGAATATTACACTGTTTTTACTAAAAACACAAAGCTGCCATCAACTCGTTTTCCTGTCACATCTCTTATTGTGCTAATACAGCATCTGTTAGGAATTTTCATGTGTGTGTGTGTGTGTGTGTGTGTGTGTGTGTGTGTGTGTGTGTGTAGGTGGGTGTGTAGGTGGGTGTTTGTAGATCCGACAGTGTGCATTTGCGAAAGCAGCTCTCTGACACTGTATATGTTGAAGTTTAACTCGTATTCAGTGAATGTAGTTGCATTACCACACTCCAGTTTATTAGCTGTTGCATACGTCTGACTCCTGAGTTAAAACACAACAGTATCATTATTGTGTACATGCAACCCATTTTGCTAATGTGTGAATAAAAGAGGTTGTTGTGTAACAGGCAGCCAGAAGAGAACACGATGCTTCTGTCCTTCAGGATTAAGCTATATATAGCTAATTAAGGAAGAAACAGAAATCCCTAGAAATGTTTATCAACCTACAACCTTTTATATGTTTTATCTGGTTGAAAAATAGTGAGAGCAACAAAAAGGGAGGAAAAAAAGAAGAAAAAAAAAACAGGTGCTATTTTAAGTGTTCAGTTGTATTCCAAGAACAGCTCTGATGGGAAATTCATGAACGCTCCAGACAGTGTGAATTTGTACCCAATAGCAATATGCCAAATCAGGATGTATTATTTAGACTTAAACTGCATACAGCAGAGGTAGAGAAGAGCTTTAGAGGAAAGATAAAGCAGGATGTTTATAGCATTAATTACTTTGCCCTTTATTAGTCTGAGCTCATAGCATTTATGCTGATATAGAGCTCTTAGACACATGACTAACTTGGAACGTGTTGAATAAACTTGACCTTCAGGTTCTCAATGAGGAAAGATATACGATATACTGCACAAGTAGCAATGTGATTTAGAGATCCAGAGGCTGCATATCAGTAGCACTGTGCATTTTACATGTTTTTCAGCTTTTACACTATAAAAAGTGCATTTAATGCAGATGAATTTGTGGTTCTCTTGGTCCTTCTGAACTCAGAATGCTCATAATAGTAGGCTTGGTGACCTCTGGCCTGAATTCACCAGACTTAATAGCAGAGCAAAGAAGTGAGGTAGACACTTGGAATTACAGTACTGTTTCTCCTCGAATGTGTAAATGAGCACACACACAGTACAGATGCCTTTTACTAAACACACGCCTGTGTGTGAGAGGTTAGCTGTAGTTCATTTTTCAGTTGTTAAGGGAATCTTAATGAGGGAATAAAGACACTGATCTCATAGATGTGAGTATTTATTCGACTGAACACACACACACACACACACACACACACACACACACACACACACACACACACACACATGTAAATATACTAATTGCATGCATATTCATTCACCATGGTGTTCAGCCTGTTTTCCACGCTGCGTTTATTTCTATACTGTTTATATCCTGCTGTGTTTAGCTGCTGAGACGCACACATTCTATTCCTTCTGCTACACATTGGACATAACAAAACCTTGAATGTTGAGTCTGTAGAAAAAATTTTACAGGACTAATTATCCTTAGCAGTGAACAACTGCTTCAGTCTTTAGATCTGTTCTGACCAGCTGGATCTTCTGTACAGACAGGTGGCCTGTCAGATTGCTGCAGCCATGACAACATCATCTGGACACGACACATAATGTCTGAGCTCAACTGAAGCTGTCCATCCTCCTCCGGCCATCCTCTCATGGGGGAGGACAAAAAGATGAGTGTCACTAGATGTGGGTCCTTCAACCTTTTGGCCGTCATCTTGCTCTTGTTTTTCTCCGCAGGTAAGACTAATAGATGAGGGTCAGAACATATGAAATTGCTGTATACAGTAAAGACCGGTTTTACACTCCACAACGACTGATAGCCTTCAAGAGAGTGAACAGAAATGAGTGTGTACAAGAAATTCTCCAGACTCCATTTAAACAGAAATGTATTTGAAAAGTTGGAGAAATTATATACATTTTAAAAGCCGGATTTAAAAAGAAATAAATCTTTTTTGAACAAAAATACAGCAACAATTTGGACAATTTGGAAATTTAAAAAAATAAATTATGCACATATAAAGCTGAAGTTGTGCAAATGTAAACTTTCTTTTCAGTTCAATAACATATTTATTATCTTTTTTAATGCATCAATCAACAGAAAAGATTTGCACGAGAGACAAAACATGATTATGTAAAAAAAATTCAACAAATTGTCAATATATTGTATAAATATATACCCAGATTTCTGTCAAGCTGCTTTGTGATAATGTCTCTTTCCATTATACAAAACTAAACGTATAAAATTAAACTAAATCTGTACGTGTCTCATTGGGGCATTTGTGTGAGATCAGTCTCGCTGCTCTTTATGCTTTATAATATCATTCACTGGTAAACATTGGCATTCTTGTTAATAATTATTTTCCTAAATGAAAGAAAAGAAAGACTGAAGAAAATTTGGAATGAAGATGAAAATGAATGCCTGGAAGGAAACAAACATACACTCTAACCTTATTCACTTCCTGTTTTTCAAAGCACAGTGTACTGATTCCAAATCTGGGTGATTTGCCGATTTATAGAAGGTTATATTTGTTTTTGTTAATTCGTGGACCTGTTTACTTTAGGAACATTTTTAATTTTTTTCCAATTTTTTGTCAAATTACCAGTAAAGTTGACTTTTTTCTAACTGCATTTTTTAATGTAGCTTGTTATGATCTCATAGCTGACACGGCTAAAGAATTAAAGGGGTTAATCCTTTGGTTTTGACACAGTTGACACAGATATTCAATGCTGTCTTGTGATATTTTGCATTTTGTTTAAAAGCTTTGTCAACATATACAAAATGGAGACGTTTTCAAATTCATAACATGAAACATGTCCAGATGTGGAGATCAGCAAAGCTGCTAGACAAGGCAGTGACAGAGTTAAATAATATCCCCAAAAGTATATGCAGGTTCAATGCCATGGCACAACACTGAAAGTGTGTCTTCTCAAAGGACTGATTAAAAAAAAAACAGGTCCAGGATCTCATCTGATGTTATGTAACTAACATTGCTAATAAAGTTTTATGATTGTTTTTCCCACAGCTCTCTCAGCTCATTTTCGTGTGTGTGAACCCTACACTGACCACAAGGGACGGTATCATTTTGGATTCCACTGTCCTCGTCTGTCAGACAACAAAACATACATGTTCTGCTGTCACCACAACAACACAGCCTTCAAGTACTGCTGCAATGACACTGAGTTTCAAACCATCATGCAGGTCAACCTCACAACTGCTCTGGATGGGTTTTCACACAAGTAAGTCGATTCATGTGAAACAAAAACTTCATCCAGTATGTTTGCTTCTTCCTATTTACAGCAGGAGGGTACAATCTTTTCTTTTGTGGGTGCAGGTTTTCATTCCAACAAAAACAGGGGCCACACCTGATAGTCATTGAAAATGAGAATCATTAGATTTAAAGAGGTAGAATTTGGTGTGGACTTGCTTGGTTGGAATGAAAGCCTGCACCCAAATCGGCCTTTTCTGGAAAGGACTGGACACTGGACATATACACTATATATATGCTGCTATTTTCTTTTACCCAGCATTACCTCAACATGATATTAACATTATTATTTAACGCTAACATGGGATAAGACATTTATGACATTAAGCTGTCTCTATCGAGCTTGTTGTCTACACAGCACTGTTGTGTTTTTTCCCACTGAGTGCACAGCAGATAGCAAAGTCTCCAGATGGATGGTGGAGCAAGTAACTGACATTTAGATTGCATGAGGCATAGATAGGGGGATTATCATCTTGGCACCAACCCAGGCAGCACACACAAATAGAACAGCAAGATTATATGATAAACCTGGACCTTTGTCTGGTTTTTATAATTTTTTTTGGAACAGCATCACATTTCCTACGCAGACTTCGCTGTTGAAATAAAGCTGCTAATTTTTTGAGATGAACAATGTCAAGACCAAGTCATATCTGCATTTTTTAAAACAATGCTGCCCTCATATTCACTCCTCCACCTTTCACCCAATGAAGTTTTTATGACAGTTTTGCAAGGATTAAAGTTGTTCTTGTCTCCCACACAGTATGTCTCCTTTACTAATGGCCACGCCAGACTGTGCTCACCTACTGTGTGCTCAGGCTTTTTAAATGCATTGTGTGAAGAAAGGAGACCCGGCGAGAAGCCATTTCATTCACATTTGCGGTCAGCAGGACATAGGCGGTGATATTTATCAGTGCCCTTAGGTTAAAAAGAAAGACCACAGCCACTCACAATCAGCTCAGCAGTAAAGACTATTTGTCAAAGCAAGCTCGTGAATAACAGTCCGGCAGTGCGATGTATTTACAAGAAATAAGCAGACTGGTATTGAATGAGACTGAAGAAACATATTTATCCAGAAATGTTAAAAAAAAGAACTTTGTGAAAGGGCTACCAAAATTTAATCACTATGTTCCAATCAGTCTGGTATTTGAAAGCCGTGTACATGCATTTATGTCCAGAATGTTGATCATAAATTAAAAAAAAATACCCTTTAGCTATATACACAATATAAGGAGATGCTGTGGCAAAGCCTTAATACCACTGCCAATGAAAGAAAGCATCTATGAATATAGCATTGAGTTTTAAACTGCAGTGGTTTTAGTGGCAAAATAGTTTGTGCCAACTTACATTTGTGAAGCTTTTGATCATTCATTCATCTAAAGTACTTTGCTTTTGGTCAGGGTTTGCCACAGGAACACTTGGCATGAGGCACAAGCATACACTCACTGGGACTAAAATGATACTTTTCACAGTTAATAATCCGATCTTCTTCGAGTGTTGCTAGCTCCAAATGGTGCACTGACTGGGATTTGGCAAGAACACAGTTTATCAAAGTCAAAAATATCTTTATATGTTTTGCTCCATGCAGCTTAAATCAACAAAAATCTCTTTCTACTGATGCAGTGACTCATTTTTAACAAATTTTTAGCCCTTGAATTAAAACTACAAAACAGTGCCCTACTTCTTACCTCGTGTCCTCTGTGTTTTATATCAGTAACTACACAGCACTGGTTGGAGTGTGGATCTATGGCTTTTTTGTCATGGTACTGCTGGCATTGGACTTCCTCTACTACTCAGCTCTAAACTACGAGGTGTTCAGGGTGTACCTGGAGAAGTGGGGCCTTGGGGGGCGCTGGCTAAAGCAAGCTCGCAGTCAGTGGCAAAGGCCTGAGCAGGAGGAGAGTCAGGGGCAGCTTCCACAACCTGGAGCTCCATCAGGATTATCACACTACCAACAACCACACTATCACTCCCAGCCCAGACACAGCCTGAAGCCTGAGGCCCAGAGTCCGACACACACTGCACACAACACATCAATCCCCTGGTGAGTGCAAAACTTTACTGTGTGCTAGATTCAGGCCAGGTTTAGATTTAGGCTTTTCTGAAGTGTTTGTTATTTGCCTTGTGGTGAGAGTCTGCTGTAATAATATCTATACAAAGTTTCTTTTTGTAGGATCACTGATGTTAATTGCAAAAGCTGTTTTTCTTTGATGTTTTTCAATATTGCTCCTGTATAGAATGACTTTTTACCAGGGACTTTTAACATATTTATTTATAACAAATGTATTGCAGTGGCAGCCTTTCTGTCTGGAAAGCTCACCTTAAAGTGCTATACAACATATCCCACACCTTCTCATCTTCTGCGTCAACCTAACCTTTACTGCAGCACTATAATAAATTATCAGATGACTGAGGGAAAACACTCAAATCCACAGTCAGACAGAGATGAGCACTAATACACACACAAGGAGAGACACATGCTCATGTGTGATCATAGCACTGGTAGGAAGCAAATGTTCAGATGTTCATATGCATACATTATGGAAATAGGATTTAAGATATAAATTCTATTGATCCACTCAAAATATGTTTATAAATGAATTTCCTGTTACTCTCTCAAAGCTGCATTCAAATCCCTTTCATCCAGAGCAGTTTATGTGGTTAAAGAATGCTTTTAATAAGAGTATGATTCTTCTCCATCTCCATCCATCTCTCATGCACGTGTTGCTCTTACCTTTTTATACAGGGATTTGCAGAGACAACTCTCCTTTTTTTGGTTCTTCCTCATACACACAAACCGTACACCAAGTTATTGTTTTGAATTCAGATGTCTACTTGAGACGATCTACTCCATTCCTCAGGGACCATTAGGGAAATTAATAGAACTGGCCCCAACCATGAAGAAAACATCTGCTGATAGGGGTCAAGACTTGTAAGATAGGTCACTGACTAAAATATAACCGATGTTTCATTTTCTTTGCTTATGATGTACTTGGGAATTGTAGCAAGCGAGTTGGATTTTAAGCCAAAGTGATGTGTCTGTAGATGAGTTTCTTTTCCTGGTATGGGTATGGTATGTGAAAGCACTCGAAATAGCTTTACATGGCAAGTTTCTGTGTATTGTGTCATTGGGATAACAAGAGGCAGCCTCTGGGAATGTTAGCGGGCAGGAGGATTATCCTGCTGTTTAATAGTTGCATTGTGTTCCATCAACATGCTGTCTGGGTGAAGCAAAAACGAATGGCTGCTGAAGCCTGCATGAAAATACTACACGCAGTCTTTCAGTCTACTTACAGGCAATGGTTAATGCAATGGTTAATGCTGTTGGTGGTGCTGAAGCTGGTGTATTGGGTGGTGTCATAATTATTGTTGCCGGTGTTGTTGTTATGGTTGTTGTTGTTGGTGGTGGTGTGTAATGATTGTTGTTGTTGTTGCTGTTATAGGAATAGTTGTTGTTGTTGGTGGTGGTATTGGTGTTTAATGATTGTTGTTGGTGGTGTTGTATTAATGGTTTTTGTGGGTGGTTAAAGTGTTTAATGGTTGTTGGTGGTGGGGTGTAATGGTTGTTGTTGTCGGTGGTGTGTAATAGTTGTTGTTGGTGGTGGTGTGTAATGGTTGTTGTTGGTGGTGTGTAACGGTTGTTGTTGTTGGTGGAAGTGTGTAACGGATATTGTTATTGGTGGTGATGTGCAATGGTTGTTTTTGGTGGTGGTGTATAATAGCTGTTGGTGGGGTGGTGTGTAATTGTTGTTGTTGGTGGTGGTGTGTAATTGTTGTTGTTGTTGGTGGTGGTGATTTGTAATGGCTGTTGTTATTGATGATGATGTGTAATGGTTGTGGTAGTGGTGGTGTTGATGTTGTGTAACGTTGCTGCATTGGATGTAAATACCCTTTTTATGCAATAACATTTACTATGTGTCCCATTGCACAAATCCTTTTTACAGGTTCTGTCTGATAAGTAACTGTGAGTTACAGTCAGATGAAAAAGTGCACCCTGAATTCTAGGGTTTTAATTTTCAGGACAAAACAAGTTCAAGACAAAAAATAATCATCTAGTCCTTAGCAGGTCTTAGAATTATACAACCTCAGATTAACAACACCATCATTCTATATTTATAAAAAAATAAAGCCAAAATAGAAAAAACATATGTGAAAAACTAAGTACCCCTTTTGATTCAAAAGCCTGTAGAACCACCTTTAGCAGCAATAACTTGCAATAATAAAGTCCTGTATGACATCATCAGTCTCTAACATCAATGTTGCTTCAGTTCCTTGAGGTGGACATTTGTTTATGCACAGCTCTCTTAAGGTCCTGACACAGCATTTCAGTCAGGTTCAGGTCTTTGACTGGGCCATTGCAACACATTGATTCTGTTCTTTTTCAGTCATTCTGTCATAGACAAATTCGGTTGTTGAAGAAACAGCCTCTTGTTTTACTTAAGAATACTTTGAAATACAGATGAGTTCATGGCCAACTCAATGATTGCGATGTGCCCAAAACCTCATCCTTCTATGAATTTGCTTGACAGTTGTTTTGATGTGTTTTTGCTGATCTGCTGTGTCTGGTTTGTGCCAAATGTGCTGTTTTGCATTATAGCTAAACAACTCCACTTTGCTCTTATATGTTCGAAGAACTTTGTTATGAAAGTCTTGCGGTTTGTTCAAATGCAATTTTGCAAACTTAAGCTTACATTTACATGTCTGGCATTGGGCAGATGCTCTTATTCAGAGCAACTTTTAGTAACAATTAGTAATACAACTGAGCAGTTGATGGTTAACGGCTTTGCTGTGACCTATCAGTGGCAACTTAGTGATGGTGGAATATGAACTCACAACTAAGCTGTGCTGCTATGTTCTCTTTTTAAGAAAAGAAGCTTTCTCCTGGCAACCTTTCCAAACAAGCCATAATTATTCAGTCTTTTCTAAATGTGCTGTCATGAACTTTACTATTTAAAATGCTAACGGAGTCTATCAGTTATATCAATTACTAGCTGAAAGTACCCGTGCTTCGCTACGGAAGGCAGAACGCTAAGCAATATGGCAATAAGCAGTAAGCACTGAGCAGGACTGGATGATCAGAGATCAGAACGTAACGTCAACAAATAACGTACTACCCCTTTGTAGTACCGATACAGGGCAAACTACTTTGAAAATAATTTTTATCGTGCATCTAACATCTAATAAGAAACAATGTAGTAAGTTTCATTAGGATCCGTAATGTTATTTCGAAGAATTTACAATGCGTGAGAAATCGCGTTTTTCGCGAGTTAGCCGCGATCCAGGGCGAATTTTTCAAAACCCTTTCTTAGTGAGCACCTAAGACCCAAGAGGAAGGTATGTTCCAAATTTTATTGCAATCCGTTCAGTGGTTTTTGAGATTTCGTGATGAGTGAGTGAGTCAGTCAGTAGTATTTGAGCTTTATATATATATATATATAGATATCAGATCATTTTATCAGTTGTAACTGATATACTGCAATTTCTCTAAATATTGCACAATCTGGCCTTGAGATTAGTTGCTGGAATGTCCACTCCTGGAAGGTCTTGAATGTTTTCCACTTGTAAATAATCTTCATTATTCATTCATTGGCAGCAACAATTGCTTCCCTAAAGATCTTTGGTGTCTTTCCTCCTTGGTGTTGTGTTAGCACACACACCTCAATGCTCCAGACCAGCAAACTGCTAAACCTGGGCTCTTATAGAGGTGGTCACACTCGCTGTTGATCAACTGATCAAGGTCATTTAATTAACAGCACATGGCTGCTACTTGGCCTCTTAAATCCTATGGAAGCAAGAAAGGCGTCCATATTTTTTCCCACATGGTTTTTCCATTTTGGCTTAATTTTTGTTAAATAAATAATGATGGTGTAATATGTCATGTGTTGTATTTACCTAATTATAATACTAGATATTGCAAAGAAATCTTAGCAAGGGTTGATAACTTGAATAATGAGAATGTTATCGAATTATCGAATTATCATAAGATTAACATATTTAAAAAAGAAAAACACAATAGCAGTGAGCTTATTACTATACATTTTACTAGAATACATTTATAGATTGTTTTTGGATTTTTAATACTTTTGTTCCTTTCTAGAAATAAATGTTTGAAATAAGCTGCCAAGGTTTTTAAAAAGGCTGAAAATAAAACAAGGGCAGTGGTCAGCAGCTTTTTTGAATATGTGTGCAAACTGAAATGACTCCTTTCACAGTCATGTTATGGCCTGAGTGAAATAATATATTACATATTATCACTCACAACATGAAACACTGTACTGGATTATCATTATCACTCAGTCACATTCTGAACCTTGGAAATGTATTACATGTTGACCCTGTAACTCACATTTATATAAGTGAAAGTAGAAAATGTCATTAAATGAATAAATGTAATGCTAATGTATGTCTAATCAAATTATCTGAGGGTCAGGGCACATATTTGCATAGGATAATTATTAAACCAGTGCTAATAGGCAGGGAAATGAATGCTTCACTCGGGGCTTTTCAGGATATATGGACAGAATCTAACGCAAAAGCACCTGTCCCACAGAGGAGGCTTTCTCAGCTTCTTGTGCTCATCAATCATCACTAATTGTAAACATTTGTGACTAGCAAGCTGTTTATACTGCATTGCTTAGACTCTGAACCAAAGACTGAACTGCAAGTTTAACTCACAGCTCATATATTCTAGTACCGCTAACAAAAAAAAAATATTTCATTGGGCACTCTGTAGTAAATAATAATAAATAAATAAATCTTTGTACTAATGCATAAAGCAGACGCACACACACCAAGCTGGAAAAGTCTCAAAAAGGAAGGCTGCTATTTTTCCTTGGATGCTACGTGCAGAACATAGTTAAAATCTGAGTTCCCTCAGGAACATATTAAGTGGTGGACCGCAAGTTTGTTGTCTCCGCCTCGCACTTTTTTGTATTATTAAACTTGAAAATATACACAACAATGCCAGAGGTATATAAAAAAAAGAAACTAGAGTTAGCGCAGTGTCACTGTGGATACTCACAATAACAATCATACTGGAAATGCGATTTGTAGTGCGTTGTTTTGCACATGCGAGAAATCACGCCACTTCCTGATTTTCGCTAATGCTATGGATGCTTTAGAATTTTATGTCCAGCTTCAAGAATCTCCTTTAAAAGGGAAGTGAATAAATGAAGGATGAAAGGAATGAAGACATTTGTTAAAGTATGCTGAAATAAATAGGACAGTTAAGTATTACATATCTTTAGAAAATTAAATATTAAATGTAAAACACACACACACACACACACACACACACACACACACACACACACACACACACACTTATATACACACACTTATATACACATCTGTATTACCTGGGGTATAACAAATGTAAACTATTTAATAAAATTTTTCTATTCATTAATTTTATTTAATAAATTTAATTTGTGCCAATTTAACCGAATTATGCAATTTAATCAATATAATAAAAAGCTATTTAAAAATCTATTTTTTTTTAGATATTTAATGTTTTATAAAATATTATAAAGTATTAATTTATGTATTATTTAACCATTCAGGCATTTTGTTTAAAATGGTTTTTTAAATATTAACTGTTGATGTTCTCAAATATTAATAATAATAAACTGCATTAATAAAAAACGACAAGCAATTTTATGTTTTGCATATATATAGGTAATAGATATATTTATAGGTCCCACTGGTGCAGAGATGCAGTATTTGTGTTTACAAGAGTACAAAGAAACTCTTTGATGGTTTTGCATATGTTGCTTTGTAAATAAGGAAAGCAGTGAGGCATTGGAGTAGTCTGGCTCTGGGCCTTCACAGTGTCTCTACAGAACAGTGCAGTTTAACTTCTGTATCCCAACACAGGACAGAAAGCCAAATGGTCTGGCTTAAGTTACAGACATCTAAGAGCCCACAGGGATTCAGCATGAAGCTGAGGAAACTCTATCTGGCCAGGCTGTAGGAGAGGGGGCAGTCAGAACTTAGGATGTGCCATCATTCTAGCTAAAAATACCCCATATATGAAAACAGACAGGACGAGGCAGTAGGAGTTCTCCTTCTGGACACAATTATATCAGTAACTATTTACTGCTTATTTTTCTACTGTTAGGAAAAACTGCATAAATGAAAAATCATGAGAGGAAATCTACTGATGATCAGGAATAGCTGAAGACTTTTGACGTCATGACTCATTTAATAAAGGTCTCTGGCTGGCTTGGAAAAGATTTAATGCTCTACAAGAATAATATAAAAAAGTAAAAATGTTTATTACAATGGCATATTAGAGTATATGAATAAATTAATATGGATAAATATTGTTATTATTATTATTATTATTATTATTATTATTTCAGTTGGTCAGTTAAAAAAGGTGAAGGCATGCAACCACATTAAATAATAATTATGTACTATAATAATTACTATAAGTCACTTCTGATTATTACATATAAATACTGCATAACATGCATGTTTAAAAAAATCTCAAAATATACTGACACAAATGCACATTATATCAATAGTTAGACAGAAAATAATGTAACATTGCTTCTTCTTTCTACAGTTCGCATTCACAAGATGAAGTGGAGCACTGTGGATTATTAAACTGCACCAAATGTTACTCAGTAATAGAACATAGCGAATATGAGAACATAAATTACTGCAAAGTTATTACTACAATTTCTACAAGATTGAACTAAGACTAAGACTGCTAATTAAACAGGATTTTTTTTTTGTCCTCATATTACTTGCTATAAACCCATATTTTCTGCATTATCATAAAAATTAATTCTTGATGCATTTAGAAGTTTATACACATTTCTGATAGGACAAAAAAATAATACATAGAATTTGATGCGATTCTGTGAGTTATGGACCTCATTTATTCTAGCAGAGTATTTGGGTAGCAATATTAAATAGTATCCAGTTATTCTCCTTGTACAAACTAATTTAATAATCTATTTTAGTTTTTATTTGTCCTCTTGATTGTTTAATTCATCTACCATGTTGTGGCATTTTTGTTCCTATTAGAACAGTGCATTTAGTTGCAGGGTGGTATCTTTTATTTCTGTAATGTGTGTTATTTTGGCTATAGATCTGAATATAGTTGACCTTTAACTAAGGTACTTAAACTGAAGCAAAAGGATGTTAACTACCTTTCTGAGAAAACGTTTATAGGTGTACACGTTTGCGTGCAGCCACAGCAACAAGTAAGGGAATTTTGTGTGGCATAAGTATTTAATTGTATGTTAAACCAAGTCTCCACTGAATGCGTAAACCGATACAACCATAATCTCCTCATTTACTTTAAAATGCTAATGTTTTCAGGGACATGACTTGAGGGCAGACTGAGTGCACTTCAGCGTTCTGCAGTAATGGCGAGTAATTTTATGCTTAAGCACTCTCTTGCTTGACTGCGGTCCGTCTGGGATTCAATTTATCATAATTCTGCTCTAAAACACATCTTTTCTGACTGCTACTTGTATTATGTTACAGAGCAGCTGAACCTTATCATAGGAAAGTGCCAAGTGGCCTCTTCTGCTTATGTGAACTGATTCTGTGATTGGCCAGTGATTGGTAGAGGAGATAGACGCGCGTTTCCACATCCTTCCCTTTCTTGGACACTTAGTAACGGATACGTTTAATGTAAAGATGGTAAAGCTCCTCATACATATGAAGTCTTTTTAATTTTTATTCACCAAGATCAGGCCCAGTTCCATCTCTCAAAAAGCTGGTAAGAAAAAAGTATATTTACAAAATAATTTATTAAAAAAGAAAGGTCTATAATGCAGTGAGCAGATGCACAGAGATTCTGGGATTTGAACACGAGACTGACTGTGGAATGAAGTGAATAAAGAAACAAAACAGACATGAATTAGCTGAGACACAGTAAGATGTGTGAATGAGGTCAAATGGTAGAAAAAAAACAATTTTAATCCCAGAAAATCACTTTGTTGCACAAATATATAAAGTATGTCAAAATGACAAATGTAAACTACAGTCAGTGTATGATGCTGTGCCGTGTGGGAGAATACTGCTAAAATTCCAACCAACTTTAAATTATTAAGCAAATTAATGTTTTTTATATTTCTGGAATATTCCTTTTATTCTTTTACAATACTGGGACAGAAATAGTTAATAGTTAAAAGTATAACAAACTATCAACTATGAGCTGATCAAAAGCTGATGAAATGTTTGTGTTAGAATTGTATTTCTATTTATTATGTTGATTGTGATGTGTGACATGTGAAAGACTTCCTACTGTGTTGATAGACACTTTCTTAGAGTCCCTGCTAAAGTGTATAGATTCTAATGGGAATTGCCCTAAATGGTTTTCATTTTGTTAAGTAACTACCAGAAACACAATCGATTAAGGCAATTCCCATTAGGAAGTTGTTTGTTTTCAGCAGGGGTGGCTAGCAGTGTCTCAATAAATCTGTAAATGACTCATTGTGCAAATAATAAGAAGGAAAAAGAAGACCCATGTCTCCATAATTGAAGTGTTGATAACGTCAACACAATAGACTTTAAATAATGAATTTAGAAATGACTCTCATGCAAGTTGACTAACTGATCTTTTACAGCTTATAGAACACTGCAAGAATGAAAATGATCTATAATTGTATTTTGTGGTGTCACCCAGATGAGTATTGGTTTCTTTTGAGTCTGGTTCTTCTCAAGGTTTTTTCCTCATACTGCTTCAGTTTTCTGTGTTTTTCTTTACCATCATCACTTCTGGATTTTAGAAGAAGAAGAAGAAGAAGAGCCTTTATTTGTCACATATATATTACAGCACAGTGAAATTTTGTTCTTTGCATATCCCAGCTTGCTCAGAAGCTGGGGTCAGAGCACAGGGTCAGCCATGATACGGTGCCCCTGGAGCACAGAGGGTTAAGGGCCTTGCTCAACGGCCCAAGAGTGGCAGCTTGACGATACCCGGGGCTTGAACCCCTGACCTTCCGATCAGTAACCCAGCGTCTTAACCACTGGAGCTACCACTCCACTCAAATGATTTCTCATTTTTTATATTTTATTCTATTTAAAATTTATATTGGAAATGTATACCGTATGCCTCTGCAAAGCTGCTTTGTGTCAATGTCCAGTTTTAAAAGCACAATACAGATCAAATTTAGGAGAAGAAAAAATATTTAAAGGTTGTTCTTAATGTAGCAATTTTTTGTCAAGGTGAAGTTTTTCGCTACAGTTAATACAAATTACATTATTGTTATATATAAAACTTTTAACTTCCAGCTTATATTTTAATCTTACCAAGTATTATATTGAGTAGTTTTTATGAATTTTCCAGGAACCGTATTGAACATAATAATAATGTCTGTTAATATAGACCACAAGACCCCATATAGACTGTTGATATAGACCACAAGA
>JAAIIK010000244.1:132060-142286 GCA_014706435.1 Silurus glanis
GTGTGTGTGTGTGTGTGTGTGTGTGTGTGTGTGTGTGTGTGTGTGTGCGCCATGTGAAAGACTGACATCCATTATCATGGTTATCTTCTCACCTTATTCCCAGTATACAAACCCGATTCCAAAAAAGTTGGGACACTGTACAAATTGTGAATAAAAACAGAATACAATGATGTGGAAGTTTCAAATTTCAATATTTTATTCAGAATACAACACAGATGAAAAAATGTATCATTTTAAGGGGAAAATTAGTTGATTTTAAACGTAATGGCATCAACACATCTCAAAAAAGTTGGGACAAGGCCATGTTTTACCACTGTGTGGCGTCCCCTCTTCTTTTTATAACTGAGGAGACAAATTGCTCAAGTTTAGAAATAGGAATGTTGTCCTTTTCTTGTCTAATACAGGCTTCTAGTTGCTCAACTGTCTTAGGTCTTCTTTGTCGCATCTTCCGCTTTATGATGCGCCAAATGTTTTCTATGGGTGAAAGATCTGGACTGCAGGCTGGACATTTCAGTACCCGGATCCTTCTTTTACACAGCCATGATGTTGTAATTGATGCAGTATGTGGTCTGGTATTGTCATGTTGGAAAATGCAAGGTCTTCCCTGAAAGAGACGACGTCTGGATGGGAGCATATGTTGTTCTAGAACTTGGATATACCTTTCAGCATTGATGGTGCCTTTCCAGATGTGTAAGCTGCCCATGCCACACACACTCATGCAACCCCATACCATCAGAGGTCCAAGCTGATAACAACTTGGGTTGTCCTTATCCTCTTTAGTCCGGATGACATGGCGTCCCAGTTTTCCAAAAAGAACTTCAAATTTTGATTCGTCTGACCACAGAACAGTTTTCCACTTTGCCACTGTCCATTTTAAATGAGCCTTGGCCCAGAGAAAGCCCCAGCGCTTCTGGATCATGTTTAGATATGGCTTCTTTTTTGACCTATAGAGTTTTAGCCGGTGATGACGAATGGCACGGTGGATTGTGTTCACCGACAATATTTTCTGGAAGTACAGTAAAACCCCGTTGGACGAGAATAATTAATTCTTGAAAATTGCTAATAGGTCCATTTGCTTGTACGTTTGAACTGATTTTCCCCATAAGAATGAATGTAAAAGTGATTTAATTCGTTCCGAAACCTCATTCGATCACTTATTTCTGCACTTAAAAAGTATTTGTAGCCTATTTTAACAAACAAATACACCGCAAATTACCGTAATGTAAACATAATTTAACACTTACCCATGTGATATTGGTTGATTGCGAGTGTGAGACGCACAGAGCTACACCACGCTCGTAAACTACTTGGTTTCAATGGTAATTCTATTTACTTTTGTTTTCACAGCACCATCACTGATTTTCTTGGGAGAAATTTTTCACGATTTCTAGTGAAATAAAAATATAACACTAAAAAAAGTTATGTTTTTGCTGCACTGAACAACAAGAGCGACCGAGCAACACGTCATCAACTAAGCGACGGATGCTTCCCTCCGCCGAAAACGGGGAACAGCAGTGTGGGTTTGCTCGTGCCTTTGAAATTTGCCCGTGAAATAGGGTAAACTTTTGTGAGCAAGGTCGCTCGTGTCTCTGTTTGCTCGTACTATTAGTTGCTCGTACAACAGGGTTTTACTGTATTCCTGAGCCCATGTTGTGATTTCCATTACAGTAGCATTCCTGTATGTGATGCAGTGCCGTCTAAGGGCCCAAAGATCACGGGCATCCAGTATGGTTTTCCGGCCTTGACCCTTAAGCACAGAGATTGTTCCAGATTCTCCTACTGATATACCCCATGTCCCTCCTCTGCACATGTCCAAACCATCTCAATCTCACCTCTCTCACCTTGTCTCCAAAACATCCTACATGCGCTGTCCCTCTAATAAACTCATTTCTAATCTTGTCCACCCTTGTCACTCCCAACGAAAACCTCAACATCTTCAGCTCTGCTACCTCCAGCTCCGCCTCCTGCCTTTTACTCAATGCCACTGTCTCTAATCCATACAACATCTCAGGTCTCACCACAGTCCTATAAACTTTCCCTTTCATTCTTGCAGATACTCTACTATCACAAATCACTCCTGTCACTCTTCTCCACCCACTCCACCCTGCCTGCACTCTTTTCTTCACTTCTCTAACACACTCTCCATT
This sequence comes from Silurus glanis, assembly GCA_014706435.1. Taxonomy (NCBI): domain Eukaryota; kingdom Metazoa; phylum Chordata; class Actinopteri; order Siluriformes; family Siluridae; genus Silurus; species Silurus glanis. The sequence continues at coordinate 134,208 of JAAIIK010000244.1, forward strand.
ACTTTGCACTGTTGACCCCAGGTACCTAAACTCCTCCACCTTCTCCACCTCTTCTCCCTGCAACCGCACCACTCCACTGCCCTCCCTCTCATTCACACATATGTACTCTGTCTTACTCCTACTGACTTTCATTCCCCTTCTCTCCAGCGTGTACCTCCACCTCTCCAGGCTCTTCTCAACCTGCTCACTACTCTCACCACAAATCACAATATCATCTGCAAACATCATAGTCCAGGGAGACTCCTGTCTGACCTCGTCCGTCAACCTGTCCATCACCACTGCAAACAGGAAAGGGCTCAGGGCCGATCCTTGATGCAGTCCAACCTTCACCTTGAACCAGTCTGTCATTCCTATTGCACACTTCACTGCTGTCACACTGTCCTCATACATGTCCTGCACCACCCTCACATACTTCTCTGACACGCCTGACTTCCTCATACAATACCACAACTCCTCTCTTGGCACTCTGTCATACGCTTTCTCTAAATCCACAAATACGAAAATGCAATTCCTGCTCACAGATGGTCACCTCTTCTCTCAGCCTGACTTCCACTACTCTTTCCCATAACTTCATGGAGTGACTGATCAACTTAATTCCCTGTAGTTAAGATCAGTACCAGCACACTCCTTCTCCATTCCTCAGGCATCTTCTCACCTTCCAGAATCTTGTTAAACAATCTGGTTAAAAACTCCACTGCCATCTCTCCTAAACATCTCCATGCTTCTACCGGTATGTCATCTGGTCCAACCGACTTTCCACTCTTCATCCTCTTAATCGCTGCTCTCACTTCCTCCTTACTAATCCTATCCACTTCCTTCTTCACCAACTCCACACCATCCAACCTTCTCTCTTTCTCATTTTCCTCATTCATCAGCTGCTCAAAATACTCCCTCCATCTTCTCAACACACTCTCCTCACTAGTCAACACATTTCCATCTCCATCCTTTATTGCTCTAACTTGCAACACATCCTTCCCAGCTCGATCTCTCTGCCTGGCCAATCGGTACAAATCCTTTTCTCCTTCCTTAGTGTCCAACCTCTCATACAGCTCCTCGTATGCCTTTTCCTTGGCTTTCGCCACATCCCTCTTTACCTGCTGCCGCATCTCCTTGTACTCCTGCCTACTTTTCTCTTTTCTATTGTGAATAAAATATAAGTTTATGAGATTTGTAAATTATTGCATTCCTTTTTTATTCACAATTTGTACAGTGTCCCACCTTTTTTGGAATCGGGTTTGTATACTGGGAATAAGGTGAGAAGATAACCATGATAATGTTTCAGAATAAAGAGAATAATGATGACAAATAAATTAATTTTCTGCCCATTATACGTCATATTTAGTTTAGTTTAATGAAATCCCTGAGAAATACATATTTTCTGTAAAAAAAGAAAATAAAAGGTTAAAGTTAAAGAGTATTCAGAAATACTTGTGCACAGTTTATTCTAATTTAGATTTCTTTGGATTAACGAAAACTTGACCTTTTAATGAACTTTGCCTTTTACACCAAATACATGATCATGATGCTGCCGAATGCAGCCACTGTTTCCTCAAACGTCATCGTAGTCAAACTTTCATGTACTCAGAGACTGCACATTAACTTATTGTGTTATAAATACATCATTTTTAATAGCATTTCAGAGGATTGCTGTGAATTTATTGATCTTATCCAGTAAATAAGGAGCCTTTAAAGCATTTAAGAAACTAATTTCCTTTTATTATAAGGATAAAAATATTAAGTTTGATACCTGTGGAATTGAGCACAATATATTTATATAAGGTTTATGACTTTCCTTAACCTTCAAACATCAATAACTTCCATTATTTTCTGCCTTTTTGGGGTTTGTTTTGTATGGAGGGCTGTTTAATTGTAAAATATACAAATATTTATACAGGGATGAATCTGTGTGCGGTATGACACAGCAATTTGTACAAAATCACTGTAGTGGAAACACAGTGTGTTCAAGCTGATAGACTTTCCTTTTTTATTCATGCCAATACAGAATTTTACTATTCAAAACTCTTATATAAAGCTTTTATAGATGGAACCTAAATGTAAAAAAATGACAAGCACCAAATAAATACATTAATGTTTAATAAAGAATACATTATTCATTTAATATATTATACATTGAATAATCCACAGTGTAAACAGAACATAATATCCAAAAAGTCAAGCATTTCTTTCTCTAACGTAACACTGTTGGGAGCAGCAAGCTTAGTTTGCATAAATTATGCATAATAGCATTTGAGTTACATTTAGTGCTTTATGACAAAGCAGCAGCATTCCTAATAAGAGCATAAACAGTCAGGCAACATGTGTAAATATGTGTTTTTATATACAAACAGTGACATGTGGCATCAGTGAGGCACAGGAAAAACGTTGATCCGCAGTGAAACTTTCTTTCCTCTGTCAATCAGCACTTTTGTAATTAGTGAAGAGGTTATAGAGGACTCTCAGCGTAGCCTTCAGGTTCAAATTCACAACATCTACAACACATTCATAAAGCATATAGCAACAAAAGGCAGTGTTAGTGTACATTGGTAGCAGTTCCAGAGTGGTGCACTTCTTTCCCTGAGCCCCATAAATCATGAAATGTTTGCAGAAAAGATATACGAGTCTGTCTGTTGAACAGTCACATCTCCTAACTTCTACAATCTTCATCACAGACCAAACCTGACAAATTGTCTAGCTAATGGAGCTGCTGCTCCAACAGAGGAATACTGTCTTGGGGAGAATTGTGCAATAAAGCGTCGCCTTCCTGTCACAAATCTTGTCACTGACCATATGGTCAGCTTCTGAAACAGGTGACTGTTATTTATATGCTGCAAAAAATTTCCAGAGAATGACCAGAGAATGTGTTATCTATCGTGATGCCAAATAAGATTAAAAGTCTGATAACCACACAAGAAGGTTCAACACAATGAACTATCATTATTTTAATTGAATTTGAATGAGTGTTGGTGAATCGTAATTTCTAAATAGTCCAGGAGACAGTCAAACATGAAGGTTTGGTTACTGAAGTTTGAGACAGAGGCTAAACATTGTGGTTATTATCCAAACTATTCAAATCCTACAAGCCCAGAAAAGAAATACATAGTGTGGATGGTTAGTTTGTACATGTCGCCATCTACTGACCAAACTACATACTACAGGTCAGATGTTATTGATGAAAATCACTGGTATTCTTTCTGAGTAAATTATTCACTGTTGATTACCTTCTGGTCGAGCTTTGGGTTTCTTCAGTCCTCCATCCTGCATCAACTCAAAAGCGAATGCAACATTATGCACCTGTATAACATACAAAAATATTATACACCTCAGCATTCCATTTGTTATGGTACAGAGCATGGTGCAGCTAAACGGCTGAGGAACTTTACACTTACTTTCTGTTCAAAACTCTCAGGCGTGAGATAAAAGTTATACAGCGGTACAAAGTAACCTTCCAGCAGACCCATCAGCAGCACCAGATACACACCATCTGCAAACTATATACACACATCCATAGTTTACACAAATAGATCAATTATTGGCTAGAAGAGAAGAGAAGAGAAGAGAAGAGAAGAGAAGAGAAGAGAAGAGAGGTGACGAGACGAGACGAGAAGAGAAGAGAAGAGAAGAGAAGAGAAGAGAAGAGAATAGAGGAGAAGAGACGAGAATAGACAAGATGAGATGAGATGAGATGAGATGAGATAAGATGAAATGAAATGAGAAGAGTTTGCCTCACCTGTGACTCCAGTTCAGTGACTTCTAGATTCAGCTTGTTTAGGTGTTTATTTACGAAGGTGATCAGAGACTAAGAAAAATAAATAAACCATCATCAATGAATTTATATCAGTTGTTGAATTTGAACTTTAAATTGAACTTGTTTACTATTAATACATTATAACCCTGAATGACTTCTTAAATATAATAGTTCTGCACTGAAAAGCTCAAACTCTGGGATGATTTACCGTCTTGACCACATTGAGTTTGTCAGGTGCATGATCCAGTAAGGTGTCAAAAGCATCCCTCTCTGTAATCACAAAACAACATACGTGCACTCATGTAAAAGAAAGTAGAACAGAACCACAGAAAAAGAACAGAATCAAGGTGTTGCAATGTCCCAATTAAAGTCCAGACCTCAACCCAACTGAAATGCTGTCAGAGCTGTGCGTAAACAAAACCTCAATAAACTCAATCAACATTGTACAGAAGAGCGAGCCAAAGTTCCTCCACAGTGATGAAGAAATACAAAACACGATTACAAGTCATCACTGATAAAGATGATTCTACAGGCTACTGACTCATAATGTGTATTTAGTTTTCCAAACATCGTTTCTCCATTTCAGCTTCATTTATTTAAATAAATAATGGTACAGTATAATATGTCCTGTGCTGTTTCTAATCTGAGGTTCTATCTACCTCATTTTAAGACCTAATAAGGAGCAGCTGATTTTTGTATTGTCCTGGTATTTAAAACCAAAATATTCAAGAAAATTAACTTTTTTTCCTTATGTTTGTACATTATCAATGTATATATATATATATATATATATATATATATATATATATATATTACATTATGTTCATACAACTCTTTCACATACACTATATGTCCAAACTTTTGTGGGCACCTGACCATAACAACCAAATATGGTTTCTCCCAGAAATGTTACCAGGAAAGTGAAAACACACATTTGTGTTTGTATGATGTATAATCACAATTTCCCTTCAGTGGAACTTAAAAGCCCAAACCTGTAACATTATGAAAATGCTCCTCTCTAGAAGCCGAGCTCAATGAAGACATGGTTTGTTACGGTTGGAGTGGAAGAACCCTAGTGTCCTGCCCAAAACCCGGACCTTAAACCCACTGAACAGCTTTAGGTTAAACTGGAACCTTCATTCTCTTGTTGATAAATGAACACAAATTCCCACACTGGAGAGCTTAGAGTGGAGGTTTTCCAGCAGGAGAAGTAAATATGAAAGGGGATGTTTAAAAAGCCCATATGCATATCATGGTCATGGTTTCTACAAACATTTGCACAAACTATTTAATCTACTAAGAGGTCTTGTCAGATAACTGTCTCATGGTTACTAACATATTTCCTACTCACCAAATCTTCCCATCATCATCCTGCAAAAGAACAACAGAGTCACAAATTGTACAGAAAACTGACCCTAGATGTCAAAAAGGGACAATAAACTGCTTCACTCACTCTGTGGTAGTTGTTAGTTCTTTTGTTATACGTGACGTGTGTAAGATTCCCTCCTTTTTCTAAAGAAGAAATTAAGACCTTTACAATTATTCACATATAAAAATGAAGGGAATGAGCATGCCTATGTAATGAGCATGCCTATGTTATAGATGAGTTTACACACCTTGACTACCACCACCTTTACAGAGACATGTTCAGGGAGCCTAATTGGGGCCATAAAGTGCATAGCCAGAGTCACCAGCAAGAACACAATGGCCACCAGGTTCTTCGAGTGGATTGCTGAAGAAGAAAAAAAAAACATGACACAACATTTAGCCTTTCATTCATTTGGATGAACATGTTTGGGTGAATAATTTAGGTGGACACAAACTTTTCACAGTAACGTACTCACAATCAACTCCCCAATCTATTGTCCATCCTTGAGGTCGGAGCAACTCATTTACTGCCTCCAGTACAGTCTGTAGCTTCTGCTTCTGACCGATTTCTGATTGGGTCACTTCTGCTACATTCAACTTACGTCCTGACAGCTTCTCTGTTAACACACACACACACACACACACACACACACACACACACACACTTGTTCTCATTCAATTCCAAAACCCAAAGAGTATTTAATCATTTAAATACAGTAGTCATTCATAGAGATTGTCCATACTGTCATCATGGTTCCAATCATAGAATTGCTGTTATACTCATAGAACATGTCAAAGTCCATTGTGCAAGTTGCAGTTTGAGTAAAAGAGGTTGTTTTATTGAAACAATGTATATATAGAATGTACATATTCCTCACATATTTGTAACTAACAGATTGTATATGTACAGTAGATATAAAAAAAAATCCACTATATTGAAAAAAGTATTGGGACACCTGTCTTTTCTTTTATATGTGGTTCCTCCCCTAAACTGTTACCACAAAGTTGGAGGCACACGATTGTATACAGTAGGAGAAACTAGGAGACCCAAACCTGTTCCATCATGACAATGCCCCTCTGAACAAAGTCAGCTCCATGAAGAAATTCTTTACATGGGTTAGAATGGAAGATCTTGTGTGGCCTCCTCTAGAGTGTTGACCTCAACCCTATTAAACACCTTTGGGAAGAATTGGAATGCTGACTGCAGCCCAGACGCTCAGAAATATCAGAAAATGTTTGCTGTAAGCTCCAAGCAAAGCACTGAATGTTGCACTCAAGTTAGCATGCTGTCCAATATGATTCTCTTATAATGATGGAACAAAATCTCTTAAGTTACAGGGATTTTAATTACCATAAACTATTGATTTATTGACATTCTTACAGTTTTTCTCAGTTGCTTTGGAGCGTTTCTCAAATCATCCTTAATATTGGTACACCAGTGCACCATGTCTCCAAACAATTTGTACAAACACATTGGATTTCTTGCAAAAGCCTGAACTTTTCTCAAAATCCTCAGTTCACCTTTGACCTGTTTTAGAGAACTGGTTAATGATCGGTTGATCTGGTGCCGTTCACTCGCCTTCATCAGTGACATTCAAGATTCATCTGCACAATTCATCAATTCAACACTTTTACAAAAAAAAGTTGAATAGAAATTGTAGATGACAGATTCTGACAACTGGTTTAAATATTTTGCATCCAATGATGTACACAATGAACTGATGCTGAGATGTTTTGGGGTTAAAACTATTCAGGTGAAACCAGTATAATATATTTTTACATGAACATAAACAACTGATAATGTAAGAAACAACAGCCACTCGTACACAATCCATTAAATGAAAGTACTGAAGCATTCGCAATTTGATCAAAATCAACAAGAAATGTTCTTATGATGTGCACAAGTGACTGAATGATGTGGAGGTTGAACAAGTAGTTTTGAGAATTTCATTTCTGATCTGAGAAACGCTCCAAAGCGACTGAGAAAAAATGTAAAATAACTTACACAGAACGTACATTTCTAGCTTTTTCTTAGTTGCTCTTTCTTACATCCTTTCAATACATTCTCTTACCAAACAGCTTCTGTAAGACCTGTCCATCATAGAGATCCTCTTCTAGATCTTTTACAATGATTCTCTCTTCTTCCAGCTCATTATTGATCCAATCGATCAGAACCTGGGTTTAATGCAGCAGTAACCATCATTATTAAAGCAACACTGAGAACTACATCACAACTCATTCTGAGATGCTTTTACTACACAACATGTTCTGGGTATTTAGAAAGCCTAATGCGTTATAGTTTGGCAAGTTAAAACTCAAATAAACAAGCAAAGTGAATGAGAAACACACCTTCTGAAGATCTTTAAATTTGGGATTCTCTCTAGAGGTGGGATCTAGCATGATCCTCTCAGCATTTTCCTCTGTGAAGAGAAATAAACATAATGACAGTGTACAATCACGTGTAAATCAGGTGTATAATCACTTTTTTCCCTCAGTGTTTATGGTTTTAAATGGTTGATGAGTTTTTGAAAAATTACTTCTTTGCACCACCTTTTGGTGGTTTGCCACATGGGCAGAAGCCTTTTTTTGTTAAGAAGGAAATCTGATTGTTTCTGTTTAGAAAAAACTTTTCTAACATGGACGATTGGAAGATACATTCGGTGCAACCCAGATGAGGATGGGTTCCCTCTTAAGTCTGGTTCCTTTCAAGGTTTCTTCCTTATGCCATCTCGGGGAGTTTTTCCTTCACCACAGTCGCCACCGGCTCGCTCATCATGGACAAACTTATTTATAAAGAACATATTCACTTTAAATCACCACATTATCTGTGTAAAGCTGCTTTGAGACAATGTTCACTGTTAAAAGCTCAATACAAATAAAAATTGAATTGAAGAAAGACAGACAGACAGACAGACAGACAGACAGACAGACAGACAGACAGACAGACAGACAGACAGACAGACAGA
>JAAIIK010000244.1:169791-192387 GCA_014706435.1 Silurus glanis
TGGGTCTCCTACAGCCTGATCTGCTGGGTCTCCTACAGCCTGATCTGATGGGTCTCACAAGCATTGACAAAATTAAAGTGAAATTGGAGGTTAAAAGGGAAAGGGAGACATCTAGTGAGGGTAAAGAGAATTAGCGTGGGCAAAATAAAAATAGAATTAGCTGAATACATTTGGGTAAATATCTTCAACCTGAGAGATGTTAAAGATCATGCAGCGGGATGCACTCTTCAGTGTTCACTCTAGAAAACAACTTTCTTTTATTTAAGCATGCACATAAACTTTCTTTCAGAAGAGTTTTGGGTGACCAAACGTGTGAGAGGAAAAATTCCCCACAATGTGTCTCATTTTGTGCTACTGCCATATGATTGTCTGCTTCACTGAGCAAGAACAAGTTGTTCCTAATAAAGGAAATGAATTTATATGCTATTCATTTGACTTGCATCATTACTACACAAAAAATACCTTGGTTTTTGAGAGAGCTCCAATACCTCTGGTGAGATGCTCGAACATTATGAACAGACTCCAGAGCACTGCAGAGTGATAACATACTTAAATATAGGACAAGAAATATACGGAATCCAGAAACACCATGAAACACAGATACATCAGATTAGATAGATTTTGGATTTCCCCAATTCCAAAAACTTTGGACACAATAAAATGTAAATAAAAACAAAATGCAATTATTTGCAAATCTCATAAACCCATATTTTATTCACAATAAAACATAGAAAACGTTTCAAATGTGTAAACTTAGGAAATGCATTATTTTAAGGAAAAAAATAGTTAAATTTAAATTTGATGGCTGCAACACATTTAAAAAAAAAATTTGGGACGGGGCAACAAAAGTCTGGAAATGTAAGTGTTATTAAAATGAAACAGTTCTGGAAACTAATGAGGTTAACCTGCACCAGGGCAGTAATTTTATAGAGCCAGAGGCTCTCAGAAGTAAAGATGGGCAGACCTTCACTAATCTGTGTTACAAATTGTCGATTCATTTCAGAATAATGTTCCTCAACACAACAATTGCAAAGCGGTTGAATATCTCATTATTTACAGAACATAACATCATCAAATGTTTCAAAGAATCTGGAGAAATCCCCATGCAGAAGGGTGAAAATCAATACTGGATGCCCACAATCTTTGGCCCTCAGGCAGCACTGCATTTAAAACAGTCATGATTCTGTTCATGGAAATCACTGCATGGGCTCATTAACACGTCCACAAATCATTGTGTGTGAACAGTTTGCCAGGTCATCCCCAAAATCTCTATCATGAAAAGAAGAAAACAGGCATGAACATGAGCCATGATTCCATTTGAACTACGAACACACACTACAGTAATCACAATAAGGTACGTAATTTCTCTGCTATGGCGAACATCCAGTTCATTCAGTCTGTGAAGTGTGACATGTTTAGTCGGTCTTTCTCCGTTGTTAGCGATAATTTTATCTGTGAGAAGTGTAAGCTAGTTTGCTCTTTTGCTCTTTCCCAAAATATAGGAATTCTCAGAAAGTCTGTTTTAGTAACCTGATTAACATTAAATTAAATAGGACTGAACGCACAGCCAGCACCTCTGAGCTAAAGATAGGATTGCTGAATATTAGATCTCTCACGTCAAAAGTGCTTACTATAAACGAAATTATTACCGACCAGGAGTTTAAAATAATGTGTTTGACAGAAACGTGGATTAAACCGAATGAATATTTAGCATTAAATGAAGCGAGTCCTCCTGGGTATAGTTCCATACACCAACCCCGTCTAAATGGCAGAGGAGGTGGAGTCGCAGCTATTTATAATAATAATCTAAGCATCACACAAAAGACTAAACACAAATGTAAAACATTTGAAGTTCTTTACACCAACATAAAATATTCAGTGTCCGAAAGCAGGTCCAGTCAGTCAATTCCACTAATTATTATTTATCGACCCCCAGGGCCCTACTCTGATTTTCTCATAGAATTTGCAGATTTCATCACAAATTTAACTCCTTCTTTAGACAAAGCATTAATTGTTGGTGACTTTAATATTCATTTTGATAATCAGGAAGACTCCTTAAGAGCAGCAGTTGTGTCCATTCTAGATTCAGTTGGAATTAGTCAGAATGTTATAGGACCCACTCATAGTGGTGGACACACTCTCGATTTGTTGTTAACATTTGGATTAAAAATAAAAAACTTAGTCATAATTCCACAGTCTGAAGCTATTTCAGACCATTATCTCATCTCTTTTAAAATCTGCCTCAGTCATTGCATCACCACGTTATCGTGTTAAGCGTACTTTCACGTCAGCTACAGCAGCACGTTTTATCAATAATCTTCCAGAAATTACGATATTAGATAGATCTCCGTCCCACCCCGCAGAGCTCGACTGGGCCACTGAATACCTAGAATCAACATTACGTTATACTCTAGATGATGTAGCTCCCCTTAAGACCAAAATGATCAGGGAGAAAAAATCAGCACAGTGGTATAATGATCATACACGCACCTTAAAACAGACCACTCGAAAATTAGAGCGTAAATGGCGTCAAACAAAATTAACAGTATTTCAAATAGCATGGAAGGAGAGACTCCTAAATTATAGAAAATCTCTTAGTGCTGCTAGATCAGCATATTTCTCCACCCTCATAGAAAATAACAAGCATAATCCTAGATTTTTATTCAGCACAGTAGCAAAATTAACAGGGAATAAAAGCACTGCACTCACATGCACACCATCATTAGGTAGTAATGATTTCATGATCTTTTTGAATAATAAAATTGAAAACATCAGGCAAGAAATCCAGACGGTTAATATAAATCCAAATTATTTTACAAGTAACCCTGTAGACAGCAGTGTAATTATAGCAGACAATCAATTACAAAGTTTCACTCCTATTCATGAGAATGACTTAATTTCATTAATCTCCTCATCAAAATCATCAACCTGCATTCTCGATCCCTTGCCTACAAGTTTCTTTAAACAGATAATTCCAGAGGTAATTGAACCTGTTTTAAAAATAATAAACTCTTCCATTAGCACTGGTTTTGTACCAAAATCCTTCAAACTGCAGTTATCCACCCCCTAATTAAGAAACCTGACCTTGACCCATGTCAGCTGTCCAACTACAGACCAATATCAAATCTCCCCTTTATATCCAAAATTTTAGAAAAGGTTGTAGCACAGCAGTTCTGCTCACACCTACTTATGAATAACATTTTTGAAATGTATCAGTCAGGATTTCGGCCTCATCATAGCACAGAGACGGCGCTAGTTATGGTGGTAAATGACCTGCTATTGGCCTCTGATCAGGGTTTTGTCTCCTTACTTGTTTTGCTCGACCTTAGTGCAGCTTTTGACACCATTGATTACACTATACTGCTTGCTAGACTAGAGAACATTGTTGGAATAAAGGGACCAGCTCTCTCTTGGCTCAGGTCTTATTTGACTGATCGCTATCAGTTTGTTGATTTAAATGGTGAGTTCTCCACACTCTCTGAGGTAAAGTTTGGTGTTCCTCAAGGATCTGTCTTAGGCCCTCTGCTTTTCTCTTTATATTTGCTGCCTCTTGGTGAAATTATTCATAAACATGGTATTAGATTCCATTGCTATGCTGATGATACACAGCTGTATATTTCAGCAAAGCCAGATGAGAGAGATCAGCTTAACAATGTTGAGAAGTGTGTAAAGGACATTAGACAGTGGATGCTTGATAACTTTCTTCTGCTCAACTCAGATAAGACGGAAGTACTTTTACTAGGACCACACGCAGCTAGAAGCAAACTTTCAGATTACGTAGCATCTCTGGATGGTGTTTCTGTTTCAGCGTGTACGGCTGTCAAAGACCTTGGTGTTATTATTGACCCTAGTCTTTCCTTTGAGGCTCACGTGAATAATATTACCAGGATCGCCTTCTTTCACCTTAGAAATATTACTAAAATTAGAAATATGATGTCGTTACAGGATGCAGAAAAACTAGTTCATGCTTTTGTTACATCTAGATTAGACTACTGTAACGCTTTACTGTCTGGGTGTTCGAGTAAGTGCATAAATAAGCTTCAGTTAGTTCAGAATGCAGCAGCAAGAGTCCTCACTAGATCTAGAAAATATGACCACATCACCCCTGTATTAATCAGTCTACACTGGCTCCCAATCAAATCTCGCATTGATTATAAAATACTACTACTGACGTATAAAGCACTTAACGGTCTCGCACCGCAGTATCTGAGTGAACTTCTTTACCATTATGATCCTCCACGCCTACTTAGATCAAAAGGTGCTGGCTATCTGTTGGTTCCTCAAATAATGAAGATTACAGCAGGGGGCAGATCTTTCTCTTATAAAGCCCCGCAGTTATGGAACAACCTTCCAATCAGTGTTCGGGACTCAGACACAGTCTCAGTGTTTAAGTCGAGATTGAAAACACATTTATTCAGTCGAGCCTTTGATCAGTAGATTTTTTCTTAGGTAAAGGCTCAGATCTGGAGGGAACATGGATATAGAGTGTTTGGTGAACTGGGATATTTGTATGCTTTCGTCCCCTCACATTCACACGTTCACTCAGGTTTGTTGACGGTGGTGTGGTGGGTCGTCTCTTATCCCAGAGATCCCTCATGTCTGTGTTGCCTTCTGGTTCTTTCTTTTAGTTATGTTGCCATAGCAAGTCTTGCCGGAGTCCAAACTGCACAGTGACTTTAACTCTCATACAACAATAAGGACACTTAATAATCCATATCCTTCTCTTCCTGTCACCCCTCTTCTCTCTCTCTCTCTCTCTCTCTCTCTCTCTCTCAGTCGAGTTAAACTTGCTCCTGAGGCTCCAGTGACCACTGTTCCTGCCCCTCTCCCCTCTGTAGATCTTCTCACTATGTCCCGGTCTGCCTCTGGATAGTGTTCTCTTCGACTGGAGGCGACTCTGTGCAGCTTGGGACGGTTTCTCATCAACGCCTTGGGTGGTTCCATGAAATTCCGGAGTAAGAACGGGAGCTTTGAGGATGGATTGGACTGTAGTTAATGTCAACAGTCTCCTACACTGACTCAGGAATACAGTTTGCTTCTGATCACCATCACTGCACCCCGCAACATTGTATACCTGCTACAAATGGACATTTGGTGCAACCCAGATGAGGATGGGTTCCCTCTTGAGTCTGGTTCCTCTCAAGGTTTCTTCCTTATGCCATCTCGTGGAGTTTTTCCTTGCCACAGTCGCCACCGGCTCGCTCATCAGGGACAAACTTACTTATATAGAACATATTCATTTTTAATCACCACATTATCTGTGTAAAGCTGCTTTGAGACAATGTTCATTGATAAAAGCGCAACACAAATAAAAATGAATTGAATTGAATTTGGAAAGACTCCACAATGCTGAAAGGTATATACAGGTTTCAGAGCAACAAATATTTCCATCTGGAAAACGTCTTTTTTCAGGAAAGGTCTTGCATATTTAAACAAGATAATGCTAACTGCATACTGCATCTATTACAATAGCATGATTTTGTAGTAGAAGAGTCTGGGTGCTGAACTGGCCTGTCTGCAGTCATGAAACGAAAAATACAACAAAGGACACCCAGAACTGTTGAGCAACTACATAGGACAACATTCCTCTCCCAGATGTATACAGACAGAAGATGTGATGCTATACAGAGTTAAACATAGCTCTGTCTCAACTTTTTTTAGAGACCTGTTGCAGTCATCAAATTCATAGAATTTTTTTTTCCTTAAAATGATGTATTCTCAGTTTTTATTTACACTTTACACAGTGTCCCAACTTTTTGGAATTGGTGTTGTATGTTTCTTTAGCTAAACCCACCTTTGACATGGGGGTCCAATATCATTCAGCACTGATGTGGGATCTCCAAGCAGAGTTTGTACAGTTTGGCAAACTGACTGAGGAAGAGATGTCAAGTTGTATCCACCCTAACACATAAAATTCATACATTACTAAATAAAACTCCACAAGCACGTATTCAGGCTTACAGTACTGTACATGCCTCCAAGACAACACACAATCTGCCATTGGCCAGAGACATCAACAGGTGTGTAAGGTGGCCAAAAATCTCTGGAGAAGCACACATGTGCCCCTGGAAGAGAAGGGGGGGGGGGGGGATGACAATTATAAACAATTGGCAACTGTCAAACTTTTTTCAATTGTGGACATTTATATATAATATAATTGTAATGTACTATATAATGTATAACCTAATTGCAAAAAAGTTGGGACAATGTGTAACATTAAAATAGAAAAACAAAATGCAATGATTAGCAAATTTCATAAAACCATATTTAATTCACAACAGAACATAGAAAATATAACAAATGTTTAAACTGAGTAAATGTACCATTTCAAGGAAAAATAATGTTGAATTTGATGGCCACAACACATCTTAAAAGTGACAGAACCATTTTTACCACTGTATTGCATCCTATCTTCATTTAACAAGTCTGTAAACATGTTGTTAAAAGAAGATTGTGAAGGCATTGGTGGTTCAGTGGTAGAATCCTCGCCTGCCATGCGGGAGGCCTGGGTTCGATTCCTAGCCAATGCTAAATTTTAGGGCAGTGGTGGTCCAGTGATTAAGGCTCTGGGTTTCTGATCATAAGGTCAGGGGTTTAAGCCCCAGCACCGCCAAGCTGCCACTGTTGAGCCCTTGAGCAAGACACTTAACCCTGCGCTCTCCAGCTTTCTGACAAGCTGAGATATATGAAAACCTTAGAAATGTCCCCACTGTGGGATGAATGAAGGTATATCTCTCTTATAAACATCTGGAAACTGAGGAGAGCGGTTGCTGGAGTTTTGGGCGAGGAATGTTTTCCCACGTGTTTCTGATACAAAATTATTCCTGTTTAACAGTTGTCTTTGTTGTATTTTTTCATTCACGGTGTGCCAAATATTTTCCAATGAAGGCAGTGATGCAGGCCAGTTCAGCATTCAGGCTCTTCCACAAGGAAGTCATACACATGAACCTCTGCGCATCTTTACTTCTGTTGCTTTTTATTAACACTTACTTTTCCAGGTGTTTCCCCCAGTTTACAAATGGACCATTTGTATTCTATGTACAAATGTTACAGTTATGATAAACAACGTGTAGTTATGAATATTTTAATTGTTCATGCTGATAGCCTGCGGGAAACTGTTTTTGTGCCTGGCTGTTCTGGTGGACGAGGCTCTGTAGCGCCGACCAGAAGGCAACAGAGAGAGTGGGCTCAGTGGGGGGGGTCCAAGGTGATTTTCTTAGCCCTTTTCTCTACTCTGGATTGGGCAGTGGGGCACCAATAAACCTCTCTGCAGTCCTGACCGCCCGCTGTAGTCTCTTGATGTCTGATTTGGTAGCTGAACCAAACCAGACAATTATAGATAATATAACTAAGATAGATATAGATTAACCAGACAGGACAGACTCGATGATGGCCGAGTAAAACTGTTTCAGCAGCTCCTGTGGCAAGTTGAATTTCCCCAGTTGGTGAAGGAAGCACAACCTCTGCTGGGCTTTTTAGCAATGGAGTCAATGAATAATTCCACTTGTCAGCCCAGACTTTTAGGCAGGCAGGTGAAACACCGTCTGGGCCAGAAGCTTTCCTAGTCGTCTGTCTTCTGAACACTCGTTTCACATCCTTTACACATACTTTAAGCGCAGGTTGAATGTGTGAAGTGCAGATCAGAGGGGGTGGCGGGTGCTATACTGGGCTTTTCATACAGAAGAACACATTCAGGTCTTCAGCCAGTTGTTGATTCTCCACAGACTGTGGGGGTGGTGTCTTGTACTTGGTGATGTTCCTCAGACCAGTCCATACTGATGCTGGGTCGTTGGCTGAAAACTGTTTTTCCAGCTTTTCATAGTAAATTTTAACCAATCTGATCTCCTTTGTTAGTTTGTAACTGGCCTGGTTATTCATTCATTCATTCATTTTCTCCTTCATTCATTCATTCATTTTCTGGCCTGGTTATATAAGATTTTATCCCCACTTCTGTAAGCATCCTCTTTGGCATGACGAAGCTGTTTGAGTTTCCCAGTAAACCACGGTTTATCATTATTGAATGATAAGAATGACCTGGTGGGGAAGCACATATCCTCACAGAAACTGATGTATGAAGTTACAGTCTCCGTGAACTCGTCCAGATCGGTGCAGTTGAAACAGGCTTGTATCCTGCTCTAATTCATTACTCCATCTGTTAACAGTCATTAGTACAGGTTTAGCTGATTTCAGTTTCTGCCTGTAGGTTGGTATGAGATGAACTGGACAGTGATCAGAGCCCCAGAGCTGCTTATGGGACAGAGTGATATGATCCTTTATTGGGGTGTAACAGTGATCCAAAATATTACTGTCTCTGGTGGGACATGTAACGTGCTGTCTGTATTTTGGCAGTTCACGGGAAAGATTCGCTTTGTTAAAGTCTCCAAGAATGATTAAAAGAGAGTCTGAGTACCTTTGCTCCGTTTCAGTTATTTGTTCAGCCAGCTGTTGCAGCTGACACTCTGGAGGAACGAACACATTCACGAGAATGAAAGTTTAGCACTTTATGAACAGTGCCTCTAGATTAGGACCACACGTTTTTCAGCGTTCTTACATCCGAACACCAACACCACCTCTCGTTTTCCCGGTTAACTCCGAGATGCGCTCTGCCTTGAACAGCTGGAAGCCTGCCAGATGTAGCACGTTGTCCAGAATGGCTTCACTCAGCCAGGTTTTAGTAAAGCACAATGCAGCAGAGTTTGAAAAGTCCTTGTTGATGCGGGTGATGAGAAGAAGTTCGCGAGATGAATGCTTGGGAGCGCAGTTCGAAAGTTGCGCTCGAGGAGTTTAACCAGCGCGTTGGCGCACTTCCCTCTTCTGCGTCTCCAACACGTCTGAATAGTCAAAAACCGGAAAGAATGTTGTCTGGGATGTGGTGCTTTATGTTCGTTTCTAGTAAAACCTATAGAAGAAAAATGTCTAAACACAGAACAAAAACAGAGGAAGAATTGCGGAGCTCAGCGCTGTGGCTGCAATTCGCGGCTCCATCATGCGGTAAAAAATGATGCACTATTATCAATAACCCAATTTTATCTTAAAATAATGAATTTCTTCAGTTTCCTTCAGTTCTACTGTGAGAAGATATGTGTTCTGATATTTGCAAATCATTGCATTTAGTTTTTATTCACATTTTACAGAGCATCCTAGGTTTTTTGAATTGGGGTTGTATAATAATGCACAGTATCATGCGGTATTTTGTTCCTAAAATATTAGATTTAATTGTACTTTTGGTCAAATGTTTCAAAATATACTTTAAATACTTTTTCTAGGCACAGCACTTTTTTTTATAGAAAGCAACAGAATTCCTTTTTTAAATGAATTTTTTTAGATAAAGCATGTGATCACTGGCGATTATGTCATAAAGAAGTGATATATTATTCACCTCTGGATCACCAATAGCAGAATCAAACCCTGCACAGACAAACACCAGCTCAGGAGCAAACTGGAACAAAATGATATAAAAACAGGACTTTCACTCGTGAACATACACAAGCACGTACATTTTCAAGCCAGGGGTTTTATTAAAAGCCTGTATTAATTACTGTACCTCATATGCAATGGGCAAGAGGACGTGAAAAAAAGCCGAGAGGTAATCGCTGTTGGTCATTCCCACCTGGGGGAAAAACAAAGAACACAAAATAGTAAAACAAAAATCACCTGATCACAAATAAACATGACAACTAATTATTAGATAAGATTATATGTTTGCTTAATGCTTTGCAAATTCCGTAAAACAACATACTGATAACTAAACCACACTACAACCGAATAGTGCATTTTACAGGTAAATCAAACACTTTAGATTTTAATTTCTAAAATCAATTTCTACAATCTCTAAAGTTTTAAATCTGAACATTAGAGTTTAATTATGTGATTGTTTACATTTTGTAAAATAAACCAATGACTAAGAGGAAGTTCAGAATGTGAAAGAATTCCTTTTGAAATGTCATGTCTTGATATGGATTTTGGAATGTGCTTGACCCTGGAGAACTTTACCTTATTCCAAGGCAGGTTGATATTAAAGCCACTTCCTTCACCCTTCCCCACACTGTCGTAGTCAGACTCAGGAAGGTTGGGCCAGAAACGAGCGTGCTCAAAGCGGTGCCATGAGAAATACAGAACACTGGGGACAAAAAGAGTGACATACAGTAAAGTGAGTAGAACAAGTGCTTGGTTTGATGTTCACGCCCTGATTTTTGCAAAAAACCTGCTCACCTGGAATCCTCTTCAAAGCAGAACTGCACTCCCTGTCCATGGTGAATATCCCAATCCACAATCAACACCCTGAACAGATCAAACCATCTGATTTCAGCAGCAGCACCTGACAGCATTTTATCTCTCATGCCAAAAACCTTTTTGTATTTCATACCTGTTGAGGTTATATTTTTGTTTAGCGTAGAGCGCCGCTATCGCCACATTGTTAAACACACAGAATCCACTGGCTGCACTTCGCTGGCTGTGGTGACCAGGAGGCCTGAGTACAGGACAGAATAGAAAAGAGAGAAAAATAAAAGAGGAGAAGATCTCAGCACTATTTGGGTGGAAAATTCAAAAAATGTATACACAATTTAAATATGTATTAAAAATTGTACTCTATATTCTAACAACATTTTTCTGGAAAACTGGAGAGACTCTAGAATTCCAGCACTAACACTTACCTTACAAGAGCCATTCCATTCCTCACTTTCCCCGTCATGATGTTGTCCACCAGCTGCAGCGCAGCACCAGCCGCCAGCGTGGCACAGTGGTAGATATTCTCCAGATATAACAGGGATAATAAACATGATTGTGTAAACAAGCAAAACATCTCAAAAAAATCCATAAATGCAAGTATCCTGCAATATTTGGCTTACAGGGTGAAAATAAACGTCACCATACTGCTGAGTGAAGGTCAACAGATCCTCTAAGGTCATGTGTGGGGTTTGTTTTACAGCTTCAAGATACTCCTTACTGCACAGAGCAAAAGAAACGTGAGAAGAACTTGCACAGATCAGCAGTCACACTTTTTCTGAATGTTTTTAATCTCAAGAATAAAATTCCTGACGTACATCCTACAGATGTTCCTAGAACAGACTTTGGAACTTTTTTCTTCCTTTGCAGAAAATATTACCGATATAAAACAGTTTACCTTTTTTTTTTTTGAGGATTGACAAAAAAAGGAATCCTTTCCACATACAGCCATTTTCTTATTAGGAACTGATATGCAAATTAAGGTGATGGTTAACATTCATTCATTCATTCATTTTCTCCCGCTTATCCGTAATTCGGGTCGCGGGGGCAGCAGTCTAAGCAGGCCCCCGCCTTCGACTGCTGCCCAATCCTCACAGCACCGTCCCTTACGGTCCCTCCTGCAGGTGGTGAGCCCACGGGAAGGCGGCCCCACGTCACTCCGACGTCACGGACCTTGATATTTCCCTCGTAAGGGACCCCCGGAGCATAGAGGGTTAAGGGCCTTGCTCAAGGGCCCAAGAGTGGCAGCTTGGCGATAACGGGGCTTGAACCCCCGACCTTCCGATCGGCAACCCAGCGCCTTAACCGCTGGAGCCACCACTCCCCCTTATATATATATATATATATAAAATTTTTAAACAGTGTGTGTTTTGTGTGTAGGTAAGCCTTTGTGCAGGTCATAAGTTTGACCAAGATGTTGAGCTGAATCTGTATTATCAGAATCCTCATCAGCTCACTGCTATAGTGGAGGCTGGAGCTCCTACAGCAGAACCAGGTACAACTTTATCTGTTAAATAAATTAAAAGGCTACAGAATTCCAAATAAAATAGCAAAATTGAAATTATTCAAAACTATATGAATAAAACTCATTTTTTGGAATATCCAATGTTCAAGCAAATTTTACTATTAAATAAACATGATTTTGGTTGCTAATGCTAATTTCATTTATGTAATATTGATTCAAAAGCAGAAATTTACCAGAATGAAAATGTTTTACTTTTTTTCTTGCCCTTCAATTTTTCTTACACTTCCTATTATTTATATTTGATTTTAGGGACTCTCATGGGAGATCCTGTGGTAATGGTCAGTTTCTATCCTGAGTTTCCTGAGTCAGTGATGTCCTCTGTGTCGTCGTGTGGTGAGTTTGTGTTTGTTATGGACAGATCTGGCAGTATGAGCTGCAGCATGCACAATGGACCAGGTGCACAAGAACGCATTGCGTGCGCCAGGGTAAGACTCAACACTTAACTATTCTGTAACACTACTTTAAATTTTTTAATAACAACACTATTTGTAATATAAAATAGATTTTATTTTGTTTTATTGATGATGTGTTTAGGACACTCTGCTCCTGCTGCTGAAGAGTCTCCCTATGGGCTGTTACTTCAATATTTATGGCTTTGGCTCTCACTATGAATCCTTCTTTCCGTGAGTTACCCTCATATGTAGCAGTGAATGTTTTGTATTTCTGTCACTCAGCTCATAAATCAGACACAAGAATAGATGCGATGAAATGATACAACGAATGGTAGCAATTAGTAACATTACTTTCGTACAGGTCTGGATTTTGAGCTTGAATTATAGTCTTTCTGGTGCTTTTATGCATGTTCATGTCCTTGTGGAGTTTCTCTGGGTTCTCTGGTTTCCTTTCACCTCCCAAACACATGGCAGAAGGTGAATTGACTAAGAGTGTTTTTTCATCCAGGATGTGTTCCCACCTCATGCCCAGTATATTAGGGATAGCTTACTGAAAGTGAGTGAGTGAGAGTGAACAGATCTGGTAAGATCCAATAAATCACAGAATTGTTGTATTGTCTGTGTGATTCTCCGAATTTAGGAAAAGTGTACAATACAGTCAGGACACTATGGAGCAGGCTGTGAGGAAGGTAAAGGAGATGGGAGCAGACATGGGGGGTACAGAGATTCTGCAACCTCTGGAACACATATACAAACAACCTTGTATTCCCAACCACCCACGACAGGTAATATTCCTTTTATTCAAGCCTGCAGTGACAAGTTTCATTTATATATTTACCTGTTTGCATTTGTCTCTTGTACTGTTCTGTGACAAATTTTAATTAGTCAAAATCCAATAGGATTGCCATGTGTCACACGGAGAAATCTCAAAGATTTCACTTCTAAAAATAAAGAGTTCTTAATTAATTGTCAGAAGTGCTGTTGTAGTGTTTCAGCATTGGGACAACGAACCCATACTAATTATTTATTGGGATTATTTCAAAACACTGTTGCATCTTTAGTATTTTTTTCCTGGATGCTTAATCCCCCCTCTCTCTCTCTCTCTCTCTCTCTCTCTCTCTCTCTCTCTCTCTCTCTCTCTCACACACTCTCTCTATCACTCTCATTTTTAGCTGTTCATATTCACAGATGGTGAAGTAGGAAACACCAAAGATGTTCTTCAGTGTGTGAGGAGCAATGCTGATTTCCACAGGCATGTGCTCTTAAAAGCTTCAAACATTCATGATGTATACAATTTATTTTCTTGGAAATTGAGTAACTAAAATTATAGATATTTCATCAATTTAAATGATTTCTAATACAGTTTAGCAAACTGAGTGGTGCAAATATTAAAGTATTTTAGATTTAAGTTTTCAGAAGTTGCACCCTGGTTTAAACAACAGTTCCATAACCTGGACCAGACACCTACAATAGAAGAACACATAATACCGTAGCAGTGTTTGTTTCTACATTCTGATTAATTAGAAGCTGTTAATAATTTTTTTTATTACACAGTAATGTAAAAGAAATCATGTATATATCAAGTATATATTTTAACATCTGTTATGACTGTTGCTAACACCTGTATGATTTATTGTCTTACTTGTATGTGTGTTTGTGTGTGAGTATCTGTTTCACATTTTCATTTTTTTGTTGCACATAAGCATATAATAATTCTATTTTTTTGGAATAACAATTACACATGTTCTTGTGTGGCAGAAACAATAAGCACTAGATGCATTTAAATTAATTTTGAGTTCTTAAAATTGTATATCCGAAGGCTCATAAGGGATTTATATTCTTTTGTTTAAACAGATGCTTCTCATTTGGGATTGGTGAAGGTGCAAGTTCTGCCCTCATTAGAGGATTAGCTGAGAACAGCTGTGGACACTCCCAGTTCATCACAGGAACTGAGCGCATGCAGGCCAAAGTAAGTCGAGGTTTTTCTCGAACAGCAACAAAGAAATAAAATCTGAATTTATACTTTAACCTAATTGTGTTAAAAAATGTAACAGTCCTAACCACTTCTCACTAGTAAACACAATTTATTAAAAAGTTTTTGATGGCTTATTTATGACATACATTTATAACATATGCATGTCTTATATCTGTCAATTTGTATTTGACAAATAGGGGACGCATTTACTGGGAAATATTATTCCTTCTTAATAAATGTTCATTGTCTTTCCAATTCCAATTTCCAATTCCCTAGGTAATGCAGTCTCTCCGCTATGCTTTACAACCAGCAGTGATTGAGATCACTGAGGATTGGAAAGGTGTGTCTTGCACCCGTCTGAGCTCTGCAATTACTTCACTTTTCCATGGCCAAAGAGCACTGATTTATGCTCAATTGAAAGGAGAGGTGAGGGCTTTATCACAAGGGTTTTAATATTTTTGGGGAACTTAAAAGGAAGAAATATTTCCAAGGACCCCATACACTCTTAGATGCCATTGAAACTATTTTGTATTGAAACAATTTTACCATAAATAGTTCAGACTTGTTTTTTTATATTTCTGGATTTATGATTTAATACAAATTTATTATCACAAATGGTGGAATCAAGTGAAGATATAAAACATCAACAATGGAATCTTTTAAAATGGAATCAAATAAAAATATAATAATTCCTTTTGTGTTTTAGCAAACAGTGTTGGACAACAGAGGTTTACTTTTAAAATTAAAACAATATAAAATAAAATAAAAAATATTTAATAGATTAATTAAATATAATTGTATACATATATTTTATATTGTGTGATTACTTTTAATAATTTATCGTTGTTATTATTGTTATTACTTTAAGAGTACATTCTACTGTGAATTAATAATATAAAATTTTCATCTTACGATTACCGTAGCAACACGAGACTTTTTTTTCATTAAGTGTAAACAGTTTTACACTTAATAATATCAGTTCTGTTATTGATACTACTCTCTATAATTTGGTGCAAAAAGTCATGATGTAAAAAGATGTTGAAAATTTTAAGTTATTTTATTACTGCTGAACTTTAATACAAATTCCTTTGGCACAAACACGTATTACACAAAAAGGTCCTTCAAACAATTGAGAAAGAGAGGGATGGAAAATGCAAGCAGCAGATTCTTTTTCAGCATTAACACTAAAGTATACAGAGATAAAAAACAAAACAAAAAAACCCCACAAGTATCGTTAACTGTATTGTTTGTCCTGAAGCTTGCCAGTAGTCTGATCTCGACCCAATTACATATCGGTCCAAAAAAAATACCGGTTCTCGGTACCCATCCCGATTCGTGCAGAAGGCAAAGTAGCAGCGTATATGTAGTACCATATGTTGGGACGCTGGCAGGATGTACACATCTCCCACTTTGTGAGGTGCCTTACGCTCACCAGCGGTCGACAGAGTTCAGTTGTCTCTGTGTTAGAGCGTGTATTTTTCTGTGTTTTTGGTGTTTCAAAGCGAATTTTAGCTTTCGTTTCTCCTTTTTATCGGTGTCGCCAGACGCTGAAACAGGGCACTGATTAGTCTCACAGGTGTGCTTCTTACTGCTCATTTCGTTTGGAGCTCATCCACACGCCCCCTGCCACAGACATAAATACTGTACAGTAGTGTAAAGTGCTCTGTTTAACAGTAAACAACCCCATACTGATCACCATTGTTTAAATCCACTGGGTCGGCTAGACCATGTCTCAACATACATATTTTCAAGTTGCAATCTCCATCATAAGTCAGGGACTACCTGTATTTCTTATAATTTCGTGAAGTTAATTATATTGCAGACCCCCTGGTTTCGGCTCACAGACCCCACACTAAGAACATCAGAATTTTTTTTCACTGTTTCACCGGAAAACTTTTTTTTAGATTCTGAATCTGATTGCATTGTGAGGAAAAAAATCAGCATGTTTCTCTTCATTTTTATATCTATCAGTCCATGATTTTTTTTTTAAGCTTAAACAGTGATAAAATCACTGGATCTACTCATAATTTTCATTGTCCCTAGGATTGTCAGAAGCCAGATGCAAAGGGAAAAATAACAATAAGGTACCACCTAGGAGGTCAAGAGGTCTCAAACACTGTTGACTTCTCCTTGATGCCGGCTGAGAACAGCAGGTAAATACTCCAAAATCTTCTGAATGAACTACCGTATTTTTCGGACTATAAGCCGCTACTTTTTTCCCCACATTTTGAACCCTGCGGCTTAAACAACGAAGCGGCTAATTTATGAATTTTTCCTGGATTTTTCCCGGTTTCACAAACTTCAAGCCAAAAAACTGAGCGACATAACATTAGACCAATGAAATTTCCGAACGGAAACGAAAAAACGCACCTCACCTGTGTTCTGAGCTGCACGGCATCGGGAGAAAAAAGTTTTTTTTTAACGCACGACGATGCCAAAAGAAAAACTCCCGAGAGAAATAGTTGTGAAAGGAAGGAGGAAGACAGTGAACAATGACTTTCTTGGTAGGCTACTGTTTAGATACAAGCAGTTGTAACGCGTTGAGTCTGGGTGAAGGGAGAGCTCACTAACTCCAGTTGCAACAGAAATCATATAAGCACAGACAGGTTTCCAAAACTCGTGCTTTTTTATTTTTCTTGGCAACAGCGTTAA
Organism: Silurus glanis; assembly: GCA_014706435.1. NCBI lineage: Eukaryota > Metazoa > Chordata > Actinopteri > Siluriformes > Siluridae > Silurus > Silurus glanis. Next base: position 186,563 of record JAAIIK010000244.1, read on the forward strand.
GGGTTAGTCAAAGAAACTTAGAAATGAGCATCAGAAAATAATAAGGACATATTCCTCGGTCATACCGGCAAAATGCAGTGGCATGCTATTCCCAAAATACCGCTATGCTCCTAAAGGAAGCGCAACATATTTCACCCGTTACACCGTGTGAACGGCTGCGGCTTATAGACAGGTGCGGCTTATTTATGTTAAAAATAAAAATATTTGTAAAATTCAGTGGGTGAGGCTTATATATGGGTGCGCTTTATAGTCTGGAAATTACGGTAGTTTTTTTCTGTTTGATTAAGACAGTTCTGAAGTAATTATAGAATAAATGCTGGCTGGGTGGCTTTAGTTGCTGGCTGTTACAGTTACAAATATCAGCTTACAGTATTTAATTTTTGTCAAAGCTACTGCATCTTATAGTAACATAATCTGATCAGTTTCTGGAGGATTTGAATCATTCTGTAATTTTTTTTAATGAAATTAGTGTAATGTAGTTAAGGCATGTAGATTTATGAGATTAAATAAAATATGTTGTTGAAGATACATGTCAAGAATATACTATAAAACTAATTACAAGATGACAAGAGCAGTGAAAATATTGTGTTTAGTTGTTTAATACTCATTCAGCTTTGTGTGTGCGTGTGCCTGCGTGTGCCTGCGTGTGTGCGTGTGTGTGCGTGTGTGTGCGTGTGTGTGCGTGTGTGTGCGTGTGTGTGCGTGTGTGTGCGTGTGTGTGCGTGTGTGTGTGTGTGTGTGCAGGCTGGCGATCCACAGGCTGGGCGCCCGCTCTCTGATCCGCTCTTTGGAAAGGGATGCTCAAGATGAAGGAGCTGATAAAGAGGCTCTGAAGACCCGAGTGGTGGAACTGAGTAAGCAGTCTGGAGTGAGCAGCTCACACACGGCCTTTATAGCTGTCCATAAGGGTAGTGGACAAGCTATGAAGCAACCAGTGGTCAAGAGAAGAATTCCTACCCCAAGTCAGTATTCTTTTTTTCTAAACAAATATACTGATCCTGTAATTCTAATGTGGATAAACACATTATACATATCACTAAATTGAGAAACTAACATCCTGTGTTTTTGAATGTGTTCAGTGCTCATGATGGCATGTTCAATGAAGTCTTCCCGTAAGTAACCGAACACAAGAGTTCTTTTTCATTATGAGGTTAATATTTTGTTGCATTTCCTTCATAAAATATTTTGAGACTTCTGTTTATATTTTGGAAAGTTGATGTAGTGCTGTTTATCATGCACAGTGATTTGACTTTGATATGTTCATATAACAGCTTTGTCATTTTAGATAACTATTAGACAGTAATTTTCACCTGTGTAGTAATTGAAAGTGTTTAAACCAAGAAAATGTTCAGGAAAAAAATAAGGTAATATTTAACTTAATGACCACATCATGTCTAAAAAAAACTTGGGATGAGGCAACAAAAGGCTGGAAAAGTAAATATTACATTCTTGTGTTATCTGCATTAAACTGCATATACAAATCTGGGGAAATCTCTGTGTGGACAAGGGACAAGTGTAAAAATCAGCTTTGGATCTTTGAACTCTTAGGCAGCAGCTAGAATCCTGTAGCAGACATAAATGGGACTGTTAAAAGAAGTTATGCTACACTCTGGTAAACATGACCCTGTCCCAATGTTTTTGAGATGTGTTGTGGCCATCAAATTCAACATTACATGTTTTTTTCTTAAAATATTACAATACATTTCCTCATTTTAAACACTTGATATGTTTTCTATGTTCTAGTCTTAATAAAATGTGTTTAAGATTTGAAAATAATTGCATTCTGATTCTAGTTGAAATTTAGAATTGAAAATGGTACAACAGGTATGCATATCAAAAGGGTAAAATTTTACATGTTTATAATATTTTACGGTTACTGTTTGAGACAAGTGTTAAAATACTATAATGCTGATATGATGTTCCAGGTGGTTGTTAAGATGTTACTATATAGTCACTATGCTGTTCCACTTGTTTGTTTTGAACAATTAAGCTCGTAAAGGTTGCTAAGGCGTTGCTAGGCGGTGATATAGGTTACTATGGTGTACAGATGTTTACAAGGCAATTACTGAGTTGTTGCTAAGGGGTTGCTAGACAGCTTGTAGAATATGATTAGTAGGGTATTTCAGGAATGAGAGATAAATGGCCAATGGTAGAGTGCTTGTTAATATGACCTTGTAAATTGTTCCTAGTGTTCCTACTATACTTAAAGTATATGTGAAACAGTTGTTCTCAGCCAAGAAGCAGTACACCTCAGTAGCTTTAACATTAAAAAAAAAAAAAAAAAATGCACAGAAATATAAAAAAAAAGTACTATTAAATGAATGCAAGCATGATATATACAAAATGTTTGGAGGCTTTAGCTTGAATAATCTTTTAATTGATAAGAGCTGTGGACCTTAAAGAGAAAATTTGTATATAATTGTGTTTAAAAGATGATAAATAGTGAAAGATAAGTTTGTAGCACGGTGAGTAGGAGTCTGTGAAATTGTTCCTAGAAGAGACTCTTTTATATTAGTCAAGCAGTAATGCTAATTATTAAAACACTGAAAGGATGCAGCTGATTTAATCTGTTACAATGTAAACAGTTCATTTGTACGTATTTTTTCTTTTAGAAATAAGAATTTAATTTGTAAATTAAAAAAATTATAATAATAATACATTTTGAAAATATTTCTTAACTGTTTTCTATATCAGTTAAATATTTGAGCTTCCTTATATAACTGCTATTTGAATAAAATTGTTAGTTATTATAAAGGGAAAAAAAATCTGTTTTTGTTTACCTGACAGGGAATATGGCTGCACCAATGGCTTTAAAACGTAAGTATTTGTATAATTGATTGTCCAACCAGGCGGTTGAATTGTGCCTCAACTCATTCTATTCTTTCTTCTCCTTAACAACTATGTTTCTGTATGTATCTGAGTATGTCTGGCAGACATCTCATTTTGGGTGGCAGTTTATCAGCTGGAACTTGGTCCCAGCCAAAGTGGGCAGTGGTGGTAGTAAAGGTCATCTTTCACTTTTCCTCTCCTCTCATAATTTGTAGCCAATGTGCAGGTCAAGGTGATAAAGATTTGTCCATTTCTGAGTTCACTGAGGGGACAAGTGGCAGAGGGGAACAGTATTTTATTTATGCGCAAAAAGAATCCAGCAGAGTCTTTTTTTTTATACCCAAAGGCAGTCGAGACATTAAGAATGAGTAAGCAGTACTTTTCTTATTTCCTGTAAAGGCTAGGGGCTCTGTGAGTGCTTTTTACATTATTAATCCTAGGACAACTAGGTATTCCATTCACCTTTGATGGTGGCCAGAAAAGAAACTTCCTCTTCATGTAGAACAACAGCAAAAGACATATATGTATACATTCCATTAAATGACTGATGCCAGTTGGGTCTCTTCATCTTCTGTAGAAAGTAAAGGTGCTGCTGGGTCTTCTTTGCTAAACAGGTGGTTCTGAAATACTAGGAGAGATGCTCTGTCAAGTGCACATCCAGAAACCTGGAACTTTTAACACTTTCCATAGGTGCATGCTTCTGAGGAGGGCCCTAACAACTAATGGGTGTAATAAAAAAAAAGGGAGTAATTGGGAAAATGGAGGAATGAATTTAAAGTGAGGGGTCGTCAGTGTTATCAGTCTGAAACCAAAATAGCATGAGCTGTGAAATTTAAGTCAGTACCTTTCAAATTTTTAGGAGCCAATTGAAGTGTCTCTAGCTTAAATATGAATTTTAAATGCAATCAAAAGAATAAAAAAAATAGAGAAATGAAATGTAACAATAGATTAGTGAAGTTGAAGAGAATATCTGTCTGTAATTATGTTTGAAATACAGATAAATGGTGAAATATATGGTTGTAGCATTTGAAAATATTTAGGAGTCTTTGAGAAGGTTCACAGAAGAGGCTCTTCTACCGTAATCAAGCAATAATAATAATGATAATAATAAAAACAACAGGACTGGAGGCAGCCGATGTGATGAATTAGATTATTATATGCACTTTTCTGCATTTACACCTTAGTATCTTAGTGTCACATGAATAATCCTCTTTTTGTTTCCTTCTGTACAGGGTGTATGGCTGCACCAGTGCACTCTTTATTGTGTGGTAAGTTGCTGAACATTAGACTAAAAACTTGTTGAACATGAGAGTAATTGCATATTTCTTTAATTCATGCAATATGGTTGCAGGTATTTATTTTATTTAGACAATAAAACCAAGAGAGTATAATAGAATATGGTGCGTAGTCAGATTGAGAAGCTATCAGACATAATTTTAACTTACTTTAATCATATGTATGATTTTAAACTGATGTACACTGTTTTTCTATTTAGTAATTATGTAATTTTCTATTTCCTAATCTTTACTAGCTACTCTTATCTATTGGTATAATTGCAATCCACTAATGTTTAGTAAAATGCATGATGAGACAGTGGTGCACATACATTAAGAGCACAATATTAACGAGGAGGAATTTAGATTTGGTATGTTTCTGGTGGGGGATGAGGGGGTGTACAGTGTTTAATCACGAACATTAAATGTAAATGTTTAATCAAGTTTATCTAATTAGCTGTTGATTTCTGACTAAAGTGAAGTAATTGTTCAAATTAAATAAGGAATAACAGATTCCTGTGCTGTTATAGAAAAATAATATATGATGAGATGGTTTGATGTGGCCCAGTGTAAAAAATATAATATTGTAAAATAAGTCAAATATGTAACAGCATGCCTCAAAGTGAATATATTATTGAGCATAGCTTTTTTTTAACATTTAGAGTTGCATAATTTTCTGAGTTAAACAAGAGTTTCTGTTAGTACTTAGGTTATTGCATTTTAAGTTCTGTTTTCAAAATAATAATTTTCAATTTTCTCTTTGAGTTATATGGAAAACAATACTGTCTTGTCTCTCCCAAGTCTTGTGAAAAGTTCAGGATTCAAGCCACTGTGTGAGCTGTCACTGTAAAAACATCAATGTTTAAGAAAGAGCACATACAATAATACAAATATATCGTTTTACTAACAGCAACAATTATCAAAGTGGCTCTTACAGAAAATTGCTCAACACATTTAGACACATTAGATTAAGAATTTAACGTATTACATTATATCTGTTATTTAACCAATACTGTGTTCGGTTTCCTTTTGTTTTAGATTCATATAGACTTTTTGTCTCAGTAGTTTATGCAAGTAAATAAATGTCCTAAATATTATTTTAATCTAAAGTAGATACATCGTGGAAAATCATTTTCAAATTCAAGTTTATTTCTATAGCGCTTTTCACAGTGGACATTGTCTCAAAGCAGCTTTACAGAATTTAAGAATTTAAGCCTGGGGTGACTGTGGCAAGGAAAACTCCATTGTTGATGTAGATGTTATGAGGAAGAAACCTTGAGAGGAACCAGACTAAAAAGGGGAATCCATCCTCATTTGGGTGATATCAAGAGTGTGATTATAAATCTTAAAACAATAGTTGAGCACAACCTCAGGATGCCTCGGGATGGGTTGAGAAAGAGAAGCAGTGGAGAGGAATTAGCGTAGCTGCTGTTCATAATATTAACAAGCACAAGATGATAGTGTGATGAGATCAGATGTACTGCAGCACAAGGTTATGATATGTGTTATGTGTAGGCCTCGCTAAAAAGCTGTTTTTGTTATATACAGTAGGTGATATAAATTTCAAAAGACAAGTTGGTGTCTCAAATACCTCCCAGGTCTTTAACCGTTGAACTAGTAGGTACAGGCTTCTGTGTACTGGTTTTTGGGTCAATGACGAAAATCTCTGTTAATAATATATATATATATATATATATATATACCGTATTTTTCGGACTATAA
>JAAIIK010000244.1:200581-213637 GCA_014706435.1 Silurus glanis
GTGTGTGTGTGTGTGTGTGTGTGTGTGTGTGTGTGTGTGTGTGTGTGCGCGCGCGCAATCAATGCACCATATATCACATTTGTTTGTTTGGACAGACATAAAATAGAGCAAACAATACATAAAAACAAGATGTTTTCACTAGTCAGAGCCAGGTGGTATCTACACAACTAGCACTTTCAAGGCCCAAATAGTTTGTAAAAGACATGAAGTAATTCAGGTGACTACAGTGGTTTTACCTCAATTTTATGAAGCGATGCAAGTGCTTTGTTTGCACAAAAAATGATTTAACTTTTTATTTACAAAATATGAATCTTCAACACATGTTCACACAACAAAATCATGCATCATGGTGCTCTTGTGAACGTGGCTTGTAGATGAACTTTAAAAAGTAAAGTGTTAAGTTTTTTCTGTGTGCAAACAAAGCACTCACATAAAACTGGTTTGAACCACTGGAGTCATGTAGGCTACCTTTAACATGTCTTTACACACTTTCTAGGCCTGGAAAGTGCCAACTGTGTACTCTCTATGGAGGGACAGGAAGCTCTGGGATTTCATCAAAAATTTCTTTTTTGTGTTCAAAAGATGAACGAGGTTCGGAATGACATGAGGATGATTAATTAAGGACAGAAGTTTAATTTTGGGGTGATCTAACCCTTTAATTTGATAAACATTGTTTATTCTTCCAGATGATTTAACTTTGGACTTTTGCAAGGTTTCTTTAGGCCATCACTGATCAGAACATGTCCACCCCTTCATCTACCTTCCCTCTTCTACTTAAGAGTTAACTGGTAAAACATTCTAAACTGTATCATTTAAAAGAAAAACCTAATTTACCAGGTAATCTTCAAAGAGATCCTCTTCTAATATATATCTTTTTACAGGAACACAGCATCGAGATTGGACATGAATCGGTTATCCAAGGTAAAGAATGAGGCAGCGGATAACTGATTCACGTCTAATCTCGATGATTTGTTCCTGTGAAAAAAATTTTTATGTATCATTAAAAAACCCTTTTATTTATACAATATTGAACTTAAATGAATTAAGCGACAACACAAAAGCATGCATGTGTAAGGAGCAGTTATTTGAACAATTAAAGCAAGAACCATGTGTGGAAAAATGGAGCATGCAGGGTCATAGTGTGACTCTACATCTTTTTCCTGTCTGCACTGCAGTTTGGCTGCAATTAAAAATATCAATGATCAATTACCAATAAGTTTCAAAACTTCAAATAGTACATGAACAAACCATATGAAGACATTTTCCAGTCACGGATGAGAAGGATGAAATATGCAGTCAATTCAGGCCCGTCCAATGGAGCTCTCGGGAGAGAACCATCCTGACAGCAATGGCATTCGTCAGCTTTCACATGCGAGTGCGAAATTAATATAAAAAAAATCCTCACTTTTTATATCTCACACCTAATTACATTTACATATTTTCTCTAATATCTCCTTCCTAACAATTTACATACACCAATAATTTTATGAGGCTTTGCATATCCCACCTTTTGCTTACGTGTTTTCTGGTAAGTTTATACATACTGATAATCTTATAGTGGCTTATAATGGATAGTGACCTTTACTGAAAAGAATCCCCTGGTCGTGCACTTTTGCACATAACAATGCAACAGATCACATCCCCCACAATATTCACACCTTTTCTTAAAATCTCGTCGGGGGGGGGTATCTGTTTGCAAATTATCATTTGTTTTGTTTTGTGTACACTTTGTATAGAAATGTGAGCTTTTTTCAGTTTTACAAACCAGGGCTTCAGTTTTAACACACCAGCACTTTTCTCCAAATACTTTTCTTATTTTTCATACCTTTTGTCTTTTACTAGTTTTTCTTAAAATCTTCCCAAAATATATTTCTTATGCCATAATACTTCTTTATATAGAATTTCCTGTCTCCTGCCTGAACCTCAAGCTCATGCTCTGATAGAAACATCTTACTTCCTGTGTGTTTTGGACATTAGATCTCTTATACAATTTCTTGCAGCTATTCTCCTACATTCTTTATTATCTGATGATGTGTTGTGCCTATTACCCTATTACTCTTCTCATTTCTTATATTTTTATATATTTATATACATTATATAATTTTTTAAAATATATTTTTATGATTTTTTACTTAAGTTTCTACTTGTGCTTTGAATATATTTGTATATATGCTGATTGAGTATAGTTAATGTATGTTGCCTTTTTATTTACTTGCTTATTTTATATAAACTGCCATTTTTTCTGACCCCTAACCTAATCCATCATCATTATCTGCTTACTGGCCTTTATAACGTATTACATTTACAAGCTTTTTGATTATATGCTTTATGCTAAACATTATACATGCTAAACTTTACTCTAAATCATGACTGAACTCTCTGAACCGAGTTCTTTGCAAAGCTGAGTATTATACTATATTAATGATGAATAGTGGTTACATGTATTAAGCTTGGATTTAAACTAATATAAGCAATGTTATTATTTAGCCATATGCTTCAGATAAAATATATCATGTGCAATATTTTTTGTTTTCAGAACTATAATGTGCAATACTATTACGTGTTTGCATTCTTTTGTTGGAGCAGTTTCTGATAGAAGAATTTCCTCAGTATTAATAAAGTCTTATCTTATGCTATGCATGATGAGTTCAGACATTCACATAGACATCCATAGATAAAAGATACAAAAGTATAACAGCAGGAAGTGAGGGTTTAAGATCTTTAAATCCTGTAGGTATTAATAGTGGAATGAACAATCCAGCACTAATTTGAAATCTAATTTAAGCTTTGAGAGAAATACGTTGAGTTTGTTTATTTTTTTGTTCATGTGCTCAATCAGTAATTGTAATTAGTGATGTATTATATTATTAAATCATATTACTGTTACTACAGCTGGACTGCCACTCACAACCTCACGCCTTCGATAGAAGAATGTTTTGGCCATTTTTTCTTGAATCACCTTGGTGTTGTTTTTTCTATACTTTATTAATAAGCTCCTGTCTTTCTATTTCCAGACTGTCGTTACTTTCTCCACTTGGATATGGAGGGAGATAGTTCACCTCTGCTCTCTCTGGTCTTTTGCAGTTTTTAGCAGGAAATCTCTCAAGGTGCCTTTCTTTTCAAGGAGTTGATATGAAGTTCAGGAACAGGTACTTTTCTTTTCCTCATTTTAGTGCAGAAATTAGCCATCTTGTATTTAAGACGTTGCTGCCACCAATGTATACCTGAAGATAATGTTCCAGGCTCTTGCAGGCATGGATGCTGCTTTAACAGAGCTTCTGCAACTGCCTGAATGTAAAGACCAGTGGGATAGGCAGTGTAGTGGAATATCGCTTCTGCAAGTTTCTCAAGTAGGTCAGATGTCATGCTTGGATTCTGAAGGAGTTTGCCTTCCCTTTCATAAGCCTTGTTTCCTTCTTGAAGGGCCAAATTGACATTATATGAAAAGGTGGCTATCACAAACTTAGCTGGCCAAGATTCCGATTGATGTGCTGAGAGCTGTGATATAATGTTGGTGTCAGGTGAACTAAGTGAGGACCTCTCATCCTGGACTGAGACTGAGTTATTGGCACTGAAGAGGAGGAAGCAGCAGGCTCAATGATGGGAGTCAATGTGAGAACAACAGATGGTTCTGTCTTAACTAGTTTGATTGTGTCTTTGTCTTTTATCACATCTGTTGATGTAAGAGTAAAGAATTCATTATTAATATTTGTCCATGCTCCCTAGGAGTTGAAAATGATCCTGTGCTGCTGCCAGAAGTTCATCTATGGTCTAGGAATTCTATCTGGAAGGGTTAACTTGTGAACCTTGGTCTCTTCAATGATAACACCTAGTTGAGTTACATCATCAAATCCTTGGGTAAACACAACCGTCAGTGAAAAAACAAAACATGATATGACTCAATTAGACAAGATTAAATATATTTAATTGTTTTTGAAATGTGAATGTAGTACAACAATACAGGATACATGTACGCCGCTGCCAAAACAGTTATGACCCATGGAGCATTAACAACATTAACTTCTTCAGCAATTTCAACAAAATCAGTTTCAAAGTATTTAAGAATTTACATGAGTTGTACTTTACCTAGTTTGACAAACAGATGTAATGTTTCAGAGAAACCCATCGGGTTCCTTCCAATGCATAGGAAGCCAGTGGGTATATGTCAGTGAGTTGTGAAAGAACAATGACTTTGATTGTGCCTGTTGACTCCAACTTAAAACATCTAAAATGCTCACAGTACCATGCATTTTGCAGTTTCACTACAAATACTTAGCTGTCATGAACATCAATGATTTGTAGTATTTCAGCAAAGTAAAGCAAGCCACCAGTGGAGCCATACACCACCAACATACTAATAAAATAACTGCTACCTTGAAATTCCACCATGTTAGCCAAATGAACAATGGTCTCTGAAGGAAATTCCAGTGAAAAACTCAGTATGTTCTCATTTACAAACTCTAATGGAACTGTTGAGAACTTTGACCCAGAGACGGCAGGGTGTTTTTTTTAATCTCTGAAGCCCAGAGATGGTATGCAATCATGAACTGGTGTTTTTTGTACATAGACTTCAAGATGTTGCTTAAACAGCTAGTTTGTCTCACAATATTCTAAAAAAAAAATAATAATAAAGCTGTGTTTAGCTTTAAACCTTAGTCCATAATGACACCAGCAGGCCAAATTCTAAAATGAGCTGTGGATAATGCTCTAAAAAGGGGTTTTGGAATTAACATCACTTCTGGAAAAAGACTGCAAAATCAATGTCTGTGCTCAGCAATCAGGATATCAAGGTGACTAATGCTTTCATCTGTGTGATTATGTGACAGAACTAACTCAACATCATCTTTAAGGGTCATCAACATCTGTCATGCATCTTCCTCTTCTGGCACACTAGGGCCAATCATAAATGGAAGTAGCCTCAATAAGCACCAATTTTTGTGTGCATTACCACCAATAGTTTTACGAGAGGCAAACGAGAGGTTGGTGGTGTACCTTAGGGACAATTTGTCCTGTCTTTATACTCATATGGGAAATGCTTGATGATTCTGTTGAGCTCTTCAAGATGTCTAACTCTGATGTATTAATGTGTGCAGAGCTACACACGTGTTTTACCAGTCGAACTTGGCTGTAACAGTTTCCTTCCGACCAACCAATCAGAAGACTGAAAAATGCTGATGCTATTCTGGGCCAGCTAGCTGCCCTGTGAGGAGAATCTGAAATCTGATTGGTTAAAGAAACAGATCCACTGCTAATAGAGTTTAAGGTAAACGTCCAGCAGTACTGACTCTGAAGGCTCTGGGCAGATAAGATTCACATTGCAACACATAGAGGCTGAAATCTGATTGGACAAAAAAAATCTAACATCCACATACACGTACTGGAAGCAGTGCAGCCGAGAGAAACACTACGAAATGAAGAGAATAAACTGTTGGGAATAAATTAATACAATTTAGTGAAACAAATATTAGAATTTAGGTAGTAAATGTAGATCAGTGCTTCTGATAGTGTTTATACCAGCAGAGAAGACTTTGCTGACCCTGACCGCCGCCACTGCAAGTAAATCATGCAGTACATCTGGTGGGTAAACTGTTGTCACATGAAAATAATTAAATCTTTGAGTAACTGCACATTGCCTTTTTACTCCATGGCTATGGGAGGCACTAGCCAATGCTGCTCCAACATCTAACTGGTGTTGCTCTTTTGTTCTACCAGGAAATGATCCTGTCCTCACTTCAAGTTTCTGAAATTGCAACCGTACAAAATCTGCAAATGTAAGACCCACTAAAACTTTCAAGGAACCCACTGAGTGAGCGCCAAGGTTTCTGCAATCACAGAAAATACTGTGCCTTTTATCATTTTTCCCAAACCTGTCACAAAAATGGTATTCTCTTCAAAGCATTTCAAATCTGTCTTGCACAAAATGGCCGAGTAAATTGATGATAGTGTAGACCTTATTGCAGATTAAATATCAGCCAACAACCAGTAAACACCTGTTACCTTGTGCTTTTTTTGTGGGAGGTTCCTGAGGAGTCGTCACAGTATGTTATTCTTGAAGTGGGAATCATCATGAAAACTACTGTACTGGCATGAAGAACCACAGTGCCGTGCATTCTTCAAAACCTTCTCCTAAATATCACTATTTTTTTACCGTTTGCTATGTTATTTACCAAATCTTTGATCACCAATTCTTTAACAGAGCAGTTCTTCTTTTGGTTTCTCCCATTAGGGGTCGCCACAGTGGATCATCCGTCTCCATACCCCCCTGTCCTCTACATCTGCCTCTTTCACACCAACTACCTGCATGTCTTCCCTCACCACATCCATGAACCTCCTCCTTGGCCTTCCTCTTTTTCTCCTTCCTGGTGTCTCCATCCTCAGCATTCACCTACCTACCTACCTACCTACCTACCTACCTACCTACCTACCTACCTACCTACCTAGATAGATAGATAGATAGATAGATAGATAGATAGATAGATAGATAGATAGATAGAGTAAAACCCCGTTGTACGAGCAAACGGAGATACGAGCAAACTCGCTCGCAAAATTGTAACCTGTTTCACGAGCAAATTTCGAAGGCACGAGCAAACCCACACTGCCCACACTGCTGTTCCCCGTTTTCGGCGGAGGGTCACATCAGTCGCTTAGTTGATGACGTATCACTCGGTCGCTCTCGTTGATCAGTGCAGCAAAAACATAACTTTTTTTTGTTTTATATTTTTATTTCACTAGAAATCTTGAAAAATGTCTCCCAGGAAAATCAGTGATGGTGCTGTGAAACCGAAAGTAAATAGAATTACCATGGAAACCGAGGAGGTTATGAGCGTGGTGCGCGTCTTACACTCACAATCAACCACTACCACATGGGTAAGTGTTAAATTATGTTTACATTACGGTAATTTGAGGTGTATTTGTTTGTTAAAATAGGCTACAAATACTTTTTAAGTGCAGAAATAAGCGATCGAATGAGATCTCGGAACGGATTAAATCACTTTTACATTCATTCCTATGGGGAAAATCTGTTCGAATGTACGAGCAAATGGACCTATGAGCAATTTTCAAGAACGGATTATGCTCGTACAACGGGGTTTTACTGTACAACTTTATTGTCATTGCATTGAACAGGTACACAGCAACGAAATGCAGTTTGGCATCTACCAGAAGTGCAAAATGTAGCTAACGTGCAAAAGTGCAGATAAATATGTGGCATATTTACAGCAAGTGATAAAGTGATATGTAAACATATGTACAGTGAATAAATATAAAGGCAGTAACAGTGCAGAGATGTGTGGACATCATTAAGAAGTACAGAAATGGTTCTGAGGCTATGGCATTGAAGAGGAAATGTGCAGAAGTGAAAGGTTACAAGATTATGGCATTTTAGAAGTTAGCAAGTCGAATAAACCGTCTACTATATACATACACATACACATATATACACATATATATACACACACACACACACACACACACACGTTATCTACAGTCCCTGACAAAAGTCTTGTCTCTTATCTATTTTGTAGAAACACCTGCTATTAACCTGACTTTTAATTAATCAATTGGTGTTAATAGCTGGTGAAATAGCTCATCTGAAAAGCTAAAACCCTCCCAAATGATGTTTAATGCACTGAAATAAATTTTTCACTGCAAAAAGATTTATCATTTAATCAAGACAGAAAGGTCAAATTTTGGCAAGACGAAAGTTTTGTCGCCTATACAGAAATTGAACAAATTTACTGCAAATACAAAAATATGTCAGCAAATTAAGTAGTGGTGCTGTGAGATCCAAATTTAATATCTTAAATTACGACTTCCATGAGCTTGAAGGACTTCATCCATGCGGTTTGGCAAGGATTCATACAATTTATTGATGAAGTCATCAGGAATAGCAAAGAAAGCAGTCTTGCATGCCTCCCAGAGTTCATCAATATTCTTTGGTTTCGTCTTCCATGCTTCCTCTTTCATCCTACCCCACATATGCTCAATGATGTTCATGTCTGGTGACTGGGCTGGCCAATCCTGGAGCATCTTGATCTTCTTCGCCTTGAGGAACTTTGATGTGGAGATGGAAGTATGCGATGGAGCACCAGCCTGCTGCAGAATTTGGCCTCTTTTATGGTTGGGAATATAAGAGGTAGCTAAGATTTCTTGGTATTTTAGACTATTGATGTTGCCTTCCACCCTGCAGATCTCTCGCACACCCCCATACTGGGTGTAACCCCAGACCATGATTTTTCCGCCACCAAACTTCACTGTTTTCTGGGTGAATCTCGGATCCACGCGGGCTCCAGTAGGTCTCCTGCAATATTTGCGGCGACTGTGGTGTAATTCAACAGAAGATTCATCTGAAAAGTCCATCTGCCACTTTTCCAGCGTCCCTCCTTTAAGCAGGCTGTGGGCCTTGGCAAATGCCACAAGGTTTTTCAATTGTCTTTTGTTTAGTGCTGGCTTCTGGGCACCGATTCGACCATGGAGGCCATTTCGAGACAGAATCTGACAAACTGTTCTGGTTGACACAGGGACTTCAGGTGACCAGGTCTCGTGGAGCTCTGCTGCAGTGGAAAATGGGCTGGCCTTGGATTTTTGAGCCAACAAACGGTCCTCCTGAGCAGTTGTCTTGCGGGCTCTGCCTGACCTGGGCTTGTCAAAAACGTCTCCAGTCGCTTCAAATTTTTTTTTATCTTCTGTACTTGACGCTGAAACACATTGAAGGTGTCTGCCACATCAGCAGTGGATCTGGTCTTCAGCCTCTTGATAATCAAAACTTTAGTCTCAGGGTGAATCTTAGGCATGTTTGCAGAGGTCTAGTTGCAGTTGATATGAAGGTCTAGTGTACTGGGGTTCTTTTTATACACACCTGAGACCTAATTGATCCATTATTAGTCACAGGTGAAGCTCATATGACAAGGCGACAACACTTATGTCTTTGCAAAAATTGACTCAATGGGCTTTACCAAGCTGTGAATATTAGAATACTTTTTGACAGTTTCGTTTTGCACTGAAACATTATTACAAAAGCTGTTGGGATTAAAATGAGCCATTTCTTGTAAAAAAAATCTTGATTAGAAATATTTCACCGGCACTTCAGGTCAATTTGTACACAAGCGACAAGACGTGTCAGGGACTGTACACAAATGAATGAAATATTGGGCAGAATGTACAGTAGGGATATAAATATACATAGATAAATGTAGTGCAGATGTAATGAGTAATAAAAAAATATGGAATATGTACATGTATAGTACAGAGGCTATATACAGTGTTTTGTTTTGTGTTTTGTTTTGTAGTGATTTATCGGTGTAGTGTAGAGTTCAGTAGTGTGATGGTGGATGGAAAAAAGCTGTCCCTGAACCTGCTGGTTCTGGTTCCTGTATCTCTAGTTCCTGTATCTCCTTCTTGATGGAAGGAGGTTAAACAGTTTATGACTGGGATGTGTCCTTGATAATGTTGTGAGCTCTGCGCAGACATCTGCTGTGGTGAAGGTGTTCAATGGCAGGTAGTTGGGTGCCAGTGATGGGTTGAGCAGTTTTGACCACCCATTGCAGGGCTTTGCGTTCATACACAGTAGAGCCTCCGTACCATATAGTGATGGAGTTGGTCAGGATGCTCTCAATGATGCAGCGGTAGAAACTCGTTAAAATCCCCAGGGACAGATGAGATTTCTTGAGACTTCTCAAGAAGTACAGGCGCTGTTGTGCTTTTTTAACCAGGGCTGAAGTGTTCTGCTGCCATGTCAGATCCTCAGAGATGTGAACTCCGAGGAAATTAAAGCTGGAGACTCTACCTCAGTTCCATTGATGTTGACTGGTAGATGTCTCCTGCTGTTGGATTTCCGGAAGTCCACAATGAGCTCTTTGGTCTTCGTGGCGTTGAGAGTCAGGTTGTTGGTGGCACACCATGCTGCCAGATTACGGATCTCTTCCCTGTAGGCCGATTCGTCGTCGTTGTCAATCTGGCCGACCACGGTGGTGTCATCTGCATACTTGATGAAGATGTTGGAGTTATACAGAGGTGCACAATCGTGGGTGAACAGGGAGTAGAGTAGTGGGCTCAGAACACAGCCCTGCGGGATGCCAGTGTTCAGAATGAGGGTTGAGGATACCTGGTTGCCCAACCTGACAGATTGAGGTCTGTTGGTGAGAAAGTCCAGAATCCATCTGCAAGTGGAGGTGCAGATACCCAGGTCACTAAGCTTAGTGATCAGTACAGTGGGGAGGACTGTATTGAACGCAGAGCTAAAGTCAATGAACAGCATTCTGATGTAGGTGTTGCTTTTATCCAGGTGGGTGAGGGCTGAATGAAGAGCTGTGGAAACTGCATCCTCTGTTGACCTGTTCGGGCGATAGGCAAACTGGTGTGGGTCCAGTGTAGGTGGTAAGCCCGCAGTGAGGTGATTCAGAACCAGTTTCTCAAAGCACTTCATAGCGATAGGGGTGAGTGCAACTGGGCGAAAGTCATTCAGGCATTCAGCAGCTGAGTGCTTAGGCACAGGTATGATGGTAGTGGTCTTCAGGCATGTAGGAACTGTGGCTTGGGCCAATGACAGGTTGAAAATGTCAGTAAAAACCTGTGCCAGTTGTCCAGCACATGCTCTGAGAACACGTCCTGGTTTGCCATCCGGGCCAGCTGCCTTGCGTGCATCCACTCTGCTAAACACTGAATAGACGTCTGTTGTTGAGAGTGAAAGTGGGCTGTAAGCTGTAGAAGAATCTGTGGTTGAGGTCAAATGTCCTGTGCTTTGGTCGAAAAAATCGATTGAGTTCGTCCGGTTGGAAGGCACTGCTGGTTGGTTGAGCTGTGCGTTTGTAGTCTGTGATGGACTGGATGCCTTTCCACATGCGTCTGGGGTCAGAGTTGTGGAAGTGCTCTTCTATCTGGAGTTTGAATGTGAGTTTTGCTTTCCTGATGCCTCTTTTCAGGTTGGCCCTGGCTCTGTTGTAGTCCTCTACACTGCCAGATTTAAAGGCAGCATCTCTTGCTTTCAACAGGAGACGGACTTCAGAGTTCATCCACGGCTTCTGATTAGAAAAGCATTTCATGTGTTTGACGGTAGTGACATTGTCAATGCACGTGTTGATATGGTCCAAAACAGATGAAGTGTAAATGTCCATGTCTGTGTGAGAGTCCAGTGTGGCCTGTGAGGCAAACATGTTCCTGTCAGTATCCTGAAACTTTTACTGTAGAGAAGAAATGGCCCCCTCTGGCCATACTTTTACTGTCCTCATAGCTGGTTTCACCCGTTTGATCAGTGGTGTGTATTTAGGTAGCATGAACAAAGAGAGGTGATCAGACTGACCCAAGTGGGGGAGGGAAATGGCTGTGTATGCCGCAGGTATGTTTGTGTATACCTGGTCCAGTGTTTTGTCCCCTCTGGTAGAGCAGGAGACATTGCGGTGAAGTTTTGGAAAAACAGATCTCAGGTTGGAGTGGTTGAAATCTCCAGCAACAACAATAGCTCCTTCGGGATGTGCAGACTGTTGTTTGCCGATAGCTGCATGCAGTTCCTCCATAGCTAACTTAGCATTAGCATCCAGCGGAATGTACACCGCAGTCACAACAACGGCTGAGAATTCTCTCGGTAAATAAAAGGGTCTGCACTTAATCATTAAATACTCTAAATGAACAGAGCAATGACTTTCAGTAACAGTAGAGTCCGTGCACCATGATTTGTTAACAAATGCACAGACCTCCACCTCTGCGCTAACCAGAGTCCTCTGCCGTCCTGTCCGCTCGAAAAACACTGCGACCCCCGAGCTCAATGGCCCTGCTGGGAATGTTGTCGTTGATCCATGTTTCAGTAAAAATCATGACATTACAATCCTTAATCCGTTTGTGTGATGATATCCGGAGCAGCAGCTCATCCATTTTATTTGCAAGAGACCGTACATTAGCAAGGAAGATGATTGGAATCGATGGTTGATGCGGGTTTAGCCGTAGCCTAGCCCTGATGCTTCCCCCTCCTTTGTTTATGGTCTCGGGACCGGCGCTGTGGTCTAGCTGTCGGCCGAGCAGGATCAGCGTTCTGCGGTGTTCCGGCGATTTCCCGATGGAGTTCAAAGTCTGTTGAAAGCCCGTATCTGTAAGTGTGGCCGATGTCTAATAATGCTTGTCGGCTGTATGAGATGTGTGCAAGCCTGTTCTGAGTGAATAAACTTGCTGTTGATGGAGAAATTGCTACTAAATAGCAAAATCTGGAGAGACGCTGGGCCTCGCGTTGTGCACGCGCCGCCATCTTGGTCATAAGTATACGAATATAACTCATGTCCCTCCTCTGCACATGTCCAAACCATCTCAATCTCGCCTCCCTCACCTGGTCACCAAAACGTCCAACATGCGCTGTCCCTCTAATAAACTCATTTCTAATCTTGTCCATTCTCGTCACTCCCAACGAAATCCTTAACATCTTCAGCTCTGCTACATCCAGCTCCAACTCCTGTCTTTTACTCAATGCCACTGCCTCTGATCCATACAACATCGCAGGTCTCACCACAGTCCTATAAACTTTCCCTTTCACTCTCAGATACTCTACTATCACAAATCACTCCTGCTATCACTCTTCTCCACCCACTCCACCCTGCCTGCACTCTTTTCTTCACTTCTCTAACACACTCCATTACTTTGCACCGTTGACCCCAGGTACCTGAACTCCACCACCTTCTCCACCTCTTCTCCCTGCAACTGCACCCCTCCACTGCCCTCCCTCTCATTAACACACATGTACTCTGTCTTACTCCTACTGACTTTCATTCCCCTTCTCTCCAGCGTGTACCTCCACCTCTCCAGGCTCTTCTCAACCTGCTCCCTACTCTCACCACAAATCACAATATCATCCGCAAACATCATAGTCCAGGGAGACTCCTGTCTGACCTCGTCCGTCAACCTGTCCATCACCACTGCAAACAGGAAAGGGCTCAGGGCTGATCCTTGATGCAGTCCAACCTTCACCTTGAACCAGTCTGTCGTTCCTACTGCACACTTCACTGCTGTCACACTGTCCTCATACATGTCCTGCACCACCCTCACATACTTCTCTGACACACCTGACTTCCTCATACA
>JAAIIK010000244.1:240096-266247 GCA_014706435.1 Silurus glanis
ACACACACACACACACACACACACACACACACAAATACGCATCCAAATTTAGTGTTCTCAAATAAATATAAATATATATATAGCAGATATGAAAAAATGCATTTAATTAAGAATGCTTTTAAAAATAGAGGTGTTAATGGTTGATTTTTTTAAATAAACAAATTGGTAAGTAAATGAACAAAAGAGAAATCCAAATTAAATTAATATTCAGTGTGACTGCCCTTTGCCTGCAAACAACATCAGTTCTTTTAGGTGACTTGCACAGAGATTTTGAAGGAACTTATTCTGCTGCAGAATAAATTTGAGACCAATCAGATGCCTCCCTGATTGTACTGCATGATGGATACCTATCTTCCTGTATCTTCCTATCTTCTTGTTATGTTTAGCATTAAGGAGACAATTAATCCTGACCAAATCTCCATTTGCAAAAACTTGCACTTTTCACCACACCATGCTTCACTGTTGCCTGCAAACACTCATTATTGTACTGCTTCCCAGCCCCTCAGCAAACAACGTGCCTCCTCATCAGTCCAGAGTACCAGACATCATCTGATGTCGAATTAAAGTACACATGATGTGTCTTTCATCTGCTGCATTAAGTGTCCTTGGCTGACTACTGCATCTACGGTCCTCAACAGTGGCCATTTCTTTATGCATTTTCAAAATAGCTTGAAGAGCACATCCCCAGTCCCCCCTTAAATCCCCAGTCTGCTTTGAAATGTGTGCTTGAGAGAGACCTTGCTGATGCAGCATAGCTACCCCATGTCTTCCACAATCTCAGCAAACAAACATTGATTTTTAGATAGCAATTCTATTCACTCACTTTGCATTTGCTAAACAGATTAAAATAAACAAGTGAAATAGAGGTAGTCCCCAAGTTATGGCTCAACTAACAATCTTTCGATAATTATAGCGATTCACAAAATAAAAAATAGGAAGAATTTTGCACGGAAGGCAAACGTAACAGAGTATAAGCGATACAATATGTTGGTATGCAGTGTCACCACTCACCATCCACCGCTCGAAAAAATACTAAAAATGTAAATACTCTGTATTGCTAAATTATGTACTGTAATTTGCTAAATTCTTAACAAATAACAGTACACTACCCCGCACTGATCACCATTCTGGAAGATTCCTAGGTAGGCTAGGCCATGACTCCACTTACCATATGTTTAATTTACGATGGTGTCATTGTAATGCATCTCCATCGTAACTCGGGGAACTACCCGTATATACCGTAATTTCCGGACTATAAAGCGCACCCATATATAAGCTGCACCCACTGAATTTGACAAAGATTTTGAACATAAATAAGCCGCACCTGTCTATAAGCTGCAGGTGTCTACACTGAAACTAATTAACTTTACACAGGCTTTAACAAAAGACAGTGTCTGTTACACGGTGTAACGGGTGAAATAGGTTGCGCTTCCTTTAGGAGCAGAGCGGTATTTTGGGAATAGCCTGCCGCCGCATTTTTCCGCTATTACTGCATGTGTGCAAGACCGAGGAATATGTCCTTATTATTTTCTGATGCTCATTTCTAAGTTTCTTTGACTAACCCGTAACTCTGTTGCCAAGAAAAATAAAAAAGCACGAGTTTTGGAAACCTGTCTGTGCTTATATGATTTCTGTTGCAACTGGAGTTAGCGAGCTCTCCCTTCACCCAGACTCAACGCGTTTCAACGGCTTGTATCTAAACAGTAGCCTACCAAGAAAGTCATTGTTCACTGTCTTCCTCCTTCCTTTCACAACTATTTCTCTCGGGAGTTTTTCTTTTGGCATCGTCGTGCGTTTAAAAAAAAACTTTTTTTCTCCCGATGCCGTGCAGCTCAGAACACAGGTGAGGTGCGTTTTTTCGTTTCCGTTCGGAAATTTCATTGGTCTAATGTCATGGGTCTCAGTTTTTGGCTTGAAGTTTGTGAAACCGGGAAAAACCCAGGAAAAATTCATAAATAAGCCGCTTCGTTGTTTAAGCCACGGGGTTAAACAACGGGAAAAAGTAGCGGCTTATAGTCCGAAATATACGGTACTTTTTCTTCATAGCATTTCTTCACAAATGCCTAAAACCTTTGCACACTATGGTATATAAATACAATCCTACTGTAAGGGACTGTGAGGGACAAAGTCCAAAAGGTACAAAAAGAAATCCCACCTCTTATCAGTTCCTATTTTTTGATTGATTGCATCAAAATTGCTCCCAGAGTTTGCTGACATTTAGTAGAATCCATTCTTCCATCTACTTACTAAGTTTCTTGTGCAACTGGGTTCCCCACAATTTTAAAGCATAATAGATCTAGTCATGTGTAACAGTTAGCAAGACATTCTCTCTCTGGAATGCTGCTTGTTTTCCCCCCTCCTTTTCTTTCGCAATCTTTTTTGTGGTGAAAGAATTCTATTATTACTTTATCACCCAACAGCACTTGTTTCAAATGCATTTAGCTTATCTAAATGTTTCTCCCACCCACAGAACTGTTCCGCACTCACTGTGTTTTAGTAACCCAAGAGATCAGTAGAAATACTCAAACAATCCATGCAGGGGTTAGTCAAAACATTCACACATTTTCCTTTCATGCTCTTATACATATACACATAAATACATGCATATGTATGATCTAGAATAAATTTGTGTGTAAGTATGGACTCTTCTCATATTAGCATCAGGCATACAGTGGGGTTAAAAAAGTATTTAGTCAGCCACCAATTGTGCAAGTTCTCCCACTTAAAAAGATGAGAGCGGCCTGTAATTTTCATCATCGCTACACTTCAACTATGAGAGACAAAATGAGAAAAAAAATCTTGAAAATTACATTGTCTGATTTTTAAAGAATTTATTTGCATATTAAGGTGGAAAATAAGTATTTGGTCACCTACAAAAAAAGCAAGATTTCTGGCTCTCACAGACCTGTAACAACTTCTTTAAGAGGCTCCTCTGTCCTCCACTTGTTACCTGTATTAATGGCACCTGTTTGAACTCGTTATCAGTATAAAAGACACCCTTCCACAACCTCAAACAGTCAGACTCCAAACTCCACTATGGCCAAAACCAAAGAGCTGTCAAAGGACACCAGAAACAAAATTGTAGACCTGCACCAGGCTGGGAAGACTGAATCTGCAATAGGTAAGCAGCTTGGTGTGAAGAAATCAACTGTGGAAGCAATCATTAGAAAATGGAAGACATACAAGACTACTGATAATCTCCCTCGATCTGGGGCTCCACGCAAGATCTCACCCCGTGGGGACAAAATGATCACAAGAACGGTGAGCAAAAATCCCAGAACCACACAAGGGGACATAGTGAATGACCTGCAGAGAGCTGGGACCAAAGTAACAAAGGCTACCATCAGTAACACACTACGCCGCCAGGGACTCAAATCCTGCAGTGCCAGACGTGCCCCCCTGCTTAAGCTAGTACATGTCCGGGCCCATCTGAAGTTTGCTAGAGAGCATTTGGATGATCCAGAAGAGGATTGGGAGAATGTCATATGGTCAGATAAAACCAAAATAGAACTTTTTGGTAAAAATTCAACGTGTTTGGAGGACAAAGAATGGTGAGTTGCATCCAAAGAACACCATACCTACTGTGAAGCATGGGGGTGGAAACATCATGCTTTGGGGCTGTTTTTCTGCAAAGGGACCAAGACGACTGATCCGTGTAAAGGAAAGAATGAATGGGGCCTTGTATCGTGAGATTTTGAGTGAAAACCTCCTTCCATCAGCAAGGGCATTAAAGATGAAACGTGGCTGGGTCTTTCAGCATGACAATGATCCCAAACACACCGCCCGGGCAACAAAAGAGTGGCTTCGTAAGAAGCATTTCAAGGTCCTGGAGTGGCCTAGCCAGTCTCCAGATCTCAACCCCATAGAAAATCTTTGGAGGGAGTTGAAAATCCATGTTGCCCAGCGACAGCCCCAAAACATCACTGCTCTAGAGAAGATCTGCATGGAGGAATGGTCCAAACTAACAGCAACAGTGTGTAAAAAACTTGTGGAGACTTACAGAAAACGTTTGATCTCTGTCATTGCCAACAAAGGGTATATAACAAAGTATTGAGATGAACTTTTGTTACTGACCAGATACCGTATTTTCCGGACTATAAGCTGCTACTTTTTTCCCACGTTTTGAACCCCGCGGCTTAAACAACGAAGCGGCTTATTTATGGATTTTTCCTGGGTTTTTCCCGGTTTCACAAACTTCAAGCCAAAAAACTGAGCCCCATAACATTAGACCAATGAAATTGCGGAATGGGTTCAGGTAAACCAATGAAACTCTTTATATTAAATCAGATGCACTCCCACTGAATCGGGTCGCACCACATCATAAATATGGATGAGGTTCCTCTGACGTTTGACCTGCCGCTCACTCGGACTGTCTACGGGAAATGCGAATCATTCGTCACGCTGAAAACAACCGGGCATTAAAAAACACACTTCACCTGTGTTCTGAGCTGCACGGCATCGGGAGAAAAGCTTCACCGATGGTGATTTTTAAACGCACGACGATGCCAAAAGAAAAACTCCCGAGAGAAATTATTGTGAAAGGAAGGAGGAAGACAGTGAACAATGACTTTCTTGGTAGGCTACCGTTTAGATACAAGCCGTTGTAACGCATTGAATCTGGGTCATGGGAGAGCTCGCTAACTCCAGTTGCAACAGAAATCATATAAGCACAGACAGGTTTCCAAAACTCGTGCTTTTTTATTTTTCTTGGCAACAGCGTTACAGGTTAGTCAAAGAAACTTAGAAATGAGCATCAGAAAATAATAAGGACATATTCCTCGGTCTTGCACACATGCAGTAATACTGGAAAAATGCAGTGCCAGGCTATTCCCAAAATGCCGCTATGCTCTTAAAGGAGCCACAACATATTTCACCCGTTACACCATTACACGTCTTTCGTTAAAGCCTGTGTAAAGTTCATTAGTTTCAGTGTAGACACCTGCGGCGTATAGACAGGTGCGGCTTATTTATGTTCAAAATAAAAATCTTTGTAAAATTCAGTGGGTGTGGCTTATATTTGGGTGCGCTTAATAGTCCGGAAATTACAGTACTTATTTTCCAACCATAATTTGCAAATAAATTCTTTAAAAATCATGTGATTTTCTGGATTTTTATTTTCTCATTTTGTCTCTCATAGTTGAAGTGTACCTATGATGAAAATTACAGGCCTCTCTCATCTTAAGTGGGAGAACTTGGTGGGAGAAATCGGTGGCTGAATAAATACCTGTTTAAAATAGCTGTTTAAAATAGCTGTTTAAACAAGAACTAGTTGTAATGGCCAGATAACTGTGTTGAACCATGAGAGCACCCTAAAAGCTTGCCAAAAAGTCTCTCTCTCGCAAACACACACACACACACACACACATACCTTTGCATTTGTGTGATCTGTGTTGAGGAACATCAGGGGCTCTAGAGAACATTTCGACTCCACTTTAGTGATGGGGTTTGGAGAGCTCACATGTGCAGTAAAAGAGAGAGAATAGGGAATAGCAGTAGAACTTGATGTTATCTCTGAAACTATACCACCACCGGTACCTGAAAATAAAAAAAGAAATTAAGATTAATTTTCTGGATGTATTAACCATTTACTTGGTCACCAGGATTCCTTATAGTCCTTATATCTGTGCATGTGAAAATTAAGAGAGTCAGAAATGTTTTTATTATGTAGCTGACAGTAAAATGTGTGCTGATAGATTTGTGTGGATATGTGTATGTGTGTGTGTGTGTGTGTGTGTGTGTGTGTGTGTGTGTGTATGAAATACCAGCTGGTGTATAGCGGGGGTTAAGCACTGCAGGCAGGCAGAATTGCAGTGAATGATCAGCCTGAACACTCAGCTCAATGATATAGATGAAGGTGACAGCAGCACTCTGACCCGGGGGCAGAGAGCCCACACTCAGCTTAAACACATCCACAGACTCCTCACTCTCCTCCAGCAAAAAGGCTTCTTCACCTGAACTCAGTGCATCATCGTACTGCTCCCGTGCCTGACACAGACACAAAATACATGCGTTCACAAGACATTCTCTACTGTGTGATGAAACTGAAACTATAAAACAGGCGTACAGGCATGCCACCTACTTCATCTTTTCTCACTTATGATTTATGGCTGTCTAGACTACACTATAGTGCAGGTAAGATCATTGATTTATCACCTTCAGGAAAGCTTAGGGTCAGTTATATTAACTATACTATGCTGATATTCGCATAGTCACAGAATTATCTATACAGTACTTATCAAAAATGACCAAACAATATTGAGCAATGGTGCTCACTTTATATTCTGAGGTAAGAAAAAAAGGAAAAAAGCACACAAATATACCACTATGTTGTGAGTGGTGTACTGTGATTAAACAATAAACCGGTCAGGTTATTTAGCATAAGATGTCAAAATTATATATTTTTATTACTCACCTCTTGTTTCTCCTGCACCTCAGCCACTATCTCCTTGTCTGCTATCTTTGCACTGAATTGGCAGAGAGCAGCACCTGAAGGCATGGGGAAAACAAACACAGCCTCCAGGGGACTCTTTTCCTCGTTTACATACTGCAAGGTGGAGGTCACCATCCCTACATGCCCATGAACCTGCAGATCCACCTCAATGTGCTTCAGTGGAACTGACACAAAAACATACAAAGGTGGCAGGAGTTACAGTTTCTATCATAGTTGAAGATTTGACAGTTTTTTTCCATAGCACGAGTGAGAACTATAAATTTGAATGATAATAAAGACATTAACACAAAAAGAGAACAGAACAGTAATCATTTATAGAATAAATCAGTGGATCTGTAATGAGAAAAACCCAGTGTATTATGCAGATCATCAAATGATAACCAGAATTCGCAAAATGTTGAAATTGTTTTATTTAACACTGTTTTCCCATAAGTAAACTGGGTTATATATGTGGTTAGCATTCAGTCTTTAAATGGCAACTTTTTGCAGGGGTATTTTAAATGTTTGCTCATTATTTCTTAGTGCAAAAATGCTATAAACATAAATGACTAGTTTTTGAACTATATAAAGCAAAAACTCAATATTTGACACTGTGAAGGGTTTTCAGAGATTACCACACACATTTATATTCATTTGCATTTGTGTCTTTTTCATATTGCCAGACTTTAAAACTACAGTATTAACTACAACAAATCTTTTGAAGCCAGCGATCTCCAAAGATGGCAACATCTTCAGCCTCTAGGTAGCATTTATAAATTATAATTTATATAAATAATCAATAAATAATTATACATTTTGACTACTTTTTGCTGCTATACTAAAATGAATAAAGTGACTGGACTAAAATGTGAATGAAATGATTTTCAGTGATTTTTTTTTTTCTTTTTTCAAATCAGTAAACATGAAAGGCATAGTGGTTACTTTCGCCCTGCAACAATTATGCCAGGAAACTTTGGTATTTCAAATCAAATCCTCTTCCTTGTAAAATAATGGCGATGAGCTTTTCATGGTCACTGTATAGGGTCATGCATTTTTATGCACATAAAAAATGACTAGTTGCGTACGGCCATTCAGAGAATTTATGAGTGTATATTATGGTGTCATTTACTTCCTTCACTGCCACTGCAGTTTTGATGCTGTTTTTGATCAAACTGAAGGTCAGCATCTTCACTGATTTGAATATTGAATTCAGATTCTGGGTAATGGAGTACTTGAAGCAAGAGCATGCACAATAAATATGAAAAATATGACAAAGAAGACCCAGGGCAGATAAGCAAGCAGTGTCAGACACATATGGGACAACATTCCTTTACCAAAACTTCAGCAACTGGTCTCCTCAATTCCCAGATGTACATGAACTGTTAAAAGAAGAAAGGATGCTACACCGTGTTAAACGTGGCCCTGTACTAACTTTTTTTTTTTTTTTATGTGATGCAGCCATCATCACAATTATGCTTAAAATATTGGTTTATGAGAATGGCAAATCACTGCATGCTGTTTTTATTTCCAATTCATGTAACTAAAGTAAAATACTTGATTATTGTCCATGCTCTGACTTCAAGGTCTTTACTGGTTCCCTTAAAGATTTTAAGCACACAATGGAAATATGCTGCATCATGCTGTTCACTCACACATACACTGAGTGGTAATAAATACAGCAGGGATTATATCTACAGTAATCAAATCATTTTACTCTTTAATATACTATAAATTGAGACTCCAGGTTGGAATGATGTGAAATCCTGCAGCCACAGCAGTCTGTTGAAGATAAGATTGGAAACCCCATGATGGACAGTATTGTTTCTCTGGACTGCAGCTGTTCCTTCCAGCTTTGGGTGTTTACAGTGCGCATGTCCCGCCACGCCTGCTTTCTGCGCATGCGTGTGAGTGCTATTTCCAAAGTGAATATTAACGCGCAAAGATTTCAGTGGAAGAAACTTCCGTGTTACAAACATTTAAGTAGCGGAAGATATCGAAATTAACCAGTGCAGTTTCCGTGTGTATCATTAATACACTAATATTCATTTCTGTTGAATAACATTGGCGAAGTCATTAAGTGTTTCCGGGATCCACCTTGTGATTCAGGATCGGATAAATAACCAGGATAAAGTAGTTACTGCGAGTCACGTGTTTAAAGTGATGAGGAATCAATCTATCAATCACTCTATCTATCTATGTATCTATCTATCTATCTATGGTACAGCACAAAAACAAGAGAAGACCACACGCAACACTCGCAGTCCTACCTGGCTCATTCTTGTTTGTCAGCAAGCCACAGTTCATTTTCTTCTTTTTTTCAATTTTAACACAAAACCTGAGGATTAACACAAACAATAATCTCAGTTTGTTAAAGCGGAATTCAGTTCAATTAAACACGGAGTCTCTCTCTCTCTCTCTCTCTCTCTCTCTCACACACACACCCATAAAACACGGATAAACGTGAACACAAAAACGAAAGTAACATTGTATGGAAAAACCCCGTACTGTTGAAAGTCAGTAGCCGCCTGCAGTAAGGAAGTTTATATTAAAGCTGTAGGACTGTCCGTCTCTCACTCGCGCATCGTCATCAAACTCGAGTTTGTTGTTTTTAGATTTCGACGCTGTCGTTCAGGATAATTCAGTGTAGGGATGTTTCCTCTTCAGTGCGCATGCGCGAAATCATGACGCATTAGTGAATGTGGGAGAATGAGATCTCTGCAGAACAACAAAGAGCGATTTTCTTTAACGTTGTGATTAATTAGTGTTAGTTTAGCGTGCTACCCGGGTGGGTATAAAAAGCTCTAAGAGGTCTTCCACTTACAATGTTTTCCTGTCGGCAAATTCTAATATTAAAGAAATTGTTTAACCAAATCTAACCATGACTATTTAGTTTGTCAGACTAGAAAACACTACATAAATAAATAAATAAATAAAATAAAATAATAAAATAATAAGTTAATAAATAGTTGTAAATGTTAATAAATAGTTTTCTAGTTCAAATGTTAAGTGATTATATACAGTGGAATGTATGGACTTCTTGTCTATTCAGAACATTGCTGTTCAGCAGAGAGGAGCTTTAAGCACAGAGCTACCATCCAGATACTAATTTAATCACATGTCCCTTCTGCACATATATAAACCCAGACAGTATCATCAAATAGTGGCCCATATAGCTGGGCATAAACTAAGAGCAGTTGAATATGGAGGTGAGTGTGTATGCATATCTTATAAATGTGTAAGAAATTTGTAATCATTTTTAAAACGTCTTCTAACATAGCTGATCTCACTTCTGCTTAAGATTATTTTATATACAGCTGTAGGCTTGGCTGTGGTCAAAAGCCCAAGCATTTTCACTGCGGTCAGTGTCCACAGTTATACATTATTAAAGGTCCCATAAAAAGGCCATACCCACCCTGTACACACTTTTACTGCACATCTACAATCACCATCTCATTCACCACGAGAATCTCCTTAGCTGACACCAGCACCTCATCCACCACGAGACGAGAATCTCCTTAGCTGACACCAGCACCTCATCCACCACGAGAATCTCCTCAGCTGACACCAGCACCTCATCCACCACGAGAATCTCCTTAGCTGAAACCAGCACCTCAGCGGAATCAGCAGCTCCTCTAGTGATTAAAAGAAAGCAAATCACTGTGGAGTGAGTCTGAATTCTAAAAACAACAAAAAAAATACATTGAACTTCCGCTCAATGTATTTTTTCACATTTTTTGAATTTCCACCTCATCCCGTAACTTCAACTTGTCATTTACCAGCACAGTGTGTAGCTAAAAAGAATAGGATATATGTTGTAGCAAAAATCATTTTGTGGGTCCTGTATTCTCCTTTATTTTGGCACGAAAATTTGGGGCTCATCATATAAGGTAATGTGCAAAAAGGATATCTGCAATATACTTGTGTAATTGCTATAATTACTCAATTACTTCATTTACTAACCTTGTTACTATTGGAGGCCACAAATGCAAGTATTTTATATCGGTAAGTTCCAGTAGACTGGGCATATTTTTGTTTAATTACAATTCCAAGACAAACATTTGTCACTGCCCTAGTATCAATGGTTACAGATTATGTCTCCATAAGAGCATAGCAAAATGGTGTCTCTTTCAAAAGAAGCAGCAGCTCTTCACAACCATGCCAGAAGCAGCAACAGAGATTGAACAGAAGAACATGAGGACCTGTTTGGCCTACAGTGGGAATATCCTCCAACTCCAAGAGTGATAGCCTGAAGTAGATGGTAGAGTATATATTCCATAATAAAAAGCTTCCTGACACACATCAGATGTTTTTATGTAAAGAAGGAAGGAATATCCCTTAAGATCTTATTCCTGAGGAGTTCTGCTCTCACTGCCCTAAACCTGTTCCTTTCAGTGCTCTTGTGGGGATGCTCACTGGTGAAGTGACAAGTAGGCATTGCTGGTTTGTCAATTTTTTAGATATTTCTAAACTGTCGGTTTATGTAATTTTTGCATGAGACTCCAGTATTGGACAGTGTTAAGATTTTCAATATATGCAATCATTAAAAAAATTTTTTTACTATTACTATATGTTTATTTACTTCATCAGGAATATGCAAATACTAAAGAAATGCAGTACAGTACTTGTGGTATGTTTTACCAATACCAGGACTGGATGCATGGGCTTCACAATTTCAATAATGCTTGGTTTCAATGCTGCTATGAAATGTAAAATACATTAGACTCAAGATTGATTCTTCTTCAAGATCTTAATCTAGCACTGATATTTGTTCTTATGGCTGTTCTTACTCAGGAACATGTGCCAGTTGGAGGAGTGCGTTTCATATGGACAACACATGTTACTTCCCCAAAGGAGACAGATTTTCTTCATGCGTAAAATTTGGTAAAATACGGTAAAATATGGTAAAATTTACATTTTGAGGCCTAACTCATCATGATTACGCCTTTTCATGTCTTAAATGTGGACATCATACTTCAGTTGTTGTAATGGACTTGTATATAAAGAGAAATAGCAGAGCATAGCAGGTAAAGAACGGAAATGGCAAAAGTACACACACGGTTCACTTTAGTAGAAGTACAGATACTCATGTTTTAAAAGACACTGGTAGAAGTTGTAGTTCTGACTTCACTTTTTCACACAAGTAATAATAAAGTAGTTTGGGCTTTGCAATGTACTTAAGTAAAAAGATTGAGATGAAGAGATGGAAAGAAGAAGAAGAATATAGAAAAAATGTTGTTACCTAATGTATGTATCCAAGCTGAACATCTACCATATAGAACAGGGGTTTTCAACTGGTTCTGTGCCAGGGACCACCATTCTGAGTAACAAGTAATCCGCGGCCCACTATTGTGTGTGTGTGTGTGTGTGTGTGTGTGTGTGTGGGGGGGTACTCCTTACCTGTTAGTGGGATTTCTGGGCGTGGTGACTTCCACACAGTCTGTCTATTCGTGGTGATATAGTGGTACATAGTGACAGCCTCATATCATTCTCTGGTTCTAGCCTTGCCCTGTACTTGTTTGAATATTTTAGATATTTTCATTAAATTCAGTTTTCCCACTAATGTGCAAATATTCTGGAAATGTTTTGAAAAATAAATTATGGAAAAAAAGTGATTTTAATAGTGAAATTATGTAGGCTGTCACGGACCACATGCAATGCCGCCGCGGACCACCAGGGGGCCGCGAACCACCGGTTGAAAACCCCTGATATAGAACACAAGCAGAGAAAAGATGATGATGATCAGGAATGTCTCTGTTCTCATGTTTACATCACTGACTCCCTCTGTCCCATTCACATTAGCCATATTGTGTTGTAGCCTTCTGCCACGCTCGTTGTTAGCTTCGTAGGAAATGACAAGAAATAGGTTGATGGGCTGAAAAAGGTGCTCAAAGAGAAGAAAAAATATTGATCATGTAATCAAAAAGATTAAAAATACAGTAATGAGTCTGGTTTGAAAATGTAAGAAGTAGAAAGTACAGATATTTAGTAAAAAATGTAATGAGTAAAAGTTAAAAGTTGTCTGAATAATAAATAGTGACGTAAAATACTGATACCAGAAAAATCTACTTAAGTACAGTAACAAGTATTTAAGTATTTACAAGTAAATACAAGTATTAAACTTCATTACTTCCCTCCTCTGGTAAAGAATCACTGAATTTTTGTTGATTACATTTTTGTTCTTGATCCATTCAGTGACATAAGTGAGCCTTCATGAACATGAAACCTTCAATAGAGAGGTGAAATCCGAGGAGTTCTAGGAGACTCTTTTAGTGAAGAGGACTGCAACTGGTTTGTTGAAGTGTAAGTTGCAACATGACAATTATCATGTGCAATAATGTACACAACTTCCTTGTGTCCTGTACATACTAGTTGGGCTCAATACATCATGTATTTAATGTCTCTTTTCTTGAGTTTGATTTACTACTTATTGTCTGTATGATTTTAGTTGAAGACACAAATCCTTACACACGCACGACACTATCTGTGATAAACACAGAGTGGCAGAAAGTGCACAGCACAAACACACAGGTCCACATTGCTGAAATAGACATGACAGAGGAAAGACTTAGTGATGAATTAATGAAGCTGAAGGTATGCCCCAGCTCAGTATGAATCTCTGTAGCCTCTTATAATTTGCACTTTAATACTAATGGTGATGGGTGACCAGTAAGGAAAACAATGGATAAACAACCATCGCTATGCAGCCATCACTTTAAATCAGTTGCTGCGTTCAAGTCATACTTAAAACTAACCCGCAATGAACTAGTTTCACATTGTAATGGTAATTTCAACATATTTGTGCTTTGCCAGGTTGCAAACATTCGAAAACTTTGCAAGGCCTGTGGAGTTGGCACTGAAGGATCAAAGATTGATCTTCTATCCAGATTGAGAGAAGAAATGCAAAACAGAACTGCATACAACAAGATATTTCAAACAGTTTGGGGAATGTCTGCTATATGGTGTGCTCTGTGAGTTCAAATGTACATGTTCTGAAAGTTATTACGTTTTGTTTACTAAACAAACTATACTCCTCTTTGTCAGCTGGATGGGCAGCCATTTTATGCCCCTGTGTGGTTTACAGTGTAAAATTTCTCATCCCTGCCATAAGTCCTAGAAACTTTACTGACTTGAACTTTATTCTCATGAAACACATGCCAAACATTTGTATTTATGATTTACCCAGAGGACTTGAAAACCAATGGCAACATAAGGAGACTGGAAGCAATGCCATTTGCACCATTTGAGAGGCAAGAGATTCTGGTCCCTGGGAAATGTGGTTTGCTGCAGCTTTTATTTTATCAACACGATACTTTGGCCCCTACTTCACCTAGACAGGAGAATGGAGTGGTCTGATCCAATCAATCGGCTGGTCAAAGCAGACTCTGAGATAGCTGAATAGCTAATAATTCTCAGACTCCGAGGCCGGCATTGGCTAAGGGTCAGTTGAGTGATTTGAGCAACTTGTTGCTTACTTTGTTTGATTATATCATCATATCCCTGATGCATAATCTGCTAGAGATCCACAGTGCTGTGCATCCCTCTCTTTTGGGCTCTTAGATGGGTGCAGAGTAGAGATGATAAAACTGAAAACTCAAATCCTGGCTACAAAACATATCTCAAAACAGCGTGTCTTGGCATCAGGAAGCATGTGTTCCTGTGTTGAGTAACCAACATTCATTGTTATTGAAGCATCTTCTCCAGATCTTCTAATCACCAGGCTTTCAACTCTTGCAATACAAAAGGGTATTGCAAGAATAGCAGGAACAGTAAAAGATGTGAAAAAATTGGACACATTTTTGTGGAATGCTGTAAAAAGGCCAACGCTGAAAACTTGCTAAATGGCAACGTGTTTGCTGGACATATATAAAGACATTTCCTCATCCAACTTTGAGGGGTAATCCATACCGGACAATTATAGATGATGAGGACGAAGAAGCAAAAAGCAAGTGTCACGGATAGACCAGGCGTCAGAAACTGGGTGTAATACAGAATGTCTTTATTTGTCTTGGACAGGCATGCAAAACCTGGGGCAAGAGGACAGTCGGGTGCCAGCAGCGAACATTGGGGAACTTGCTGCAAACTGCCACTGGGTGGAACACCCTTGAGGCCAGGAAAGGCCCTCAGCGGAGGTCTGGGGCGGAGCGATGCCCTCGGCGGAGAGCGACGCCCTCTGCATAGGTCTGAGATGGGGATGCAACCTCGGGACTATGGAGTGCGGCGGCGCCCTTGGCGGGACTCTGGAGCATGGCGGCGCCCTCGGCGGGACTCTGGAGCGTGGTGGTGGAACACCCCCAGTGGAACTCAAGAACTGAACGGCACCCCCAGCGAGGAACAATGGCTGGGCGATGCCCCCAGTGGGACTTGGAGACTGGGCAATGTACTAAGTGGGGCTTGGAGACTGGGGATTTGGTAGGCTGCAGGGACTGCCAAACTGGAAACCGGGCTCCTGTCGAAAACCAGGATAGCCTGAGCATAAGGTACTCTGGCGCCCCAGACATCTGCAGTCCAGTCCTGGGCCTTCCCAGAGCGGTGGAGGCTGTAGTGGTGGTCGGCACCCCTCACACACACCCATCACACACACTCTTCACTCTTACAATCAGGAAAGAGGTTCCGAAGCATTCGGGCCTCACATCCAGACTGTGCAACAGTTTTTTCCCTCAAGCCATCAGACTCCTCAACACACAGAACTGAACTGTATAAAACTCACACACACTCAATCAACTGTGTGTTACTGAACTGTTACAAGCTACTGTTACTGTTTCAGCACCACCCATATTACAGTGGTACCCCGCTTATCGACCTTAATCCGTTCCTTAAAACCGGTCGAAATGCGAAAAGGTCGAAGAGCGAATGTACACGCAATATACAATATACACGCACTAAATTGTTATATTGACTGCTAAATAACACTTTATTGTTCACAAACCGAAGTTTAATTTACGATAGATGCTCTTGCCACGAAGGCTGAGGCGAGACTGGGAAGATCCTTTCCCTCGCTCTACGTGGGTCGGGGTAAAAAAAGGTCAATAAGCGGGCATTTGGTCGTTCAGCGGGCGCAAATTTTGGTCGAAAAACTGTTCACTAAGCGAAAAGGTCGATGTCCGAGCCGGTCGATAAGCGGGGTACCACTGTATAATGATATTATACTGTTTACAAGCTGCTCTGCATCTCTTGATTGCTGCTCTTGCTGTTTTTGCACAACTTTGTTTATGTTTACAAATACACTCATTGTACATTGCACATTATACTGTATCACATAATATACAGTAGGTTTACTGGTTGGTGCTATTTTGTGTATCTGTCCCACACTGTCTTGTATTGTCTGGCTTTTTGTCTGCACTGTTTGTAGCACCAGGGTTCTGAAGAAACATTGTCTTATTTTACTGTGTACTGCAGCAGTAATATATGGTTGAAATGACATTAAAAGCTTCTTGACTTGACTAAATTTGATTGAATTTTTAATATCACAATGGCCCTTTTGCTGGAGAAATTCCCACCAAGGTGTAGGATTTTTTTTTCTTATCCCTTGTTATTAGTTCCTTTCTGAAAAGAATGGCAAATCCCTTTCAGTTATGATTTTTTTTTTATTTTTCATATCTTCATGCAATGAATCTTCATATACTGTATTATTAATGTGTTCTTATGTCATACATTTATCAAGCTTTGTCATGGAAATCCAGCAAAGATTTATAGATTGATTGATAGACTGACAGGCCACACAAAACGGGTACAATTTATTTTGTTTGAGGTGCTCTATTATTTAATGTTCTTTATTGTCCCTTCATAGTTGCAACCAGTGACCCTGAACATTCAGGAGGCATGTGTTTGCTATTTTAATTAAACATAACTATCTGAACAAGAAGTTCAGATTATGTTTTGTTCATATATAGCTTTCTCTGCTAATCCTTCAAGAAATCTTGATGGAGATTGTGCTCCAAGATTTTGATGTTGCAATTGGCTTCCTTGCCCCCACATGCAGGCGCTTTAACAGCATTGTGTGCATGGACAGATCAGCCGAGAGGCTCACTTTCTGTGGTTTCAATATTCTCTTTTCTTTCATGATGTTATAATATGCTGAATGCCGCAAATGTAAATGCAAAGGTTGCAGGGGTTCTATGCCACTGATGACAGCTGTCAGGCTGGAAGAAGCATGTAATGTTTCATGCAATGTGTTGCTCATGTTTCAACTTGCAACTTTTATTTCTTAGATTTTATTTGTTTGGAGGCTTTTTTTTTTTTTTTTTTTACTATTATATGCTTCAAGTAGAAAATGCTGCACGTATGGATTTAGTTTTTCATTAGGTTGTTAACTATATGGTCAATAAAGTGATCCTAATGGTTAAAGTTTTCAGAGTCATCATTCTAGGTTAACACATTTTATCTTAATTTTCTGGTTAATATGTTTGATTTTATATATTATTTAATACAATCTACAAATGTCAGTTAAATGTTAGTAATTACCTATAAATCTCTGGCTGTATGTTGAGTTGTTTTCAGAGGACAGTAAATATGTACTGCTACACAAGCTGCACATTGACTAAAATATATCTGAGTTCCATTTCTATAGTGTCCCTTGAGAACATACAATAAAATGGTTGGTGAAATGTGTGTTGAACTCCCATTTGTGTG
Source organism: Silurus glanis (assembly GCA_014706435.1). Taxonomy (NCBI): domain Eukaryota; kingdom Metazoa; phylum Chordata; class Actinopteri; order Siluriformes; family Siluridae; genus Silurus; species Silurus glanis. The sequence continues at coordinate 257,156 of JAAIIK010000244.1, forward strand.
ATACTGTATATAGGTGTCAGGCGTGAACGGAGGCGGAAGCCAAAGTGAAAGCAAATCGCTTTTTATTAAACCAAAAAAGGCAGAGCCAACATAAAGCACCCGCAGCGCGGGATAAACCAGCAAACGGCAGTCCGTAAATAATATCCACGGTGCAGGAGGAAGGAAGCGCGGCGCGGAGGCAGCGACGGGGAAGCGTCGGTAGTCCGAGGTGCACTGGGGATGATGCACGCTACCGTGGAGAGAGCGCGGAGTCCGGGAAGAGACAGAGCGTAGCGGGAGAAGCATACGCGGAGAGAAGCATCACCGTGAACCTGCACAGACACACACGAACATGCACGCACGAACATACAATAACGGACAGCAAGCGTATGTGAGTGTGAGGCTTTTATAGGTGGTGTGATGGGTGCATGAAATTAGTCCCAGGTGATCGGGATGAGCCCGATTGCAATGAGCCTCGTGCGGGCGGGGCACGCCCGAGAGCAAGAGCGAGGTACGTCGGGGAATCCCGGGGTATGACAGCCTCCGAAGGGGGCGTGGCAGGGGGATTCCTGACACCACCCCCCTCCCGAAGGGGTGGCACCGGACGCCCCCAACCCACAGAACGCCCGGAGGGCCGGGGCACTCGGAGGAGGGCCTTCCTGCTCATCCAGGGCCGGAAGGGACCCGGCTGGAACCGCCCTGGAGCCGGGGAAAGCCGGGAAGGACCCGAAGCTGAGGGACCACCCCCGTGGACAGCCGGAAGTCGACCACGGACACCGCAGGACCCAGAACCGGAACACAGCCCGACGCGACGGCCAGGAACGGAGCACAGCCCTTGGCGTCGACTGAAGACGGAGAGACGTCTCCCACGGGGACCAGGAGCTGCACGATGCACTCAGGGGAGCCTGGAGGCGGAGCAACGCCCTCAGTGGAGACCGGAGGCAGAGAGACCTCCTCAACGGAGACAGGAGGCGGAGTGATGCCTTCAGCGGAGACCGGATGGGGGAGGACGTCCACCACGGAGACCTGGGGCGGACCGACGACATCCAGGAAGGCCGGGAACGGAACCCTGTCCACCACGGAGACCTGGACGACAACCTCGGCGAGGACCGGAGCTTTCTCACCCACGGGGACCTGGAAGGGACAGACCGCCAGAGGCGGGGGTGAGCAGTCAGCGAGGCTTACTGGCTGGTGGACCCCCAGGATGGAGGCCGGAGACGGAGTGAAGTTCCCGGTGGTGTTCGGAGGCGGCACGACCTCCACGGCGGGGAACCGGAACTGGATGGTGCTCACGATCCCGACTGGAGGTTGGAGGACGTCCTCGGCGGAGTCAGGAGTCCGAGCGACGCCCTTGGAGGACCCCTGGAGTGCCATATCCTCCTCTGAGGAACCTGAAGGCCTGACGTCGCCGTCAGAGGGACCGGGAGGACCGACGTCACCTTCAGTGAGTCTGTGGGGCGAGACGTCGCCGTGGGAGGAGCTCGGGAGCGAGACGTCGCCGTAGGAAGAGCTCGGGAGCGAGACGTCGCCGGGAGCGGAGCTCGGGGACGTGGCGTCGTCCGGAGAGGGACTCGGAGGAGTCACTTCGCCTTCTGCAGGACTGTGGGGCGAGCCGTCGCCTTCGGTGGAACCCGGGGGCAGCGGTTCGACGTCCCTTTCGCAGTCCTGGAGCCGGGGTGAGTGCACAGGGAAACCCCTGGGCGAAGGGGCGTTCCTGGGGACCCTTGGGAGCAAGTCAGAGCCTGCAGGCCAGCCTGGGAGTGGAGAGAAGCCCGCTTGGAGATCCACGAGCGGAGAGGCGCCCGCCTGGAGGTCCATGAGCGGAGAGGCGCTCGCCTGGAGGGCCACGAGCGGAGAGGCGCTAGCCGGGAGTCCTGGGAGTGAAGCTGAGCTTTCTTGGAGGCCTTCGAGCGGAGGGGAGCGCTCACGGAGGTCTTGGGCAGCAGTGGAGCCCTCCTCGGGACCCTGGAGCGGAGAGGAGCTCGCGGGGTCGCTCGGCGGCGGAGAGGAGCTCGCGGGGTCGCTCGGAGGCAGAGAGGAGCTCGAGGGAGGAGCCTGGAGCGGAAACGAGCACTCGTGGGAAGCCTGGAGCGAGGCTGAGTACCCGTGGGAAGCCTGGAGCGAGGCTGAGCACTCGTGGGAAGCCCGGAGCGAGGCTGAGCACTCGTGGGAGGAGCTCTGTGACGTGACTTCGCCTTCTGAGTGCTCGAGGGGCGAGCCGTCACCTTCTGGGAGACTGTGGGGCGAGCCGTCGCCTTCGGATGAAGCCAGGGGCAGCGGTTCGACGTCCCTTTCGCAGTCTCGGTGCTGAGTTGAGAGCTCTGGGGATCCTTTGGGTGCAGCGGAGCTCCGAGAGGTGGCATCGCCTTCAGGGAGACTGTGAGGCGAACCGTCGCCTTCGGTGGGGCCCAGGGGCAACGGGACAACCTCCCTTTTGCAGTCTCGGAGGTGAGTTGCGTGCTCCGGGATCCCATTGGACGCAGAGGTGTTCTCGGGGACTCTCTGGAGCGGAACCGAGCTCTCGGGGACTCTCTGGAGCGGCACCGAGCTCTCGGGGTCGCTCAGGGACAGAGAGGAGCTCACGGGGTCGCTCAGGGACAGAGAGGAGCTCACGGGGTCGCTCAGGGACAGAGAGGAGCTCTCACGGAGGACCTGGGACGGAACGGAGCTCTCTTCGGAGACCTCGAGCGGAACGGAGCTCTCTTGAGGGACCTGGAGCTGGGCGGAGCCCCCTTGAGGGACCTGGAGCTGGGCGGAGCTCTCTGGAGGGACCTGGAACTGGGCGGAGCTCTCTGGAGGGACCTGGAACTGGGCGGAGCACTCTGGCGGGACCTGGAACTGGGCGGAGCTCTCTGGCGGGACCTGGAACTGGGCGGAGCTCTCAGGCGGGACCTGGAACTGGGCGGAGCTCTCAGACGGGACCTGGAGCGGAGCCGAGCTTTCCGGGCTGATCTGGTGCGAAGTGGAGCTCTCTGAAAGGACCGGGGGCGGAGCCGAGCTTTCCGGGAGGTCCTGGGGCGGAGCCGAGCTTTCCGGGAGGTCCTCGGGGGGAACTGAGCTAGCCTGGAGGTTCTCAAGCAGGATGGAGAGCTCCTGGAGGTCCTGGAGCGGAACGGAGCCGTCTTGGATGGCCTGGAGAACTGCGGAGACCCCTTGGAGGACATGCGGCGGAGCAGAGCTTTTTTGGAGAGTCTGAAGCATGGCGGAGATCTCCAGGAGACTCTGGTGCTGAACCGCGTTTTCAGAGGCGGGTGAGAGGAGCTGGAGATCAGCCGTGACCAACCCGAGTTCCCTGGTGAGAAGCTGGAGGAACCGGGTGCACGAGCCAAACTCGCCTCCATGCGCGTCCCACAGCTCAAGGGCGAGAGAGAGTGCTTCCCCCGTCAGGAGAGACATGACCGCAGCGACCCTGGCTTTCTCCGTCGGGAAGCGGAACGCATTCAACTCCATAAAGTCACTTACGCTTCGTAAGAAATCGCCCCATTCCGCTCTGTTGCCAGCGAATCGCTTTGGGAATCCCGTGACATCATCGTAGGGGTGTGGCGCCGCCGACCCTGACCGAGAGCCGGCCGCGAGCTTCCGGGTTTTCCTGGAGGCGGGGCTTGACTGCTTCTGAATCGCGGCCGAGCGAACCCGCCCACCGAGGTGCGATTCGCGTCGGGAACACGGCGTTAATCCGATCATGGCTTTACTCTTTCTTTCTTTCTCTTTTTCTTCGCGTCCCTCCTTTTATTCCTTTTCCTTTCCGTTTCGGTTTCGGTTTCGGTCCGTTATTCTGTCAGGCGTGAACGGAGGCGGAAGCCAAAGTGAAAGCAAATCGCGTTTTATTAAACCAAAAAAGGCAGAGCCAACATAAAGCACCGGCAGCGCGGGATAAACCGGCAAACGGCAGTCCGTAAATAATATCCACGGTGCAGGAGGAAGGAAGCGCGGCGCGGAGGCAGCGACGGGGAAGCGTCGGTAGTCCGAGGTGCACTGGGGATGATGCACGCTACCGTGGAGAGAGCGCGGAGTCCGGGAAGAGACGGAGCGTAGCGGGAGAAGCATACGCGGAGAGAAGCATCACCGTGAACCTGCACAGACACACACGAACATGCACGCACAAACATACAATAACGGACAGCAAGCGTATGTGAGTGTGAGGCTTTTATAGGTGGTGTGATGGGTGCATGAAATTAGTCCCAGGTGATCGGGATGAGCCCGATTGCAATGAGCCTCGTGCGGGCGGGGCACGCCCGAGAGCAAGAGCGAGGTACGTCGGGGAATCCCGGGGTATGACAGCCTCCGAAGGGGGCGTGGCAGGGGGATTCCTGACAATAGGATAACAATGAAACATCAAAATTATTTGAGTTGTACAATTATACATGATACTAATCTTTCTTTTGATGTGTACTCTACCCTATATTTTATACAAATTTTATTTGCTTGACATAAATATTGTTGTTATATCGACATAGTAAAAATCACTAAATAATAATAATAATTACCAGAGGTGGGAAGTAATGCAGTACAAATACTTTGTTACTGTACTTAAGTAGATCATCTTTTTTACTTTCACTAATTACATTTCACTCATTCCAGAGGGGGTCAGTGATGTAAACATGACTGAGAACAGAGACTTTTCTGATCACCTGATCATCATTATCTTTTTTCTTTGTTTTCTACAGTATATTTACTTTATTTAAGGTATATTTATTGTGGTAGAATCATATTCAATTTCCACTTCAATCACAAAATTCATGGCTCTTACTGATTATTAGATATCTAAATCTACACATGGAGGTAGATCATTCTCCTATTTGTATCCAAAGTAATGGAATATTATTTCAAGTATTTAAAATTCTGTCACACTCTCTTCTCTTAGTTTTAGTCCAGATTACTGACATCACCCATGTCTTAGCAATCAGAGAAGCGGTTTAGAAGCAATCAGGCCGTCACATCCGGACTATGCACATCCAGACACCCCCCCCCCCCCACTTTTCTTTTTTATGGAAAGTAATGCGTTACGTTACTTTTGCGTTACTTTTTCTTACCTGGCTAAGGCTTGATCTCTTTCAGTCCTTACAGGTGTAACAGGTGAGAAGTTCTTGTACTAGTGTTTAATGCAGTAATGCAGGATAACAGTGTAATGTAGATAATTGCCATTAAGAAATAAGTTATATTAGGGCAAAAGACATGTCTTAAACATTTAAAACGTTTAATAACTTCTTAAAGAACAATAAGATGATACTAGAGAAGAAACAACACTAAACAGTGTTGAGAGGCTAAACAGCCTCTCAACCGGCGCACTGGAAGGTGTTGCTGTGTTGGCTTTTAAGAAGATCTTAAAAATCCTAGGGAAATCATGTAAATTTCCCATATCAGCTGATTTCAGGTATTCACAAATCTCCATGTGCACAGTAATTGCTTGTTCGTCATGTGTATTCTCCTCTTCAGCAAACGCGAAGAAGTAATTTTCATGATCTTTGCTTTCAGGAGACTGCAGTGGATCGCACCAGGTCGCCCGCAAGAACCACATGAGTCGCCCGCGAGCCTTTTCTAAAAATAGCTGTTTCCTACCTTGTAAAATCATTGTTGATAATTATTGTGAGATAATTTGTCAAACTCAGTGTCAAATCCGGCCCGACGTACAATTATATCCGGCCCGCGAGATGATTTTATATAAATCTATTATTATTATTGTTATTAATGGCCCGGCGATATGAAGCGCTGATAACACAAACTACAGATCCCATAATGCAGCGCTTCAGCTGCCTTACCGAACGCTAGACTACCTGAGAACATTCCAGCGTCAATCAAGTCGAGCTTCTGTTGATGTATTTAACCCTATTGTACAGTTATTGTGAAACAGCGCCTCACAGTGGCGAAGAGAAAAGTTGACACTGAGTAGATGTTTACTGACACTGCTGGTAAACACTTGTGTCTTATTAGTGGAGCGAATGTGGCTGTAATTAAGGAATTGAATCTAAGACGCACTACGAGACAAAACATCAAGAGAAGCTGAAAAACCTGAATGCACAGCAGAAGATACAGAAAGTAGAAGAGTTAAAGAAGACTCTGACATTTCAGCAGACGTTTTTCACCAGAGCAAAATCACAAAGTGAAGCTGGTGTGAAAACAGAGGAGAAATCAAAGGCACATCAGCTGGTTATTTACTGAGGGAGAGTTTCTGAAGAGCTGCATGATGAAGCTGTGAGACGTCTGGTGTTTGACAGGAGATATTTTTATGAAGAGCAAAATATTAAGTTATTTAAAGTTGAAGATTATTTTTTATAAAATGGCATAAGAGCAAAGAAATCTGTTTTGATTTGTTATTTTAACGTTTACTTAAAAGCACAATTTTTATTGATTTGTTCAGGGTTTTTTTGCAGCATGTTCATATTTCTAACTTGTATAATTTTGACAGGAGATATTTTTATGGAGTTATTTATTTAATGTTTAAGTTGATTTATTCTGGAATAATATTCCTGTCTGTATTTATTCATATTTAGCTTTATGTTTAAAAAAACATTGTTTTAGTGTGTTCAATAAATGTTTATCCTGTTCGGCCTGTGACCTCAAGTGTGCTTTGAGTTTTTGCCCCCTGTGCAGTTGAGTTTGATATAGATAAATATCATAAATTATTAATAATAACATATAATTAAAGGTAAATTGAGCAAATTTGTTATTTCAGAAGTGTGTATCAAACTGGTAGCCCTTCACGTTAGTCGATAACCAAGAAGTAGCTCTCGGTGTCAGAAAGTTTGGTGACCACTGGGTTACACAGTATATAAACTACTAGACATGCATTCATACCAGAATAATTACATTTATGTCAGAAAAAAAAAAGAAAGTAGAATTAAACTTAAGAACAGATACACACTGTAAACATACTGGTATGAATGCACTGACACTTGTATGAGAACTGAACTGAGCTGGATGATGACATCACCGTATTCTCCAGAGCTGCTTCAGCTATATTGGACTCATTTCATAATTGATGAACTACACAGTTACTGAACCAAAATAAAAAAAAAAACCACTGAACTGATTTGAACTGAATAGTGACCATTTACCATTTTCTTTTTAGAGCTGCTTTACAGCAAATTTAATTTTCTTTGCATCATTGAATCATTATTTTTATCCCTGTAAAGCAGCTTTGAGACAATCTATATTGTATAAAGTGTTAAAGAAATTTAAGTAACTTGATATGAAATAAAACCTTGCTGTATTCTTTAAGGAACTGATACTCTCTCTCCGTAATGCATCTGATGTCCAGGCGAGTGCAAAGTTGATTGAGGTCCACTAAGGGCATGTCCGTGACTCTGCTAAGCGCATGGTGAAATGAGTTCCACCTTGTAGTTGAAGGGACCAGCAACTTTCTTTTGCTGAATTCCTCCAGGCTCTCTGATGCCACAGTTGATCGACTAACTTTTAACCACAAGGCTGAACACTTTCCAGTCGCACTTCTGTACACTGCTTTTCAATCTGCCTTCGCTGTCAAAAATGTAACTATGTCGTTCGTGTATATAAGGTTAAGGGTGTGGGCTGCACACCGGTGATGTGGAGGGAGAACATACCTTTCGCTGTCATAACGTAAAACTTCGTGCAATTCCGTAAATATGACCTCGTCCTCGTCTACATCATTCTCTGCTTCATCATCAGCTTGAAACATTCTGAATGCTTTTACAAAGTTTGCGCCATTGTCAGTGACCGTTGCAGTTATCTTCCCACAAAGAGCAAATGAGCTGTGAATTTGCTCTATCTCCGCTGTGATGGCGTCGTACGTGTGTCTCCCACGAAACCGTCTGCAGGCGATTGCTTTTTGCCGATGCAGAGTAACAGGATCGATCCAGTGTACAGTAATGACAAAAAACTTTTGTTCTGAGCAGTCCATAGATCTGCAGTGGCTTTAGTTCTGTCTCCATTTCCATATATGCATTGTCCAAAAAGTTTGTGAAGGTTTTGTGATAGGGCAGCACACCCCCCGGCCTTGTCCCTGTCACAGAGATTTTGCTGATGATATTATGAAATGTGGGCGCCTCCACAGTGGACAGCGGCTGCATCTCCTCAACAATAAAAGCAGCAACCAATTTGTTGACTTCAGTTGAACTACCTGGTGGTGAACGTGAACTGAAATCAAGCCTTTGTTGTTTAGCTTGAGGCGGGGTGCAGGTTTCATTCGGCTCTCTCTCTTCCACACCTGTAGTGCTGTGCTTTGCATGCAGATGTTTGTTTGTTTTTTTGTTTTTTTTGAAGTGGTATTTTTTGCAGTTGACAAGAGCTTTTCACCAACACATAATCTACACTTAACGATTATTCCCTTCTCATTTTCCTCGACTATTTCAAAATAATGAGAACACTTCCATCGCAGTAATGTAATGCTCTGGCCTGCCATCTCCGCTTCTGACCAGCTTCTGTTCCCGCTGCTTGCACGTCTAAATGCGCGATTCTACGTAATTACATTCATTTTAATTCAGTTTTTTTTTTTATGCAAAATAATTTAAATGAAAAGTAACTCGCATTACTTTTTTAAAAAAGTAACTCAGATATCAATGTGTAAATTTATAAAGTAAAGCGCTACTTTACTCGTTACTCCAGAAAAGTAATATTATTACGTAATGCACGTTACTTGTAGCGCGTTACCACCAACACTGCTCGCTATATTCTTGCAAATATTTTCTGTGTGTGTCTAAAGTGTGTGGGAGGATGATTTACAGCTTAAACAATAAAAAATAATGTTTGCGGTGGCGTCCGTTTTTTTTGTTTATTGTGGGCGGATTCGGAACGTAACCACCGTGATAAACGGGGGATTACTGTATTTACAAGCACACTCCTGTGCTTCTTGACTTGACTTGACTACCTTGCATCAGTCTGCTACAGCCTACCTCAGATGATGATTTCCTTCCAGGGAGCTTTCTTTTGCCACAGACATCAAAACTTCCATTCTGCTTGCAAGACACCATTTTAACTTTGCCAACATCATATTGGTCATGGAATAGACAACTTAGCATTGCAATGCAATTAAATAGTTAATAAAACATGACTTAGCACACAGTGCAACACAAAAAGTGGACTTTCAATCCTACACACACACACACACACACACACACACACACACACACACACACACA
>JAAIIK010000244.1:266257-283158 GCA_014706435.1 Silurus glanis
CACACACACACACACACACACACACACACACACACACACACACACACGCACACACACACACAATAATAATAATAAGTATTATTATTTCTGCTGTTTAAGCAATCACTGGATAGGGCATAACATATTGTTTGTTTATCTTTAAAGGCCAGAATCAATTACTGAGACAAGCAAGCAGCCTAATAAAATGCATTTTACCTCATTTATTCTTTCTCCAGTTATTTTATCAAATAGGAAGATCTTCTGCCTACTATAATTTCGGCAACTTTAATGATCAAAAGATAGGGAAAATGTATTAAGCAATAAATGTCATGTTTTGTAGTTAAATCTCAAGTTAATAGTTATCATTTCACTTGTGAGGTGGTCTGTGGTCCTGTCCACTTGTATCCAAGAGACTTTGGCCCTGCTTTTTGTTGATCATGCAAAATGTACTGGGCTGGGTTTCCCAAAGCCCTCTTAGCTTAAGTCAGTGATTAACCACAGACATTGGACACTGGCCACTTAAACCCAGCTCTCCTCACAGTCCTATAAACTTTCCCTTTAACTCTCACAGATACTCTTCTATCACAAATCACTCCTGTCACTCTTCTCCACCCACTCCACCCTGCCTGCACTCTTTTCTTCACTTCTCTAAAACACTCTCCATTACTTTGCACTGTTGACCCCAGGTACCTTCTCCGCCTCTTCTCCCTGCAACCGCTCATTCCTACACTTAATTTACATTAAAGCTAAATCCTCTCTACACTTCAAAGGGAAAAACAACATAAAATATCTGGGCAGAGTTTGTTCTGGGTTCTTTCTGACTCCAATGAATCCAAAGTTGCTTTATGTATTTTGTCACTGCTATGCTGTTAGAAACTTCTTCATGAGGGTGGTCACATGACCCTGAGCAAGATGGCAGCTTAAGAGTTTTTTTATTCAGGCCTATTTTCTGTATAATTTGTGCTATTTCAATAGTGTGGAAGGAGATGGAAAGTGGTGGGGATAAGGATTTTTCTATTTTTTCATCAACAAGATCACAGAAAAGTAAAGAGAAAAAGAAAAACACCGCTGCACGTGATGGAGAAGGGGAAGAGACTAGTGCTAGCCTACAATCAGACACTTCACTTATTTTGAGTGAAATTAGGGCTGTGGGCACGCGGCTAGACGGTATTGAGGGACAGTTAGGAAAAATTGCTTCCTCTGTTGCAGTCCTCGAGAATGCGTTCACTGCTCTTACTGTACGAGTCACTGACACCGAGACGCGTATAACTACAGCCGAGCAACGGATCTCTGCAGTGAAAGACACAGGGAGTGCACATAGCAATCAGATGGCTAATTTGCGTGCTACCGTGGAGCAACTGCAAGCTAAAGTGGATGATCTGGAAAACCGGGGTCGCCGTAAAAACATGAGGATTGTTGGGCTTCCTGAGAAAGCGGAAGGCAGTGAATCTCTGACTACTTTTTTACAGTCCATGTTGCCAGTTTGGCTTCAGCTTCCCACAGGTTTCCCTGCCATCGAGATTGAGAGAGCGCACAGAGCCCCCCTTCCATCTCAATTAACACCGAACGCACCGCCGAGGAGTGTTATTGTGCGGTTCCTCCGCTTCCCAGTAAGAGAGGCGGTTTTGAGAGTTGCCAGGAAAACACCGGTAAACCATAGGGGTGCCACGTTACGCTTTTTCATGATCTTGAACACAATGGCTTTTTCACGGTGTTGCAGGACCACTCGGTGGAATTTTGTTTGTTGGGACGAACTTCGGTTCTATATTTAGGACTGTTATGCTACTCTGCACTAAAGTTTTTTTTTTTTTTTTGTTTAAAAAAGCCATTTAATTACATGTCCACAATTTTTTTTTCTTCTCTTTCTTTATAGGCTGTATTTAATTATTTTTTCTTATTAAGGTTATTTAGGGTGGACTTTATTTGTTTATTTCTAGGAGTTTTTAGGGGGTTCTTTCTGTCTGTCGTGTTTCTGGGTGGTCAATGGAGGTGTTGGAGGATGGTGTGTGTGACGACTTGATATGTGAGCCTTATCGTTTGGGGATGGGGCAGAGGGGGGAGGGTTGGTGGGGGTTATTGTTTATGTTAAGGAGAGCCGGTTATATTACAGAGTTATGTTGTCTTAATCTTAATCTTCTGTCATTCCACAGCATTTAAATACTTTGAACAGCACTGATGTATGTCTGATCTGACTAGGGTGGTCACATGGAACGTGAAGGGCATGGGTAGCATAGTCAAGAGAAAGAAAGTTCTGACATTCTTGAAGAAGGAAAGGGTAACTATTGCACTCCTACAGGAGACACATTTGTCAGACGCAGAACATTTAAAGCTTAAAAGGGACTGGGTTGGAGAAGTATATTTTAGTTCTTTCTCATCAAATAAACAGGGCGTGGCCATTTTGATACATAAAAATTTTTCATCTTAGAACAGGTTGAAAAAGATCCTGAAGGCAGATTTGTTCTGATTACTGGTCACATCTTGGGAAAACCTCTTGCTGTTTTGAATGTGTATGCCCCAAATGAGGACAGCCCTGACTTTATATCAAGGATGGTCCTATTGTTTAATCACAAGTGTAATGGCCTGGGGATTATGGCTGGGGACTTTAATTGTGTCATGGATGGTAGGTAAGACAAATCATCTTTCACAAGGTAATCTGCCCGTTCTTCACAAACTCTTCAAAATATGTGTCACGCTTCAGGCTTAGTGGACATATGGCGAGAGCTGCACCCAGGGGTCAAGGATTTTACATTTTATTCTTCTCCCCATAATTCTTATACCATTAGACTATCTATTTTTGCCTTCCAGATTTGTTCATTGTGTGAGATCCTGTGAAATCGGTCCAGTGGTTCTTTCGGACCATAGTCCAGTGTATTTAGATTTAACAGGATTTTCAACCCCAAAATCTTCTTAATGGAAATTTAATAGTTCTCTACTTAATGACAATGCTTTCTGCCAGTTTCTTGAAGAAAAAATATCTCAGTACTGGCAGGATAACGAACAGTGAACAGTGAACAGCACCACCAAATGGGATGCGGCTAAGGCCACCTTAAGGGGCCACATTATCTCTTTTACCACGTGGCATAAAAAACAAAAGGCAGAGAACAGGAACACATTAGAGGAGGAGGTTAAAAGATTTGAATTGATTCATAAACTTTCACCCACGCAAAACAACTGGAATCTTCTAATTGGTGCCAGGTCTAAACTAAAATTAAACTATTCGGAACATGTAAAAAAGTTAGTGATGTTCAGCAGGCAAAGGTTTTATCAGTATGGGAATAAACCCAGTCATCTCTTGGCATATCAACTCAAATGTGAACAGGCTGAAAGGTCCATTAGGGCCATTGAAACCGCTGAGGGAGTAGTTTCACATGATCCTGCTGTAATAAACTCCAGTTTTAAAGATTTTTATGAGAATCTGTACACCTCCGAAGACCCTGCCACTTTTTTGGATAGGATACCCCTACCCTTAATCTCAGACGAGGACCAGGCCTTTCTCAATACTCCTCTGACAAAAGGTGAAATCTTTGCCGCTATTCAGTCTATGCCTAGTGGGAGGGCACCAAGGTTGGATGGCTTCCCTCTGGAATTTTACAAAAATTTTTGCCATGTGCTGTCCCCTATTTTCATGCCAGTAGTTGATAACCTTTTGGAAAACAGTCTTACTCCAGATTCCTGGAGGACTGCTTCTATTAGCTTGATCCTCAAAAAAGGAAAGAACCCATTAGTCTGTGCAATAGTTCTTTATGAATGAGCAAGCATTGAGCGGCCTACTTAAAGAATATTAGTTTACCGTTATATCCTCTGACTAAGATTCGGACTGGCCAATGTGCCTCCGTGAGCAGGTATAGTTAGCAGAGCACAAGGTTCTAAGCGACTCCAGGACCATAATAAATGATTAATTGAAAAGACGGAATGCTTAGAATAATCTAGTCAGATTAGAGGTTAAAATTGGATTAATGTAACAAAGTGCAATCTATTTGAGTAATATTTTACAGCCATGCGAGAAGGACTAACACGCAGCATACCTTCACCCACACCAGTGGATTCCGTCATTGGGCCATTGGGTGGGCACCCTACACATTGGTGACCCCGACGTGATCTCCCAGTCTCAGGCGAGTGACGTCTTTCAGCGCGACATTTCAGATTCAACAGAACATGAGGTTTGAGTGTCTCCTTCTCCATCTTCAACTGATCTGGTAAGTTCATTTTGTTTATCTTTTGTTTAGAAAGTCTTGAGGGAAAGGAAAGAAGCACCCCGTATAGACACATTTATAGAACGGGTCAACATACCCAGGTGATAGACCGTAGACCGTAGTGGGTAGCTGAAGTCATCTCTATGTCAAGATCTCCAAATAACACTTCATGACTCTCTGCTCTCCCCTTTAGCCACTGCTCGTAACCTTGGGGTAACTATGGACAATGAACTGTCCTTCTTCCCACATGTCTCTAATGTGGCTCGTTCTTGTCGATTTCTTCTCTACAACATCCGAAGGATTCGACCATTTCTGTCCACACAGGCTGCCCAGGTGCTTGTTCAGTCTTTTGTCATTTCAAGACTCGACTACTGCAACTCTCTGCTGGCAGGTCTTCCCCTGAACGCTATTCGTCCACTGCAAATGATCCAAAACGTAGCTGCACGGCTTGTGTTCAATCAGCCCAAGTTCTCCCACACCACCCCACTGCTGCGCTCCCTTCACTGGCTTCCAATAGCTGCACGTATCAGATTCAAAACACTGATGCTTGCCTACAAGGCCAAAAATGGACCAGCGCCATCTTACCTCAGAGACCTTATCACATCTCGCACTGCACCACGCTGTCTGAGATCCTCCAGCACTGCTCGACTGGTACCACCTTCTCTCAAAATGAGAGGTAAGTACACTTCAAGGCTCATCTCTGTTCTGGCACCAAGGTGGTGGAATGAACTTCCCCTAGATGTCCGTACAGCAGAGTCCCTGACTATCTTCAAGCGACGACTGAAGACCTACCTCTTCCTGAAACACTTAAATTAGCACTCTCCAAGTTTGTAGAATTCAAGAGTTATATTTATATTAAGTTTGTAATCTGGCGTACCAGTGTAGATTTATTCATTACTAGAGACTCAAAGCACTTTTGTACGTCGCTCTGGATAAGGGCGTCTGCTAAATGCCGCAAATGTAAATGTAATGAAGGTAGACAAGATAAGCAAATTGAGCAAAAACCAAAATTCCAGTCACACTGTACTTTTTGCAAGAAAAATAATCATACAGTCAAAGACTGCTTTAAATTAAGAGGTTGGGGTTCTGACCAAAATTCCCCCTCAAAAGCAGACAATGGAACACTGAAGCAATTAAAAGCTTTGATTATAAAACAAACGGAAAACAACCCAAAACAAAGGGAAGAGCAGACACAAAATCAAAATAGTCTATACAGCAATCTACAGCTAGAACTCGCGAACCTGTTAGCTAAATATAACAATCCCCAATAGGAATGTGTGGCCTCTGTTGAAATAGGGAGCATTATCAAAAGCGGCAATCGAATCAAAATAAGAACTAGTCTTGGAGGCCGGCTAGCTAATATCCTTGTTGATTCCGGTGCTGCATGCTCCTACACAAATATTCCTTTACCGCTCAGCACACACCAAATTCAGATCAAAGGCATAGGAGACACTGTAATGACAGCAACCCAAACACAGCCAGTACAGCTTGACTTAGGCGTGGCAGTGTTACAAGAGTCATTTTGGTATTTACCAGACAACAGTGAGGGTACTGTGTTAGGAATGGACATCATGCAAAAACATGGCTTGCATTGAGGGAGATCCACCTCCCCCACAAAGGCAATATCGTATCAAGCCAGAGGCAGAAGCCGCCGTGCATGAGATTGTAAAACAACTTGAAATAAGGGGCATAATTCGGCGGTGCAGTTCTACTACCAACTCTCCGTGCTTACCAGTGCCAAAATGGAAAATGGCGACTTTGCATTGATTACCAGCGTCTCAATAAAGTTTTGCCGAAAGCAACACCGATTGTGGCAAACCCAGCTACTATTTTATCTCAAGTATCAACAAATGCCTCGTGGTTTACGGTGCTCGATATTAAAAACGGGTTCTGGTCCATTAAAGTCAAACATGAAGATCAGTGGAAATTAGCATTTACTATCAATCAAATGCAATATACATGGGTATGAATGCCCCAAGGCCTTCACAACAGCCCAGCAATTTTTCACAGAGCTACGCTCAGTCCTTTACTAGGGACTGGCGAAGTCGTTCACTATGTAGATGACATACTGATCGCCACAGAGGGATCATTTGAGCATCACTTACAATTGGTTGATACAGTACTGAGGGTGATGGGCAAAGCAGGATTTAAAATGAACAAAGGGAAAGCCCAAATTGCACAAAAAGAAGTAAACTATTTAGGATACACGCTTACTCAGAGTCACCGAGCAGTGACCGATGACAGAAAGAAGTGCATTGCTGAACTGCCCCGACCTCATACTTTAAATGCCTTGCAAAAGATATTAGGAACAACTAATTATTTGCGAGACTTCATTCCAGATTTTGCTAATATGTCTGCACCATTACACTTACTGGTGAAAGGTAAAACAAAACCAAATGATGTGATTGAATGGGATAGTGAGCACGATCAGGCTTTTTCAAATTTAAAACAACGTTTATGTTCCGCGCCTGCTCTGGGCTTGCCCAACCCATCAAATCCGTTTCACATTCAATTCGAGACACACAACGTTACACTAAGTGGAGTGCTAGCTCAGAAACACGGGGGGAAATTACGTCCGATTGGATATTACAGCAGGAAAAAATCATTGGTAGAACAGGCTTTTGACCCATGTACACAGCATGTACTTGTGGTGCGTTGGATGATATCAAAAACAGAACCCATCGTTGGTTTCCAGCCTCTGATAATTCACACCATGCACACGCCAGTGCAAATGTTGACAAAGGGCCGGATAAAAGGAGTTTCCTCCCAACGATTAGCAAGGTGGCTAGCAGATATACAAGCTCGAGAAATTACCATAAAGAATACCCGAATTCTCCCACATCTGCTTGGAGATGGTGAAGGGCATCCACATACATGCCAGCCAGAAAAAGAAACAAAAAGTCTTGTGCATGACCAACCTCTGCCAGGGCAATTGTCAGTTTATGTTGATGCATTCAAGAGAGTGAATACCAGGAAGGCAGCAGGACCAGATGGCATCACAGGTCGGGTTCTGAAAGCCTGCGCTGACCAGCTAGCACCGGTGTTCACTGAGATATTCAACCTCTCCCTGGAACAGTCTGTTGTCCCCTCATGTTTTAAACAGTCCACCATTGTTCCTGTCCCGAAGAAACCCCAGCCCGCCTGCCTTAACGACTATCGCCCTGTAGCCTTGACCTCAGTAGTGATGAAGTGCTTCGAGAGACTGGTCAGAGACTTCATCACTGCATCACTACCAGACACACTGGACCCATTACAGTTTGCGTACCGTCAGAACCGTTCTACTGAGGACGCCATTGCTCATCTCCTCCACACCACGATGAGCCACCTGGACCAAAGAAACGGGAATTATGCAAAGATGTTGTTCGTGGACTACAGTTCAGCGTTTAACACCATAATTCCCTCCACGCTCACCTCTAAATTGGAGGTCCTGGGACTCAGCCAGCCGCTGTGTCAATGGATCTCTAACTTCCTGACAGACAGACCACAAGCCGTACGGGTGGGAAAACACACCTCATCCACCCTCACCCTCAGCACTGGCGCCCCCCAGGGTTGTGTTCTGAGCCCCCTGCTTTACTCGATGTACACATACGACTGTGTGGCCACTTCCAACTCCACCACCATCATCAAGTTTGCTGACGACACTGTTGTGGTGGGCCTGATCTCCAATAACGATGAGACGGCCTACCTACAGGAGGTTAAAAACCTGGAGAGATGGTGCCAGGAGAACAACCTTCTCCTGAACGTCAGCAAGACTAAGGAGTTGATCGTGGACTTCAGCACAAAGCGGGAGCGGTCATACCAACCGATAAACATCAGCGGGACCCCAGTGGAGAGAGTGGACAGTTTCCGGTACCTTGGTGTTCACATCACACAGGATCTTTCTTGGTCCTGTCACACCAACACCCTGGTGAAGAAGGCCCGGCAGCGTCTGTACCATCTGAGACGCTTAAGGGACTTTAAACTTCCCTCTCAGGTGCTTAAGACTTTCTACACCTGCACCATTGAGAGCGTTCTGACGGGTAGCATCACTTCCTGGTTTGGGAACAGCACCATGCAGGACAGGCGAGCCCTCCAGAGGGTGGTGCGTTCAGCTGAACGTACCATCCACACCGAGCTCCCTAACCTGCAGGAAATCTACAGCACGCGGTGCAGGTCCAGAGCCAGGAAGATTATGAAGGACCTCAGCCATCCCAACAATGGACTCTTTTCTCTGTTGCGTTCAGGGAAACGCTTCCGCTCCCTGAAAGCGAACACAGAGAGAATGAGGAGGAGCTTCTTCCCGCAGGCCATTAGGAGTTTAAATCAGGAAACACCCAGGATCTAAAAACTGGCCCACTCTCTCCATCATCACACTTCTTCTCTGTACATATCTCACCTTTCGCACCATGACACTTTAATCTCTCTGTACATATCTCACCTTTCGCACCACGACACTTTAATCTCTGGACTTGCACAGCACAGTGCACTTTATATTTAATTAAATTTTTATACCACACCGTACTGCACATGGACACTTTACGGACCTTTACACCACACCATACCGCACACGGACACTTTATGGACAACCCACCACTAAAATTGTCTACTGTTTACACTCTGTTACACATTGTTTACTGTTTACTGTTTCACTGTTTACTCCCATTTTTTTTTGTATATACATCTTTTTCTCCTTGTTTCACATTTATAGATCCTTATATATCTTTTATATCTTTATATTCTTATATTTTATTTTATTTTATATAGTTTTTTTATACTTCATACTTATTTATCTGCCTTCTTTTCTTTTTCCCCATCCTATTCCCTCATGCCGGACCGTCGTATAAAGCATTTCACTGCATGTCGTACCCTGTATATATGTGTATGTGATGAATAAAATTTGATTTGATTTGATTTGATTGCTTCTCATTTTCAACAAGATGGCCAATTCTTTACAGGTTGTGCAGTGTGGGCTCCTCACCTCTCTAACTTAGATACCAAACAACAGATATTGTTCAAATTACCATCAAACATGTCTGCACAAGAAGCTGAACTCATTGCTTTGTTGGAAGCAATCAAAGCGCACACAGGGGCACTCTGTGTGTATACCAATAGCCGCTACGCATTTGGTGTTGTCAATGATTTTATGGCTTAATGGCAACTCAGAAAATTCCTTACGTCTGCAGGAACGCAGATAAAACATTTCAACACCATAACAAAAATATGGCAAGTCATACAAGCGCGTGATACCCCCATTTCCGTTGTCAAAGTACGAGCCCACATCACCAAGCATCCTAACGAACATGAGCAAAACAACAACATCGTTGACCAACTGGCTAAATTTGCTGCAGTAGAAGGCAACAATTGGCAGGGCAACAAGCCATCTGCTTCTACCGTGAGTGCAATAAAGGTTTCTCCTATAGATCTCAAACAGTACCAAAAAGACTTGTGGGTCTCTGATGGAGATCTCATACCGCATTTAAAGCATGATCAAATGGTTAATGTTATTGAAGGTATTGTACTGGGAGACGGAAAATTTGTCATTCCTGAAGCCCTACAAAAACCAGTAATCAAGATGTATCATAAGTATGCTCACGTATCACCAGCAAAGACATTGCAGCTGATACAAAGACAGTTTTTGTGGCAAGGAATGACAGCAGATATTGAGAGATGGTGCAACACCTGTTTGGTGTGTGCTACGGTTAATCAGGGCACGCAAGGCCGAACAAACCTACTCAGGCCTAAACCACCTAAAGGGCCCTGGGAAAACCTCCAATTAGATTTCATTGGTCCGCTACCCAGTGCCAAGGAGGGGTACCGCTATTGTCTCAGGATAATTGATAAATTTTCAAAATGGGTTGAAGCAATTCCCACTCGCAATAACACAGCAAACACAGTGGCATGTGTGATAGCGAACCAAATCATCCCTCTCTGGGGGGCACCAATTCAAATTGAATCAGACCAAGGTATTTACTTTACCGGACAAGTCATGAGAAACATGTGCAAAATGCTAAACATCAAGCAAAAGTTCCATATCCCATATCGCCCACAAAGTTCTGGAATGGTTGAACGTGTCAACCGCACCATTAAAGAAAACATTGCCAAACAAGTTGCACAGCACCAGAACAAGTGGACTGAGGCTCTACCCACAGTTCTGACTATATTGCGAGCAACACCATCAAAGGCTACGGGCATCAGCCCGTATGAAATTATGACTGGAAGGGTGATGAAACTGCCCATTGATCCAGAGATTTCCCCAGCAGACTTGGGGCCCCTCATGCTTGCAACTCAGCAGACTGTTTTAAAACAATTGCAAGAGCAATTGAAGGTGTTATATGCACACGCTGCACTTAAACAACAACAGTCAGATCTGGCAAATGATGCACATTTCAATCCAAACTCTATAATCAAATTTGCAGAAGGAGACATTGTTATGATTCGTGTCTTTGTTAAACAAAATGGATTTTCCCAGAGATGGCACGGGCCATTTGAAATTAAAGCTGTTTGCAACAGCTGTGTGGCCGTGACCATCAGAGGAAAGATGAGATGGTATCACATGTCTCAATGCAAACCGTTCAAAGGTTCATTAAATTAACTGTGATATTTGTGTTATGTCTATTTTTCAGGACAGTAAAAGCAATCCCATGGATGCCAGATGTCCGAACAGTGTCGGGTCCCACCAGCATTGAATTAGGAGAACGGGTTACACTCACACACACCCCAAAATGTGGGAGATGGGTATGGAAATATACTAAGGGGCCATCCAAACCGTACACTGCAATTACATATAAAGATATAGTTACATAGCCTCCCGGTGTAGCACCGGATCCAAATTGTGCAACACAAAGACTACTCAAGATTTTTTTACAAGAAATGGCTCATTTTAATCCCAACAGCTTCTGTAATAATGTTTCAGTGCAAAACAAAACTGTCAAAAAGTATTCTAATATTCACAGCTTGGTAAAGCCCATTGAGTCAATTTTTGCAAAGACATAAGTGTTGTCGCCTTGTCATATGAGCTTCACCTGTGACTAATAATGGATCAATTATGTCTCAGGTGTGTATAAAAAGAACCCCAGTACACTAGACCTTCATATCAACTGCAACTAGACCTCTGCAACATGCCTAGGATTCACCCTGAGACTAAAGTTTTGATTATCAAGAGGCTGAAGACCAGATCCACTGCTGATGTGGCAGACACCTTCAATGTGTTTCAGCTTCAATACAGAGGATAAAAAAAAGATTTGAAGAGACTGGAGACGTTTTTGACAAGCCCAGGTCAGGCAGAGCCCGCAAGACAACTGCTCGAGAGGACAGTTTGTTGGCTCAAAAATCCAAGGCCAGCCCATTTTCCACTGCAGCAGAGCTCCACGAGACCTGGTCACCTGAAGTCCCTGTGTCAACCAGAACAGTTTGTCGGATTCTGTCTCGAAATGGCCTCCATGGTCGAATCAGTGCCCAGAAGCCAGCACTAAACAAAAGACAATTGAAAAACCGTGTGGCATTTTCCAAGGCCCACAGCCTGCTAAAAGGATGGATGCTTTAAAGTGGCAGAAGGTGGATTTTTCAGATGAATCTTCTGTTGAATTACACCACAGTCGCCGCAAATATTGCAGGAGACCTAATGGAGCCCGTATGGATCCAAGATTCACCCAGAAAACAGTGAAGTTTGGTGGCAGAAAAATCATGGTCTGGGGTTACATCCAGTATGGGGGTGTGCGAGAGATCTGCAGGGTGGAAGGCAACATCAATAGTCTAAAATACCAAGAAATCTTAGCTCTTATATTCCCAAACATAAAAGAGGCCAAATTCTGCAGCAGGATGGTGCTTCATCGCATACTTCCATCTCCACACTCCTCAAGGCGAAAAAGATCAAGATGCTCCAGGATTGGCCAGCCCAGTCACCAGACATGAACATCATTGAGCATATGTGGGGTAGGATGAAAGAGGAAGCATGGAAGACGAAACCAAAGAATATTGATGAACTCTGGGAGGCATGCAAGACTGCTTTCTTTGGTATTCCTGATGACTTCATCAATAAATTGTATGAATCCTTGCCAAACTGCAACCACTCACAGCACCACTACTTAATTTGCTGACATATTTTTGTATTTGCAGTAAATTTGTTCAATTTCTGTATAGGCGACAAAACTTTTGTCTTGCCAAAATTTGACCTTTCTGTCTTGATTAAATGATAAATCTTTTTTCAGTGAAACTAATTTATTTCAGTGCATTAAACATAATTTGAGAGGGTTTTAGCTTTTCAGATGAGCTATTTCTAACACCAATTGATTAATTAAAAGTCAGGTTAATAGCAGGTGTTTCTACAAAATAGATAAGCGACAAGACTTTTGTCAGGGACTGTAGACGAGACCTGTTGGAAATTTAGCAGGCCTTTTTGGTTCAATTAATTCTATAGCCAACACTTATAAAATAACAGGACAATCGCAATTTTCAATGTGGTTGGCAAACCAGGGGGCCACTGGTTTTCAACACATCACGAATAGTAATGAAAACATTATCAAAGCGGTTAGATCTGAAGTGCAAGCGCTTCTTGCAAACAGCTATACAATTTTCAATAAGACCTGTACCATCGAGCATGACTTAGCCTGCAGAACTTACGCACAAGATCTTTTTACTGTAGCACGACAGGAAATTTTAGATCTACGTCTCCATAAGACACCTAGGCATGTCTTAAATTATCTTATTGAAATTGTAGATTTGCATAGATGGCTTACCTCAGAAAAAATGAAAGATATCAATTATTCTGAACTTTTGTCAACGTTAATGATGTATACTGGCAGTGAGTGTTCTGGCTGCATTGGGCTGCATTTTTGCTACTTTCCCTTTAATTCACCCAGATCAGGTATATTTAAATTCCACCACTATACGATCTATTGGCATCGTAGTAAAATATCAAATCATTAATGGGACCACCTTACTGGGTATATGACTTTAAAGGGCACTGAGATCTTATTTACAACTCACACCTGTTGTCATGAAACATCTAGTTATATTATTTGTACTTGTAACACTTTACAACCATTTGCCTCTAATAATTCTAAAATTATTGATGTACAATCATTGCATGGTCATTCTGATGCTGTTCAGATTTCTCATACACAGTGGTGTTTCATCAGTGAAATTAACTCATTTACGTATGGAGGTCTGACCTGCCCTGCAAATCACACCTTCTGCTTGGAGGTGACAGAGGATTTCTCTATGGGTCAGATAAATATCTTGGGGAGAGTGCCAATTGACATTGATGTCTCCCCGTGGTGGGAGGACACCTTCTATGAACAAGGTACACAAACCTTGGTTGACACAATGGACTTGGTGCAGAATATGATTTTGCAGACTGAATATCATCTTAACCAAGCACAGGTGGAGACAAACCTGGCTAAGAGGACTGCAAACATCCAATCCAGCTCATCCACCCCCTCTGCACAGTATGTCTACACCTGGTGGGATTGGGTAATTCGAGGGTGTGCCATTAGCAGTTCCCTCATCTTTGTATTCACTCTGTTCCAGTGCTGCTACTTTCGACACCGCATTCATTCCCTACGTACGTCGGTTTATTCTGCCGTAACCCTTAGTCCTTTGCAGGTCCCATTTTTGCATCGACTATAATATCACTGAACCTTGGACAAAAATCACCATCCAATGATGGCCCATCAGGGACTGCTCTGAGTTTGCCCCAAGGGGCCAGGGGAGAAACTGTAAGGATGGTCAGATCTGTTCATGGTACCAGACCCCGAGAACTGCCATGCAACTTCATGAGGCCAGACCCCGAGAACTACCATGCAACAAAACAATAAACCTTCTAATCTGAGGAGAGGATCTCTTTGATCTGAGGAGAGAAAGCCATTTGTTCAGCTGCCCAGTCACCCATCCTTGAGCCCCCCTCTTTCCCTCCTGGGGAGATGGCCAGGTCAGGGAAAGGTGACTGAGAAGGTCCCGGAATTCAAGCTACTTTACTTGCATAATGTAATAATTACAATTTAGGAATGTATACATTTTACCTTCACATGTTTAGTATCATTTTAAAGGTCTCAGTTGGTTGGAAATATGATCTCAGTCCCATATCAGTAGAACAGACCCCAGGTTTGGGGAAATTCTGTCCTACTGACATAAGGGTTGCCCTGGAGAAGATCCTTACCAGGTGGTCTAGGTGACATTTGGTTTTTAGGTCACATCCTGTCCCAAGAAAGGGTGTGCAAAGCTTTTATCACTTTGAATTTACAAGTGTTTACGATGGTTTGGGTATTTAAGGAAATTTGGCGAAACACTCAGGCATACATTCGATAGTCAGAACTTCCCACACAGTCTCTGTGTGTCTCTATTGCCAGGTATAGTGATTCTTTAACATTTCTTTAGTAAACTGCATTGCTAAATTATTTGGTTTAATGTTGATCATGTAATGTAACTTTCTTCTATTATTTGTTTTAGATGTGACATTTGTTTATTGATTATTGCCTGGCAAATGAATGTAAAATTCTTGATTAACTCTGAAATTTCCTGAATCATTTATATCTAGTTGATTATGTAGTCTGGTGTTACCGCAAATCTGTGACCAGGATAGTACAAACTGAAGGCTCATGAACAGATGGAGCATAGAGCACAACGTCTGGGACCTTCTGATTTCTGACTATCTCTGACTTTAGCAAGTTATAACTAAGTGACTAAATACAGTATTCTTTATGCATGAGCAAGCATTGGGCGGCCTACTTAAAGAATATTAGTTTACCGTTATATCCTCTGACTAAGATTCGGACTGGCCAATGTGACTGATCGCTTTCAGTTTGTTGATGTAAATGGTGAGTTCTCCACACTCTCTGAGGTAAAGTTTGGTGTTCTGCAAAGATCTGTCTTAGGCCCACTGCTTTTCTCTTTATATATGCTGCCTCTGGGGGAAATTATACATAAACATGGTATTCTCCTCCATTGCTACGCAGCTGTATATTTCAGCAAAGCCAGATGAGAGAGATCAGCTTAACAATGTTGAGGAGTGTGTAAAGGACATTAGACAGTGGATGCTTAATAATTTTCTTCTGCTCAACTCAGATAAGATGGAAGTACTTTTACTAGGACCACATGCAGCTAGAAGCAACCTTTCCGATTACGTAGCATGGTGTAGTCGAATGGTGTTTCTGTCTCAGCGTGTACAACTGTCAAAGACCTTGGTGTTATTATTGACCCTAGTCTTTCCTTTGAGGCTCACGTGAATAATATTACCAGGATCGCCTTCTTTCACCATAGAAATACTGCTAAAATTAGAAATATGACGTCATTACAGGATGCAGAAAAACTAGTTCATGCTTTTGTTACTTCTAGAAGTGCATAAATAAGCTTCAGTTAGTTCAGAATGCAGCAGCAAGAGTCCTCACTAGATCTAGAAAACATGGCCACATCACCCCTGTATTAATCAGTCTACACTGGCTCCCAATCAAATCTCGCATTGATTATAAAATACTACTACTGACGTATAAAGCACTTAACGGTCTCGCACCGCAGTATCTGAGTGAACTTCTGTACCAGTATGATCCTCCATGCCTACTTAGATCAAAAGGTGCAGGTTATCTGTTGGTACCTCAAATAATGAAGACTACAGCAGGGGGCAGATCTTTCTCTTATAAAGCCCCACAGTTATGGAACAGCCTTCCTATCAGTGTTCGGGACTCAGACACAGTCTCAGTGTTCAAGTCGAGGTTGAAAACATATTTATTTAGTCAAGCCTTTTATCAGTAGATTTTTTTTTTAGGTAAAGGCTCAGATCTGGAGGGAACATGGATATAAAGTGTTTGGTGAACTGGGATATTCGTATGCTGTCGGCCCCTCACTCGCACACGTTCACTCAGGTTTGTTGACGGTGGTGTGGTGGGTCGTCTCTTATCCCAGAGATCCCTCATGTCTGTGTTACCTTCTGGTTCTTTCTTTTAGTTCTGCTGCCATAGCGAGTCTTGCCGGAGTCCAAACTGCACAGTGACATTAACTTTCATACAACAATAAAGACACAAAATAATCCATATCCTTCTCTTCCTGTCACCCTCTTCTCTCTCTCTCTCTCTCTCTCTCTCTCTCTCTCTCTCGGTCAAGTTAAACATGCTCCTGAGGTTCCAGTGACCACTGTTCCTGCCCCTCCCGACTTTGTGGATCTTCCCACTTCGTCCAGGCCTGCCTCTGGATAGTGTTCTCTTCGACTGGAGGCCACTCTGTGCAGCTTGGGACGGTTTCTCATCAACGCCTTGGGTGGTTCCATGAAATTCCGGAGTAAGAACGGGCGCTTTGAGGATGGATTGGACTGTAGTTAATGTCAACAGTCTCCTACACTGACTCAGGAATACAGTTCGCTTCTGATCATCATCACTGTACCCTGCAACATCGTATATCTGCTATAAATGGACATTCGGTGCAACCCAGATGAGGATGGGTTCCCTCTTGCATCTGGTTCCTCTCAAGGTTTCTTCCTTATGCCATCTCGGGGAGTTTTTCCTTGCCACAGTCGCCACCGGCTCGCTCATCAGGGACAAACTTACTTATAAAGAACATATTCACTTTTAATCACCACATTTTCTGTGTAAAGCTGCTTTGAGACAATGTTCATTGTTAAAAGCGCTATACAAATAAAAATGAATTGAATTGAATTGAATTGAATTGAATCTGCTACCTCTCTGCTTGGGCAGAAGAATCTTCTTCTTCTTCTGCTTCTTCTTCTTCTTCTTTCGGCTGCTCCCATTAGGGGTCGCCACAGCG
>JAAIIK010000244.1:283168-311120 GCA_014706435.1 Silurus glanis
GACTTTTTCATAAAAATATAATTTCAAAAAAATATAATAATAATGGTAATTATTAAAAAAAATATACATTGTCTTTTTCATAAGCTTTTTTTTCATGAAACTGTTAAATGGTGCAAATCAAAAGAAAAACAAAAAATAGTGACATGACAAATAATGTTTTGACAAAAATATGACTTTTGTAATCATAGTTATTGAAGTATGAAATTCGATGTTTTTTTTATATTTCTTTGCATATTTTAATAAAAGATTTGTGATGAAAAATAGTTTTGACAAAAATTTGTTTTTTTGATTAGCCATTGATAATTATAAAAAATACAAATGTTCAAATTCTGAAGCATAATTTAATGAAAAACCTTTAAAAAGCACAATAAGTGACTGAAAAATAAAAAAGTGACATTACAAATCATGTTTTGACTATACAATTATGTTTCTCATAAAAATTTGATATTCTTAAAATATACATTTTCATATTCATAAACATAATTTTCATTAATAACCATTAAAAAGTTAACAAAAATGTGACGACACATTGTTTTGACAACAATATGACTTTTTTCATAAAAATGTATTAAATATAATTTTTTTTATATTCCCATGCAATACTTCATTCAAAAAAAGTTAAAAGCTGGTATAAACAAATATAAGTATCAGGAATCCCCCTGCCACGGCCCCTTCGGCGGCCGTCAAACCTCGGCATTCCCCGAAGCTCCTCGCTCCTTCTCTCGTGCGTGCCCCGCCCGCACGGAGCTCAGTGCAATCGGGCTTCATCCCGAACACCTGTGACTCATTTTCACTCTCATCACACCCCACATTATAAGAACCCCACATTCACCTGCACCTATTGTCCGTTATTGTGTATGTTCGTGTGTGTCTGTGAAGGTGCCTGGTGGTGTGCGGCTCCCGCTACGCACCTTCTCCCGCTACGCACCTTCTCATCCCGGACTCCTCCCTCTCTCCACGGTGGCGTGTGTCTTTCCCAGCGCACCTCGGACTACCGACGCTTCTCCGTCGCTGCCTCCGCGCCGCGCTTCCGCCATCACGCACCGTGGATATTATTATTACGGACTGCCGTTTGCCGGATTATCCCGCTCTGCGGGTGTTTTGTGTTGGCTCTGCCTTTCGGTTTAAAAAAGACGCTGGCTTCTATTTCTGCCTCCGCCTCCATATTCGCCGCGTAACAATAAGACGAAAATTGTAACGACAAAATATAATTTTCTATAAAAATATGATAATTATGAAAATATGAATTTTCATGTTCAGAAAGTGTTTCAAGAAAACCCATTTAAAAAGTGCAATTTGTGAACAAAACAAACAGTGTCATGAAAAAAAAAATTTTAGAAAAAAAACCCAAACTTTTTTTTTTAAATGTGAAAATTATTGTTAAAATATAAATTTTTATAATTTGAAACACTATTTAATAATAAAATGTCAAGTGCAGTAAGTTAAAGAAAAACAAAAAAGTAACATGACAAATCATGTTTTGACAACAATAGGACTTTTAAATTAAAATTTCATATTTGTAATAATAATAATAATAATAATAATAATAATAATAATAATAATAATGGAATAGCCAGAATAGAATAGCCTTTATTTGTCACATATACATTACAGCACAGTGAAATGTTGTTCTTCGCATATCCCAGCTTGCTTGGAAGCTGGGGTCAGAGCGCAGGGTCGGCCATGATACGGCGCCCCTGGAGCACACAGAGGGTTAAGGGCCTTGCTCAAGGGCCCAAGAGTGGCAGCTTGGCAATACCGGGGCTTGAACCCCCGACCTTCCCATCAGTAAGCCAGCGCCTTAACCACTGGAGCTACCACTCCCCCACATATGTAACATATGAATTAAAATATTCAAATATGTAATTTCATTAAACATTGTTAAAAAGTGGAATATGTTATAGAGGTGACATGTCAAATTATGTTTAGACAAAAATATGAATGTTTACCAAAAATATTGATAACTTTTTGAAAAGGTAATTTTTTTCATAAAATAATAATTATGAAAATATAAATTTTTATATTTTTATGATAAACCGTTAAAAAAAGTGCAATAAGTGAACAAAAAATAATAAAGTGACATGACAAAACATGTTTTGTGAAAAAATATAAAATATAAATAAAAAAAATATATACATTTTCAGATTCATACGAATAAATTAATTAAAAACCATTAAAAACTAAAATACATAAACAAAAAAAATGACATGACAAATCATGACAAAACGACTTTTTTAAATAATATGATAGCCATTGTTAAAATATGAGTTTGCATATTTCTGAGGATCATTTAATTAGAGAGCAATACATGAATGAAAGGTTGACATAACAAATCATGTTTGACCAATATATGACATTTTTAATTACAAATATATTATTATTATGAAAATATAAATAATCAAAAAATAATAAGCATAATTTCATGAAAAATTGTTAAACAGTGCAAACTCAATGCGTCAATGAAAAACGAAAAAGGCGACATGACAAATCATGTTTTGACAAAAAAATAAAATGATATGAGATCATATGAACAACCATTAAAAAGTGCAATAAGTGAATGACAACCAAAAAAGTGACATGCACTGTAAAAAATGTGAAATTAACTGTGAATTTGTGTAAAACCACAACATCGAATTTTTGTAAAGTGAAAAACAATTAAACTGTGTTAAATTAACAGTAATGTTTTGTGAAGTACTCAACCAAACAAAACAGTAAATTTTACAAAAAGTATGCATTAAAATAATATATATTTTGGGTAAAATGTACAGCTTTTTTTAAATTAAATAGAAAAAATTCAGTATTTCAGAAAGCAGTAGAATGCAGTTAAAACTACAAAATGACAGTGTTGAAATACTAAAATTATTACAAACCCGATTCCAAAAAAGTTGGGACACTGTACAAATTGTGAATAAAAACGGAATGCAATGATGTGGAAGTTTCAAGTTTTAATATTTTATTTAGAATACAACACAGACGACATATCAAATGTTTAAACTGAGAAAATGTCTCATTTTAAGGGAAAAATAAGTTGATTTTCAATTTCATGGCATCATCACATCTCAAAATAGTTGGGACAAGGCCGTGTTTACCACTGTGTGGCGTCCTCTCTTCTTTTTATAACAGTCTGCAAACATCTGGGGACTGAGGAGACAAGTTGCTCAAGTTTAGGAATAGGAATGCTGTACAGGCTTCTAGTTGCTCAGCCATCTTAGGTGTTTGTCGCATCTTCCGCTTTATGATGCACCAAATGTTTTCTATGGGTGAAAGATCTGGACTGCAGGCTGGCCATTTCAGTACCCGGATCCTTCTTCTACACAGCCATGATGTTGTAATTGATGCAGTATGTGGTCTGGCATTGTCATGTTGGAAAATGCAAGATCTTCCCTGAAAGAGACGACGTCTGGATGGGAGCATATGTTGTTCTAGAACTTGAATATACCTTTCAGCATTGCTGGTGCCTTTCCAGATGTGTAAGCTGCCCATGCCACATGCACTCATGCAACCCCATAAGATCAGAGATACTGATCACTAAACTGACCACTGATAACAACTTGGGTTGTCCTTATCCTCTTTAGTCCGGATGACATGGCGTCCAAGTGTTCCAAAAAGAACTTAAAATTTTGATTCTTCTGACCACAGAACAGTTTTCAACTTTGCCACAGTCCATTTTAAATGAGCCTTGGCCCAGAGAAAACACCTGAGCTTCTGGATCATGGAAGTATTCCTGAGCCCATGTTGTGATTTCCATTACAGTAGCATTTCTGTATGTGATGCAGTGGCGTCTAAGGGCCCGAAGATCACGGGCATCCATTATGGTTTTCCGGCCTTGACCCTTACGCAGATTGTTCCAGATTCTCTGAATCTTTGGATGATATTATGCACTGTAGATGATGAGAACTTCAAACTCTTTGCAATTTTTCTCTGAGAAACTCCTTTTTGTTATTGCTCCACTATTTTTTGCCACAGCATTGGGGGAATTGGTGATCCTCTGCCCGTCTTGACTTCTGAGAGACACTGCCACTCTGAGAGGCTCTTTTTATACCCAATCATGTTGCCAAATGACATAATAAGTTGCAAATTGGTGCTCCAGCTTTTCCTTATATGTACATTTAACTTTTCTGGCCTCTTATTGCTACCTGTCCCAACTTTTTTGGAATGTGTAGCTCTTATGAAATCCAAAATAAGCCAATAATTTGGCATGACATTTCAAAATGTCACTTTCAACATTTGATACGTTATCTATATTCTATTGTGAATAAAATATACGTTTATGAGATTTGTAAATTATTGCATTCCTTTTTTATTCACAATTTGTACATTGTCCCAACTTTTTTGGAATCGAGTTTGTACATTTTACAAATGCATGTAATATTTACAGATAAAATAAGTACAACAAAATTCTATTAATAAAAATGGTTTAAAAAAAAAATATGTTACATGTCTGAAATGACTAGGCATTAACAATATATCAGTTCAGGCTTGTTTTTAAGTGTAAAAATTATATATGAAGTAGTGGTGTATTGCATACATTTTATATTTGTCTTCCAAATAGTTGTCATTTGTTTCATAGCCTAGGTGTTCATCAGTCTGCCATTTGTTATATTAAATTGCAAATGAAAAAAAGTTTCTGTTGTTTTTCAATTTAGTAATATTCATAATGTTTTAAGGCAATTTTATATGTAACGGTAATGATTTCTCATATAAAAATGTACATTCCCGCGTAAATTCACGTCTTGTGTAGGAATTTAAAATGATGAACTCTGCCTCGTCCAATCAGCATTAGACCTGATTCCTGATTGTCGCGGGAGCAGCCATCTTGAAGAAGTTAACAAGCCGTTATTGAGAGCGCGCTAATCAGCAAGCACATGGAGTTCTGCACTGGTAAGAGAAAAGTGATTTTTTTAAGACCTTGAAAGACTTTACCATACAGACACCTGTTTGTGACAGAGGGCATATTTTGTCGTCATAATAAATATGTCGACTTAGATTGTGGGTCTTATATGTAACGATCAAATCGTTCAAATTTTTTCTTTAATGCTGAATAGTGGTGTCCCCCCCGAGGAGAGTGGAAACAACTTTATTTCTTGTATGATTAAAAATGATTTCCTGTCGATTTTGCAGCAAAATACTAGACACATTGAGGGGTTATGTGCTGCATTGTAGAGTTCATAGGAATGAACCCCATTGTTTTTTTAAGTGTGTTAGTGATGACTGTAAGCGGACATTTTGCACTTACGCGGCTTTTAAAGCTCATTTCTATCGCCATCACAATGAGTCTGAACCCACTGTTACTCCCAGAACCTTTGTTTCAGAATTGAAATGCACCATGTCGCTGTGTGACCGCCAGTTTCACACCGTTAAAGAACTTATACACCACTAAAAAGAGCATATAGTGGAGGGGCGACCTGTGGTGTGTCCTGTAACAGGTTGTAAAAAAATGTTCACTGTTAAATCATCATTTACTGCTCATATGTCCAGGAAACATAGAGCATGTTCGATTGATAGCATAAGTGACATTTACAGGGAAGCTATTTTTCAGTCTTCCTCCTCCACTGCATGTGAAGATGCGTCCCAGAGCCCGAATGATGCAACACCTGAAGCCAGTGAATTGCCACAGAATTTCAGTGAATCATTTCTTAGGACTGTGTGTTTATTCTACCTAAAATTGCAAGGGCAGCTCCTGCTTCCAGCTTCAACAATACAGACAATTGTTGAAGAGATGCAGAATGTACACGAGTTGGGACAGGATTACACTTTAAGTAAACTACATTCACTTTTGAATGATGAAATATGTCTAACAGATGATATTGTTAGGAAAGTCTGTGAATGTGTAAAAAATTCAGATCTGTTCTCTTTCTGTCATCAGGGACCACTGAGAACAACATATTTAAGGGCTCAAACATTTAAGAAAATGTTCCAATACATAGAGCCTAAGAAATTAGGCAATGATGAAAATATGACACAAAGGTTTGCATACTACATACCTGTGATACAAACTTTAAGAAATCTATTGAAATCGGAATTATGGAAGTATTCAGTGTCAGAAACATCTTGTAAAACAGACTCAGATGATTTTGGTGACATAAGTGATGGCAAAAACTTTAAGTGCAACCATTTCTTCCTTGAAAATCCAAAATGCCTAAAAGTAATTCTTTACCAGGATGCTTTTGAAATTGTCAATCCACTTGGTTCTGCTAAGAAAAAGCACAAAGTAGTTGCAGTGTATCTTTCTGTAGTAAATTTACCTCCGCATGTACGGTCCAATACTGATCACATGTCACTTGTCTTGTTATGTGCCGAGAAAGATCTTAAACAGTTTGGAAGTGCGAAGGTTTTCTTAGAGCTATTAGTGGATTTAAAAGATTTGGAGGAAAACGGAATAACTGTAGGTAGTGAAACAGTCAAAGGTGCGCTGTATTGTATCGCAGGTGATAATTTGGGTTCACACAGCATTGGTGGGTTTACTGAAAATTTCAGTAAAACAGTAGAGGACACATGCCTGGCAGGGGAAGTAGAGATGAACCACGTTTATTTGACTCCCACCATTGTTGTGTAATTGTGTAAAATCTATAATTTTTTTTATAGGTTTATTAAAAAAAATGTTCTTCTTAGGTCAGTCCTGCTTTTCTTCTAAGAGGTTTATGTTGTGTGTGGATCGGAACATTGTACTTGAAAACATCACCTCTTTCATCACTGCCTTCTGCTTGATGTTTGGGAGCTATTATTGCTTTAATATTCATTACCCATCAGACCTGGCATCAACTCTGGAGTTTTTGCAGAGGTAGGTCTTTTTGGATAAACTTTATATGATTTTCACTTTATTGATTTGAAACAAATCTAAGGTAGCTCATGCAGTGGCTTGGGGGCTAGGGCCCTTGTCACTTTGACTGTTTACCAATATAAAACTTTACTATGTTTCACTAATTTCACTTTACAATACGATTTCGTTGGTAACATTAGTTAACTATGTTAGCATGAACTAACAATCAATAATACTTTTATAACATTTATAAATCTAAATATTAATTTCTAAATGTACTTATGTTTCATAATGTTGTATCTGTTAACATTAGTTAATCCACTGTGAACTAAATTGAACAATGAACAATTGCATTTCTAATTCAATTGTAATAGAATTAATATTCATAATTTGTTTAGGTTAATGCATTAACAACTAATGTGTCAATAGTTAATGTTAATTCATGAACGTAAACAAACTATGAGTAGTAAATTTTACATAATTTATTGACATTTGTTAAAAGATTAATCATCAAATAAATTAAAGATTGTGAAGTTGTTTTTGATCACCTTTTTTCTGCTTTACCAAGGTGTTTTTTCTCCATCAACCCGGAGAAGGGCACCAAAGTTGAGAAGACAAACACCGCCCGTCTTCCCGTCAACCCAAGAGTTCTTACATTAATTTAGGAACTTTCAGATCATGAGTGGCGTGATGTCTGAATATGGACTAATGTCAGTCAGTTTTCTGACTTGAGACACACTCAACTTGAAGGACAGTTTCACCTTTTATGCCCAGTTATTTCAGATTAAGAGGCAAGTAAATGTTTCAGATGATATTGTTAAAGATGCATTCAGTTTGTATACAGCTGTTACAGAACTTTATTGCTCTTGTGATTTTTGAGTAGCATTCCTGTATCTAAATTGTAACCACTTGTTTGTATACCCTGTTCCAGGTCCAATGAGAGAATCATTAATCTGTCGCATTCTCTTTATTGTATTGTGTATAGACAGTAGTACACATTACTAATTTATGTTAAGAAATTAGAGATGTATATTTGCTGCTTTGTGGTTACTAAATCCTTCAAGGCACTTTAATGTTTTTTTTTTTTTTTTTTGCTCTCATTACTTCTCCTCCACATCGAGAGGGGTCTGCTGAGGTGGCTCGGGCATCTGTTCCGGATGCCTCCTGGACGCCTTCCCGGGAAGGTGTTCCGGGCGCGTCCCACTGGGAGGAGACCCCAGGGAAGACCTAGGACACGCTGGAGAGACTATGTCTCCCGGCTGGCCTGGGAACGCCTCGGTGTCCGAGGTATCTCTGCTTAGACTGCTGCCCCCGCGACCCGGCCCCGGATAAGCGGGAGAAGATGGATGGAGATGGATGGCTCTCATTACTTTATCTTTTAAGGGATATCTACTTTGGTGTTTCAGTTTTTACATCCCTAATCTGTGTACACTGGGTTGCAGTTTTTCAAAGTCAATGGTCTATAAGGTGGTACAGTTTAAAAGTGCTTGCAAAATTTTATATTGAAATGTACAGTTTTAAATTGTAATGTATTTTTTACAGAATTATTTTGGCAACCACAGCTGCCAATTTTTTTCTGTGAAAACAACAGGGATTTTTTGTTTAAATGCAAAAGGTTTTTCCTATTTTTTACATAATTCACAAGTAAATTTTACGGGACATTTTTGTATTTTGTACATAAATATTCTGGGGAGTGTACAGTTTAAAACAGTAAATACGTGTCAATTTTTACATAAATATTCTGGAGAGTACACAGTTTTAAACTGTAAATACGTGTAAATGTTTACGGGATATCTTTGTATTTTATACATAAATATTCTGGAGAGTGTACAGTTTTAAACTGTTTTAAAGTTTACATTTTTAGTGTATTTTTAACTGAATTATTCTGGTAACCACAGCTGCCAAATTTTTTTTGTAAAAACGACAGGTTTTTTTTTTACAGTGTGAAATATCATATGTTAACAAATAAATGCTTTTTTTTTCAAATTCTTTTTATTTAAAAAAATCAATAATCACAGATACAAAAATGTAAACAGAAATTCTCCATTTATCCTTTTTAAACAACAAAGAGCAAACACCCCCACCCCACCACCCAAAACACAAACAAACCCCCAGACAAAGACACACACACATGCGCACACACACACACCCCACATCCCCCTGTTAAAACAACTTTGGACCAAGTTGTTCATTCAACCCAAATCACTGATTAAAGTCACATATCTCTTTTTTCTTCAGCTAACAGTGTAGTTGTTCACTCAACTCAAATCAATGAGTAAAGTCACATATCTCTTTTTTGTTCAGCTAACAGTTTTTCTAGTTAAAATTACTTGTAATTATTTTCCAATGTATCCCAATAAATTATGTTATGTGAACATTTTTCTATGAGTTTTATGGACAAAGATGTTTTGTTAGCATTTACACAATGTTATAAAATAAAACTATAAATGCAGACTTTAAGTTTTGTTTGTTTATTATCTTGAATGTCTTGAATACAAACAAGGTCAAACAATAGCCATACCTCCTAACAGAAAAAAAAGAAAGTCAAAATAAAAATCCTGGAAAAATGTCAATCAATAAAAAAACAAACTGAAGATAATTGAAGATTCACTTTTAACCTTTTAACATGTAAAGGCTTTGACTCTATTCCTTAGATGCTTAAAACATTAAAACACCAATAAACATGTAAAATAAAACATATTAAAACATAGAAGTTCAACACTGGATGGTCTGCCTACCTTTCAACAATGTAACTGTCACGGTTGCGGAGTGACTGAAGCAAAAACCCAGGGATAGTAAAGAAACAGGTTTTAATGAAGTAGCGATGCAACTGGTAAATAAACAGAAATGCCGAATGAAAAGCAAATGATTCTTCGGGGAGGAAGAACAGAGCGGTCTCTGGAGGGACAGAGTTCGCGGTGGTATCCACAGGAAAGTAGATAGTCGTTTTGCGAGGTCAATGTGTTCATCTACGTGAGATAGTAGAACTGATGGTGAATGAGAGAAAGTGAGGGGTTTATGTAGGGCTGCGGTTAACGAGCTGCAGGTGCCGATACTTAGTATGATGGGGACAGACTACGTGTGTGTGTGTGGAGCTGAGGGATGGCGTTGCAGGAATAGTTGGTGCGCAAAAGGGCTTCAGGAGAGACACGTGAAATACGGGGTGAATCCGGTACAGAGGAGGGAGGTCGAGCTGGTCGGAGACCTCGTTGACCTGGCGAATCACCCGGAACGGCCCAATGAAGCGGGGGCTCAGTTTCCTGCACGGGAGACGAAGCCGCAGGTCCCTTGTGGAAAGCCACACCCTGTCCCCCGGTTGGTAGAATGGGGACTCCAGCCGACGTGCGTCCGCATGTCTTCGTGTGTCACGGAGGGCTCGGCGGAGTAGGGTCATTTTTGGGACCGACTCCCACACCCGGATGCTCTCCCGGAACCAGTAATCGACGGCAGGGATGTTGGATGGCTCGTCCGACCATGGGAACAAGGGGGGCTTGAACCCCAGCACGCACTGAAACGGGGTGGTGCTCTGTCGTAGGGAGTTCTGGGCGTACTCTGCCCAAGGCAGGAACCGGCTCCACTCCGCCAGATCCTCATGGCAGTACGACCGCAGGTAGTTTCCCAACTCCTGGATTTTCCTCTCCGTCTGCCCGTTGGATTGAGGGTGGTAGCCAGACGACAGGTTGACCGCCACGCTGAGGAGCCGGAAAAACGCCCTCCAGACGCATGACGTGAACTGCGGCCCGCAGTACGACACTATTTCCTCCGGGAGACCGAAGTTCCGGAACACGTGGTGGAAGAAGGTTTCGGCGGTCTCCAGGGCGGTGGGCAGGCCAGGGAGAGGTATGAAGCGGCAGACTTTGGAGAATCGATCCACCGCCACTAGCACGCAGGTGTGACCTTCAGACCGCGGCAGGTCCGTAACAAAGTCGATGCCCAGGGCCGTTCGGGGATCGACAGCGGGACCAGCTTACCCACAGGTAGGTGGCGCGGGACCTTAGACATGGCACAGGTCGGGCAGCCCTGGACATAACGTGCCAAGTCCCTGTGCATGTTGGGCCACCAGAATCGGGCTTGGAGGAAAAGGAGGGTTCCCTGGCACCCCGGATGGCCAGTACCCGGAGTATCGTGGACGGAGTTCAACAAGGCGGGACGGCAGGCCGTAGGGACGAACTTCCTGCCATCCGGGCACCCGGGGGGTGCGGGCTCCTGACTTGCGGCCGAGAGGATTTCCTCTTCGAGGTTCCACACGATAGGGCAGACGAACAGCTCGGGAGGAATCACGGGTTCTGGTTCGACAGGTTCATCCAGACCGTAGACGCGGGAGAGGGCGTCGGCCTTGCCGTTCTTAAACCCCGGTCGGTAGGTGAGGGTGTAGCTGAACCGGGTGAAGAACAGGGCCCATCGGGCTTGTCGGGGGTTCAGCCTCTTGGCCTCTCTGAGGTTTTGCAGGTTCTTGTGGTCCGTGATCACCACGAACGGATGTCTTGCCCCCTCCAGCCAGTGCCTCCACTCCTCGAGTGCCAGCTTGATGGCGAGGAGCTCCCGGTTCCCAATGTCGTAGTTCTGTTCGGCGGGGAACAGTTTCTTCGAGAAGTAGGCGCAGGGGTGAAGTCGAGCGGGGCTCCCGGAGTACTGGGAGAGGGTAGCCCCGACCCCAGTGGATGACGCGTCCACCTTCACGACAAAGGGACGTTCAGGGTTCGGGTGATTGAGGAGTGGAGCTGCGCAGAACCGATCCCGGAGATACATTCGCATTCAGACGGGATTAGATTTCTCAGAGGACCGCCGAGTTTGCTAAAAAACAGTAGGTAATTTGCTCTTGAATTTTTACAGAGGACGTGTGAGAGGCAGATTTAGACGGGATTCAAATCACAAAGTACGTCTGTGAAACAGAAATTTCTCTAACGACCCCCTGTAAAACTAGTCCCATCCGAATAGGGCGATTAACATGTTACCTGTTGATCAAGCTTGTTAAGAAGGTCTTCCATCTCTTTTCCAAAAGCCCCCTGTCTTGCTCTGTACAACTTCAGAAGTTGTGGTGCATGTTGGTGTACCGATGATCTGAATGTACTGAGGAGGTCCACATTGGTAATGCGTTTGAATTCATTACCTATCTGATGAGAGAAAAAACAGGCGTCAGCTATAAAATTGTTTAAAAAAAACATCACAAAAATAAGCTCAGTTATAACGACTACTACAGCTAAATACTTCCTGTTAAGACTATTACTTTTACCTCATTAGGAAGAGACAGGGCAGGCCATCGTTCCAGCACCTCAGACACCATTGGCACCACTTCCACAATCTCTTTTCATCGAAGTGAAAATGTAAGGCTCATTTTCTGACTGATGAGGATCTCATTTGTAGTCTTCTTCTTTAGCTCCTCTACCAATATGAGTCTTTCCTTCTCTAGAGTATCGTCAGACTGGCCTGCATGATGATCTGGTAAGTAATTAACCTCTCCTCGTATTTTTCTTGTCTTCACCATCTCCTCCTCCTGTTTTCCTGTTGATACCAACTTCATGGCAACCAGCTGATCGCAGTTTGGACCTGTAATTGCCAAGTTTGTATTTTATGCTCATTTTCCACCCATTACCTGGCTCTGTAAGGCAAGGATGTTTCAACACAAGTGCAGAAGCAACAGTTTCAATTTCTTCTGGTTGTGGGTATGCTTTAAGAGCAAATATTGCCTCTGCAATTTTCTCCAAGATGTGCGACTTCATTTCTCTTGGTACACTTAAAGCCTTGTTTGTTTGTTCATAAACCTTATTTGCTTTGCGAAGCCGCAACTCAACATCATACGAGAAAGTAGGAATTGGAAAAGGTGACGGCCACTGCAATGTACTTCTTATATGGCTCTGAACGATGGTTGAAGGGCTCTGGGAGGAAGATGCTGACACACTGGCAGTATCAAGAGAGGAAACAGATTTTGTATCGGACTGTTCAAGCACAGATAAATCTTTGTCCCACACAATTTTCAACACAGCCCTTTCAGCAGGCAGCTCAGAAATGTCTGTTAAATTGCACAGTTCATTTCCAAAGTCAGGGTCCTCATATTGTAGGAAAAAGTCTTCCTGAATCTCCAACTTTGTTTTAAATTCTGCTTTTAAATTATCCACCAAGTCTGGCAGTTGTGGAAGTTGGACCTTCCAAATATTTTGGGGTGAGATGAAGACCCAAAGCAACATTATCTGAGGGGACAAGAAACCATAAACAAGTTTTCTCCATGTGCGCATGGCATAATTATAACTTTACATGTCAAACTTTGCAAGCTACAAAGCTTTCTGTAAATTCACAGAATTGTTTAGAAAACTTGCTTGCCCTTTAATGTAGACGTAAGACTTTCAGAGATACCATGATCTTTCCTTCTACCTAATATGCTTGTAGATCTCTATCTCTGGATGCATGTTTTCAACAAGCTCGAAGGACCTGTAGTGTTCCAAATACCAGGATGAAAGTTTGTCAGAGATAAATGATACACTGTTGTCAACAACCAAAATACTGACAATCCTATAAAATTCTGGCAAACCACTGCACTGCACTGCCCTGCAGAAATTATCATGTCCTTAACATATCGCACACCTTGTAGGTGTATATCAGAGCTTAAAGAAACTGTTCTCTGCTGAGGATACTTTTTTGTGACCGCTGCTCTCAGTGTTGGATCTAATGAATCTGTCTCAACAACTTTAAGACTCTGAACACACAACTGTGCCTTGAACAAAGAGTGTCCCTCTAAAAAATAAGCAAACATTTGCTGATGCTTTGTTGCAAGTGAGAGAAGCGCGTTCTTGAAATTGTGGGTATCGTGCACAACGTTTTTAAAGAAACTGTGCTTTGCTTCGAATCTAATCGTCCATAATTCCACTTGCAGCCCAAAGCAGCGGATCAGGTGTGGATAATGATCGACAAAATGATGTTTTGGTCGTATGTTGAAATTAGGAAAAGTCTCTGTAAGTAACTTACGATGTTCTGTTATTTTACTCTCCAAATAGCACAATGTCTCATCTGAGAACTTTGTAGATACAACCAATTCCACAATGTCCTTGAGGTCCATTAAAATCTCCCATGCAGGGTAATTTTCTGGGATACTGCTGCCAATGAGGAGAGGGAGTAATCGCAACAGTATCCAATTCTCATGCCCATTGCCACCGATTGTTCCTTTTGCTAAGCTTGATTTGGGAATTTTCTGTGGTTTATTTGTACGATCTGCATACTTGTAGGGGAATGACTTGATACGACTATTCAGTTTCTCAAGTGATATGAATCCTTTTGAAATCATGTCCTTCAGACAGAAGGACTCTTGAGTCCTTCAGACTCAAGAGGGACGATTCCTTCAAAGAAGTCATGTAAGACATCTGCAGGAAATCCTGTAATTGGATGAAAGTATGATAAGTGCTTGCTCAGAATACACTCGTTTTTCACACCATTCAAGCTACGGTGCTGGTCATCATTTTGAAGTTCCTTCAGCAGACAGTCATGTTGTTCTGGAGTTCTTAACTGAAAATCTCCAAGCTCAGTGCTGGCAATTTGTTTATTATTGATTAGGCAGAATCTGCAAAAGTTCTCAACAATGAAGCTTTCTTGGAAGCCTGCTAGTCCGTGTGCTCCAAGGTTATTGGCACAGACACAAAACACAGTTCCTTTCACGTACTGCTGTAGAGCCGGAACAAATATCCCACCTGTTCCAGTATCTTTATATCCTTAACCAATAGATCAAGGAACCTCTCATAACCAAACAATCGCACATCATCAACCTTTCCAAGAACTGCTAGATTAATTAGATTTAGACTTGAACGACTTTTTGAAGACAAATTTAGAATGACCCAATATACAGGAGTAATTTTATGAATCTTTCTTGAGGTGCCGAGAGGGTAGCAGACTTCAAAGTCGTCTATGTATAAACCCAAAGCAATGCCACGCTCTTTGTCACCTAAAAGTTTGTTCTCCTTGTAGTATTTTCCATCCTGAAAATAGTTGTATTGGCCAGGCAAAGACTCTTAATTAAACACAATCTTGTCCAAAAACTCTCGATGACCAAGTAAACACTCCAGGTGCTTTGCAATTGAAGCATAGACGAAATAATTTTTTTGTGTCCTGTCATATAAATATTCAATAGGTTCAATCAGTTCAAACTGCTCCTTAAATTAAAAATTACTTCTGTAATCTGTAGAGAATTTGCCTTGTGCTGAAGTTGTTACAAAAAGAGGATTTGTTGGTATAAGTGCATCTGTAATGTCTTGCACAACCTGATTATTATCTGTTACAATGTTATGCTTGGCAAGTATCTCCCTAATTGTAACAAGAGCATAACAATTAGAAAAATCTAAAATGTAATGTAACTGTTCCACTATTTTCTGTATTGCACTTTTAGAAATATGCAAAACTGTTTGCATAGAAAGAAAAAGTTGCGCAACTTTACGCTCAAGTATATCAACATCAACACTTTCTGTGTCCTGTTCTCTCCTTTCTCCAGGCCCTTGTGATGAGGTTGCAGGTTCATCATTGTTTAACTCTGTCTCTGTGACTTCCAAGTCTTCTCTTGAGTCCTTATTTACTAATCTGAAATCTTGTATGGTGTGATTCTTATGTTTTCTTGTTCTGTGACTGCAAAGCTAGAACGATTGTTGGTTTTAAATCTGCATTTCTGGAAGGGGCACGGGACAGTTTCTTTATTTTGTAGATGTCTTCCAAGGTGAGCAAAGTATTGGGATTCAGTACAAATCTCGTTAAAATCACACAAGTCACACAAAAATGTCCAATTTTCTCGAAGTTTTCTGCTTCTGTTGTGTATTCTTGTAAGATGTGATTTGAGTGCACTTCGGGTTTTAAAGGTGCAAATACAGTTATCATAAAAACAATTCCAATTTACTCGTCCTCCATGTCGCAGTTTTGTGTGTTTTAGAAGAACATCTTGAGAAGAGTGGGCAAATTTGCAAATTTTACATTGCATGCTGAGCTCTGAAACCAGAAACCCCAGTAAATAAGCTGTATATGTGTTTGTGCCTATTGCTGACCAATGTATGTTATGCTATGGCGTACAGGCAAATATGATGTACAACAACAAAACAAATATCTACAAAAAATATCTATAGAGAAATATCTATAAAATATTACCAGTATATGGGTCAAAACACTACACTGGTCTAGGTCTGTTGGTAAGATAGAAAATTAATCAGCATCACAAACACCAGTATTTTTTTTCTTTTTTAAAATCCATCATGTAAATTCTTAAAAAATAATAAAAGTTTAACTTGCATAAAAATACTGGTGTTCTTGTGATAAAGATTTATTGATCATGTTACCAAAAGGCCTAGACCAGTATTGCATTTTGACCTATTCCTTAGTGCTGCTTACGACTTAAGACTTGTGTTTAATGCTAGAGTGAAATTCGTTTTCTGTGCTTCGTCACCGCGATCAGGCCATTCTGTGTAACAGCAGCATCTCTTGACAGTAATCTAAAATTTTAAATATCTAACTGGATGGCCTGTTGTTGCATCATGGGCAATGGGCAAAAATTGATTGCAATTTGTATCATGCCCATTGTAAAAGAAGAGTTTTAAGCGCATTACATAATAGTCTTATACTATTATCTATGCCGAACACGACAGCGATACGGCAAAAGGCAATAAACTTATTAAATACAAGACATTTGTAGGGATCCATTGATTTAAAACACACAATTGTGCTTTATACTGGCATTAAAAACTTTAACAAGAGTATATAATTGCATGTCGCGATGTTTCACAAACATTTCAACAATATAATAAATGTAATAAAATGAATAAAGACACTTACTTTAATAAACGATGAAGTTTGGGTTGATTAGTTCGTCATGATCTCCTGCCCGCACATTTTGTCCGATAACTGTGGTAAATAAAGCCATTGCAAACCATGAAGTTAGATTTGCAAGATATAAAACTGGGATTGCGACATATTTTCACCTTGATAAGAACGTTCATGCAGAGCCGGTGCCAGACCATAACTAACTAACTAATCAGCAACAATAACTTGCAAAAACGAGGCATAAAAAAACAATACAGTGCACGGGCACACACATACAACTAGTACACACTGTCAGCTCATTTACCGTAAAGAAAATCACAAAATAATTACGGTATCCAGCGTTCACAAACGCTTCCACACGGCTCGTGCCAACATTAAATTTACGAAAGCAAAAAAAAAAACGCAGAATCAGCTTTTATGCTTACTCAAGCCAGTCTCGATTAATGTACCAACT
This sequence comes from Silurus glanis, assembly GCA_014706435.1. Classification (NCBI taxonomy): domain Eukaryota; kingdom Metazoa; phylum Chordata; class Actinopteri; order Siluriformes; family Siluridae; genus Silurus; species Silurus glanis. The sequence goes on from JAAIIK010000244.1 coordinate 300,163, forward strand.
AGACAAAAAAAAAAAGCACGTTTTTTTTTTTGCCACCGAACATGCGTGCAGGGTACTGTTTTAATTTTCTTGATTAGGTTGATCGATCCCAAGATCATCCACGGCCTGTAGATTTGAAAATTCCGCCTCGGCTCCATTAGCCCCAGTTTCCGAGTTTGTGCTAACAGGTGTTTCCGTGATGTCAGATGGAATAGGCGGTGCTGGCTGAGAAGGCTGAGTGATAGTAGTACATTCTAAATCTAAAGAAGGTCTTGCAGAAGTAGAACCGACGAGCCATTTTCTAATATCCATATTTTAAATGATCCTTAAAATGTTGTGTAAAAAACACGTTGCTAGCATCAAGGCTTTACTCCATGTACACATGCTAAAGATGCACTGAAACATGAGACACCGCAATGCAACCAATCAGAGAAACAGGTCTCTTTTCATTAAGAATAAACACACATCAACTGTAGTTTCTCATTTTTATCACATTAGAAATAATGAAACATTCAATGATTCATTTATTTTAATTATTCTTGATATATATTAAAAAACTTTCTTTCGGCTTCTCCCGTTAGGGGTCGCCACAGCGGATCCTCCGCATGTTTGATTTGGCACATGTTTTTATGCTGGATGCCCTTCCTAACGCAACCCTCCCCATTTATCCGGGCTTGGGACCGGCACTGAAAGTGGCTGGGGTTGGTTCCCTGACCGGGGATCGAACCCGGGCCGCAGCGGTGATATATTAAATGAATTAAAAACTGCGTAACGCAGCACAACAACCTCTTTGGGTTTGCCCCCCTTAACGCCGGCACTGCGTCCATGCAAACTTGCTTCAAAATAATAAGCTTGACCAGTGACACTACATTTCTTAATTAAGACTTTCAAAACCAGGTCAAAAACAATTGTACATTTTACTCGCATTAAAAACTCTAACTAACATTAGATACATTTGCATGTCGCAAACAATGCTTAATGCTCACACTGGTGTTTCACAAACATTACAAACATTTAAACATTATAAAAAATATAATAAAATGAATAAAGATGCTAACTTTAAACGCTGACGTTTGAAGGGTTGATGTAGCTGTCCTGAAGCTTGACTGATGATCAAAATGGCGCTATCATTCCATGTGCACTCCAACGTCTGCACGTTATAGCGCGCATGCTCCAACCACCAAGCCAACTTGTGTGCTTGTAAACTTATATGTGCATATCCAGTCAACATTTCAAATTAAGTTGGTCAGACAATTTTTGAACCAACTTATTTCTACTTATCAAGTCAACTTTTTTGAGTTTTATTGTCCTGTTAACTAATAGATATGTTATTCAAACTTTTCAAAAGTTGGATTTTTTACAGTGTATTGCTTTCCAGTGCAGAAGTATGCAACATCTGGCCAACAAAGATGAGAAGGCTAAAACATCTTTGTGTGCAGAACTCAGTGATACCGACTCATTGGTAACCCCAAATATAGCGATCAGTGGGAATGGCGTCAATTGCATTTCAAATATGGAGGACATAATGCCGAAAAAACCTGTCCAGAATGCGTCATTTTGGGCACAGAAAAAACATATGACTTAAATGACAGGGGAAAGCATGACATCTGTCACATCTGTCCTCAACCCCGGGATAGATTTTTGCTTGTTTTGATTTGGAAAGATGAATTCTGTACAAAACCTTAAACTGAATTAGACTCAAGCGGGCACAGGAAGTGGTAGACCGTATCCTATCTACGGCCTTCTCCCTCCGTTCGTGGCCAAACTGCAGCCCTAACTCCTCCCCCCAAGCGGTCCTGGTTTTATCTGTATTACAGCTATTGAGAGATAAAATGAAACTGTATATCCGGGAAATCAAACTACACTGGTGTGGAGTAAACATGACTAAACTCTCCCAAGGTTGCTTGGGGGGTACAGAGGGAAAATTGGGAAGGCATTTAAATACAAAGATGAGGACTTGGAGATATCGAAAAAATGAGCTGTAGGCAGCCCATACTCCAAGGACAGGCTGGTGAAACTTCTAAAGATGTCATCTTTGTACAAATTATAAAGTTGCTTGATGCCTTTTTCGTGCCATAGTGAGAAAGCTGAATCTAAAAGTGACGTGGGAAACAAATGATTTTTATTCAAGGGACCCAGTGCTGACAGAGCCCTAAATTTAAAGTGACGCCTAAACTGAAACCAAATCTTAAGTGTGTTCAGTACGACTGGATTGTCAGTATACCGAGATGGTTTGATCGGAAAAGGTGAGCAAAGCAGAGCAGATACAGAGGATGATCTACAAGACAGTAGCTCATAGATTGCACCAAGTGGATTCTGTTGAATTGGTCCAGAAGTTCAGTTTTTGGCTATGTGCAGCCCAGTAGTATATTTGAAAATTGGGCAAAGCAAGCCCACCACTGAGCCTACATCTCTGCAATAGAGTCTTATGGATTCTGGGCGGTTTTCCACCCCAAAGAAAAGAATTAATCATTCTATCTAAAGAATCAAAAAAATACGTAGGTAAAAAAAAAAATAGTGGAAGCGCTTGAAAAAAATAAAGAAACGGGCAGAACGTTCATTTTAACTGCATTTATTTTTCCTGTTAAAGACAGAGGCAGACTGCTCCACAAAATCCGACTTCATGTCTGCCACAAGCTTGGCATGAAAAAGTTTGGGTAAGGAACGGGTCACCGTAATACCAAGGTATTTAAAGCCTGAATAGTTGAATTTACATGGCAGATTCAGACGCTGAAGTTGTAGAGCGGTATTGTTTACCGGATAACACTCACTCTTATAGAAATTCAGTTTGTATCCCGAGAAAGAGCCAAAATCATCCAAGATAGATAAAATGACAGGAACAGAGGCTGCAGGATCCGTCACATATAGCAACAAATCATCAGCATATAAGGATACCTTATATTCCGCCCCCTTGCGAGTTACACCCTTAAAGGCTAATGAGGATTTAAGTTTAATGGATAATGGCTCAATGGCAAGGGCGAATAGCAGTGGTGACAGTGGGCACCCCTGCAGGGTTCCACGCCCGAGACTGAAATAATCAGAGCTAATATTATTTGTACAAACACTGGCTTGTAGAGATTTATAAAGGAGGCGGATCCAGGAGACAAATGTATCACCAAACCCAAACTTCTTTAATATTGCAAACAGGTATTCACACTTGACTCTATCAAACGCTTTCTCAGCATCCAATGAGACCACAACCTCAGGCAAAGGAGATGACTGCTTAGAGTAAATTATACTGAAAAGTGAACAAATGTTAAAAAATGAATGTCGCCCTTTTATGAATCCAGTCTGCTCCATAGATATGATACGTGGTAGTACATTTTCTAAGCGGGATGCAATCACTTTCGCCAGCACTTTCAAGTCGGCATTCAGAAGCGACAGCGGTCTGTACGACCCGCACAGGTTGGGATCCTTGCCCTTCTTCAAGAGAAGGGCTATTGAGGCCTGATTGAAAGTGGGTGGTAGCACGCCCTGATCCAGAGATTTATTGAACACACCAAGGAGCAGCGGTGCCAATTTATCGATAAACTTTGTTAAAAACTCAACTGAAAAACCATCTGGGCCTGAGGCTTTATTAGACTGCATCGCCTTTATTGAAGCTCTGACTTCGTCAAGAGATAGTGGAGAGTCCAAGTCCCTTACAGAGACCGTATCAATAACAGGAAAATCGACACGTTGAAGGAAATCACCCAGTCTCTTATTATCAGTAATGCATTCAGATTTATAAAGAGCAGAGTAATATGACTTAAATACTGCATTGATCTCTATGGGATCGGTAACGGTAACATTTGAGTCATTATTAATCTGCGGTATTAGGCGTGATGCAGCCTGCCATTTTAGCTGATGAGCTAACAATCTGCTTGGTTTGTCACCGTATTCATAATACGATCCACGAGTTTGTAGTAACATGCATTCAGTTTCCTTAGTGGAGAGGATATCGAATTCTGCTTGCAACTCAACACGTCGTTTGTATAGCTCTGGAGAAGGGTTGGACGCGTAGCTCTGATCGAGTTGGCTGATAGCCGATGAAATTTCTGAGTTTAGCTCTGTGCTCCCAATATATGAAAGCAGAGTACAAAACGATTTGCCCCCTGAGATAGGCTTTCAGAGTCTCCCATAATAATGAGCATGGAGTAGAGTCAAGACGATTAAACAACAAGAATTCATCAATAGCTTTAGAAATAGACGCACAGAAATCCTTGTCTGCTAGGAGATGCGAATTAAACTGCCAAGGAGATTGTGTAGGTCTATTTTATAGCGATTAAGATGGCTATCAGTTAAAAATAATCAATTCTGGAATTTTAATGATGCACCGGGAAGAAAAATGAGAATTTTTTTTATCCCGGGATTGCGACATCTCCATGGGTCTACCAAGCCGTTTTGTGACACGAAATCGGAGAACGATTTAGACATTGCAGATTGGGATACAGCATGAGAACTAGAACGATCCAAAACAGGGTTCAAAACACAATTCAAATCACCACCAAAAATGATCAAATGGGTATTTATAAAGGGAAGACTGCTCAGTAACCTATTCGCAAAATCAGGAGCATCAAAGTTTGGAGCGTAAATATTAACCAGCAGAACCTTAGTCTGTATCAGCGTACCAGCCACAATGACATATCTGCCATTCCTATCTGCAATTATACGGGTAGGTGAAAACTGTATGCTTCTATTTACTAGGATGGCCGCCTCTCGTGCCTTAGAATTGAAAGTTTGACCCACCCAAGGACGGTGAAGCCTATGATGATCTCTGACTCGGAGGTGTGTTTCCTGTAAAAATACTATGTCGGCGCGTAAGCGTTTCAGGTGGGACCCATCTAACAGTAACCCTAGGGGACAGCAACATGAACTATCAAAATAAGAAACCTACCGCCGCCCACACAAATAAATGTGCTAACGACACGGAGAACAAGCCTATCCTAAACAAAGAGAAGGCTCCAGCAGATTTAACACAACTTAAATTGTTGTGCAACTATATCTAGTCCACGGCTACTCATCCCCGGTCTACATAAACATATAAACAATGTTTCTAGAGAAAAATAAATTCCCAAAATAAATCGACCAAGCGTTTATGAAACAAACATTAAGTTTTCAGGATCACTTACACTTTGATTCCCGTAAAAATAACACTTAAAAAAAAACAAACAAAAAAAAACCGAACACAACAACACAAAGTGCGTAAAGTTAAAGACCAGCATCACCACGCGGAGTTTGTGAACAGTGCAGTGACATGAAAAACAAGGAGTAAACATCACGTCCAACAGCGACAAAAAATATGTTCACACTTTAGACAGTTTGGATAGTTTTTATATACTTGCTGGCCTCGTCAGGTGAAAGAAAATCTTTCCCCACACCATTGTGTGTAATACGTAGCCGCGCTAGATAAAACAACCCGTACCGCACACCTTCAATGCCACGGAGCTGCCGCCGCACCTCGTTGAAGGCAGCCCGTGCTTTTGCGGTTTTTACCATATGGTCGGGAAAAATAGAAATGTTCAGGCCCTTAAACTGAATTCGCTGTAATTTGAGTTGTGCTACGGGTCTTAGTAGTTTTACCAGACATCATAATTACCTCTAGATTCAAATACACAAACAACAAGGGTAAACCGAGGGATTTAGAGCAAAAAAAAAGTGAAAAGCTCGAAATAATAACAATTATAACAATAATCCACCGGAGCCCCCTAACACCACGTCCTACTTCATGACAAGTTCGATAGCGCCATAAATGCTTTTAATCATAAAATGTAATACAATTTTAAGAGTTTAATGAGTTTAGTAGATATCACAATATATAGGTATAGCCTTAACGAAAATGGAAGAAGGATAGGCTGCAGGTGTCACTGGAGATGTTTAGAGACAGTCTTGCCACCTATCAGAGTGCACTGAAGGAAGCTAAAGGACAGTACCTTTCTGCTCTCATCAATAGAAATAGCCACCGCCGTGGAATTTTATTTAGCACTATTAATTCTGTCATAAATCCGGTGTCTGTCGCCTTGAATTATGTTTCTGAAAACACATTCAATGCATTCAAACAATGTTGCCATGTCTACTCGTGCGGCACAATGTGTGCTAGAGAACTTTGATGCAGTTACTCTTGTGGAACTCAAAAAAGCTGTCCACGAGTTGAAGCCTACCACCTGCCCTCTAGACGCTGTTCCTGCCAGGATTTTTAAGGAGGCTGTTGACATCATAGGTCCCTTCCTTGTCTCCTTCATAAATAGCTGTTTCAGTGTGGGTACTGTTCCCGTTGCTCTCAAACACTCTATTGTTAGACCGCTGCTCAAGAAACACAACCTTGGTGCCTCCATACTATCCAACTTCCGCCCTATATCTAACCTGTCATTTCTGTCTAAGTTGATGGAAAAGCTTGTTTTCGCCCAGCTTCAGTCGCACCTTCAACTGCACGACATTGGTGATACATTTCAGTCCAGTTTTAGGTCTAGACATAGCACCGAATCAGCGTTATTGAGGGTACATAATGACATTCAACATGTTGTTGGTCTGCAGGGTGCGGTGCTAAATTGGTCCTTATCATACCTCACTAACAGAATTTTTTCAGTAATGCTTAATGATTATTCTTCCTCGGTTGCTCCTCTGTCATCTGGTGAGCCTCAAGGATCTAGTCTCGGTCCTATTCTGTTCTCACTCTATATGCTGCCACTTGGTCAACTCATCTCCAATCACAACGTTCAATTTCATTTCTATGCAGACGACCTCCAGATCTATCTTCCTGTGATTCTGAGTAATTGTTCTGCATTGGACCCTCTCCATAATTGCCTTCAGGATATCAAACAGTGGCTTTCCCAGAACTTCCTTCATCTGAATGAAGAAAAGACTGAGTACATCCTGTTTAGCCCAGATTCACCCAGCAGTTCTCTTAGTTTTGGTCCTCTAACACCTCAGTTTGCACCTATTGTCCGTAACCTGGGTGTTATTTTTGACAAAAGTGTGCATTTTGATAAACAGATCAGTGCAGTAGTGAAGGCGAGCTTTTACCAGCTAAGACTACTCAGTAAGGTCAAATCATTCTTGTCAAGAGCTGACCATGAAAAAGCTATACATGCCTTCATCAGCTCGAGGATAGACTGTAATGCTCTCTACACTGGACTTAATCAAATCACTCCTCAATCGGCTTCAATTGGTACAAAATGCGGCAGCACGTCTTCTCTCTAACACATCCAAACGCTCACACTTCTCCCCTGTCCTCCGCTCGCTTCACTGGCTTCCGGTGCGGTTTAGGGCTGTTTGTGTTCAAGGCCATCAATGGTCTGGCCCCAGCCTACCTTGCCGAACTAGTAACGGTCTACCAAACAGCCAGAACTCTCCGCTCCTCTGAACATACCTCTCTGGTCACTCCCAAGTTCAAATATAAAAAGTTTGGAGACCAGTCATTTGCCGTTCAGGGACCAAAGCTGTGGAACGCACTTCCAGCACACCTACGAAACATCACTGTGCTGAGTGTTTTTAAATCGCAGTTGAAAAAACATTTATTTATACAAGCTTTTAACACGTAGCCTCTGATTCGACTGCTATTTTATGTACATTGTGTTGTTATATTTTGTTGTCTATTGTTGTTTTTACTGGAAAGTGCTTTGTGCTCCTTTTGGTTGTTGTAAAGCGCTCTTATAAATAAAATTTGATTGATTGATTGATTGATATCACATAACAAATCATGTTTTGACAAAAATATGACTTTATAAATAAAAATGCGATGGTTATTATGAAAATATGGATTTTCATATTCATATTCATAATTTCGTTAAAAACTGTTACAAACTGTAAAATGTGTTCGAAAATGGTGTAGAAAGTCATAATTCATTAAAAACTAATCGACACCTCATGTATGGCAGAGCCGTGTATGTGCTGTCAAAACTGAACTTCTCATGCGCTGAAAATGCGATTCCGCAAGTCTCAGCCGGCTAGGACGAAGAGAAAGTGGTTTTTCGAAGCAATGCATATTTGCATGCACTTGATCACGATACTAAAAATGACTTATTCCGAAAATATGAATTTGAGGAATCATGGTCATTAACATATCTACATTAAAACCAATTTAAATATTAACGAAAAACTGACATTGTTTTGACAAAATATGACTTTTATCATAAGATTAAAATAGTCACAATAAAAATAGTTTTTCATATTCATATGCAGTGTTTCATATATAATAAATAATAGAAAATAATAGATTTGTATAAAAATATGATAATTATAAAATTTAGAATTTTCATGTTCAGAAATGTCATTTCAAGAAAATCCATTAAAAAGTGTAATAAGTGAACAAAAAGCAACAAAAATGACTATTAAAAATATGATTTTAGTTAATTTTCATATTTTAGATTTTCATATTTTTAAACTAAACTGTCAACAAGCCGTTAAAAAAAAAAGTAAGTTAAAAAAAGTAAGTAAAAAAAAACCGACAAATCATGTTTTGACAATATAACTTTTCCAAAAAATTTTATATTTGTAAAATATAAATTTTCATATAAACATAATTTCATAAAACATTGTTAAAAAGTGGAATATGTTAACAACGCAGTGGCATGACAAATTAAATTTAGACAAAAATATGACAAAGAAAAATATATAATTTTGAAAATGTACATTTTCAAAATCAGATGCATAATATTATAGAAACATGTTATAAAGTGCAATATGTGAACGAAAACCAAAAAAAATTGAGCTGACAAATAATGTTTTGACAAAAATGTCATCATAAAAATATGGTATAATAAAGAAAAAAAATACATTTTCTTTTTCATAATCTTTTCTTTTATTAAAAATAGTTAAAACGTGCAATTCAAAAGAAATACGTAAATATATGAATATGTTAACGAAGTGGTGACATGACAAATTAGGTTTAGAAATAAATATGACAAAGAAAAACTTATAATTTTGAGTATGTAAATTTTCATATTGATAAACATAGCATTTTATGAAACACATTTAAAACCAATAAAGTTACATAACAAATCATATAATGACAAAAATATAAAGTTTTCATAAAAATGAGTTATTGTTAACATATGAATTTTTATGTTGATGAGCATTTCATGACCAACCATTAAAAAGTGCAATAATTGAACGACACACAAAACTTGACATTGCAAAAAAACATTTTTTGAAAAATATGAATTTTGGTATTCATAACCATAATTTTGATATTGTTAAAATAAAATTTTTTATATACATTTTTATAATTTCATGATCAACCGTTAAAAATTGCAATAAGTGAACGAGAAAGAAATAACTAACATGAACAATAAATAAAAATATTTTTTTATCATAAAATATATGTAATTGTAAATTTTTTTATTTTATATATAGAAGCATTAGTTTCTTTGTCAACCATAAAAAGTGCAATAAGTTAACGATAAAGGCGACATGACAAATCAAGTTCGGACAAAAATATTACTTTTTTTATAAACATATAATAATTAAAATGAAAACATGAATTTTTTAATTCATAAGCATAAATTCATAAAAGACTCTTTAAAAAGTGCAAACAATGAACCAAAAAAAGTTACATGAAAAAAAAAAAAGTGTCATGAAAAATCATGTTTTGAAATGAAATGACTTTTGTTTCTTTAAAATATGAATTTCCTAATTTTTAAACATTATTTCATAATAAACCGTAAGTGAAAAAAAGGGAAAAATACAGACGACAATTAATGTTTTGACATGACTTTTTTTTATGAAAAAAATGGATATTTGTAAAATATAAATTTTCATATTCAAAAACATAATTTCATCAAAAATGGTTAAAATGTAGACTATTTTAACGAGCAGGTGACATGATAAATTATGTTTAGACAAATATTCCTTTTTAAAACAATTTTTTGGAAATGTACATTTTCTAATTCAATAGCATAATTTAATAAAGTGCAATAAGTCAAAGAAAAACAAAAAAGTGACATGACATGTTTTGACAAAAATATGTCTTGGTTTCATAAAAATATGGTAATTAGTTTAAAAAGTATACATTTTCTTTTTCATAATCTTTTTTTCAAGAAAAATAGTTAAAAAGTGCAATTCAAAAGAAAAACGAAAATGGTGCGATGACCATGTTTTAACAAAAATATAACTTTTGTCTTAAAAATGAGTTATTAAGAAAATACAAATTTTTATAATCATAAGAATAATTTCATGGAAAAGTGTTAGAAAAGTGCAATAACAGATCAAATCATATTTGGCCAAAAATGACTATTGTTTTGCATAATTTGTTTAAAAAAAAAAACTGCAATAAAAAAGGCGGAAATGGTGATATTAAAAATCATGTTTTGACAAAATTATAATATAATAAATATTCAGAAACATACTTTCATGAAAGAACATCAAAAATGCAGTCATTAAAAAAGACAAAAAGTAACATGAATAATTGTGTTTTGGCAAAAATGACATTTTTCCTAAAAAAAAAAAAATTAAGTTATGATAGAAAAACAAAAAAAAGACGAAAGAGAACAAAAAGTGAAGGAAAGAGTGAAAACACATTTTGAGAACAATTTGACTTATCTTCAAAAAATAAAAGTTATGTTAAAATATATATTTTCATATTTATAAACAATTTCTTTAATAACAAAAAAAGTGCAATATGTGAATAAGACGTTGACATGATAACATTTGTTGACGATATTATGCCTTAATTCATAAAAAATATAATAGTTATTATGACAAGATAAATGGTCATATTCATAAACAATTTCATAAAAAACTGTTAAAAAAGTGCCATACATAAACTAAAAACAAAATGAGATGACAAAACATGTTTTGATATAAAATTGAGTAATGAAAATATACATTTTTATTTATTTTTTCAGCAAAATTTCATAATAAGAATATTAAAACATGCAATAAATTAATGAAACACCGAAATGGTGGAAACAAGTCATGTTTTGACAACAATATTAGACGAATTAGTTATTATGAAAATCAATATTTTCATAATAACTAATTCGTCTAATATTGTTGTCAAA
>JAAIIK010000244.1:317980-342704 GCA_014706435.1 Silurus glanis
TAATAACTGTTAAAAAGTTAACAAAAAGGTCACATGACAAATTGTTTCGACATAAAAATGAAAATAATTTTAAATCATAAAAATTTATGAAAATATCTTATTTTTCTTTCGGCTGCTCCCATTAGGGGTCCCACAGCGGATCATCCGTCTCCATACTACCCTGTCCTCTACATCTGCCTCTTTTACACCAACTACCTGCATGTCTTCTCTCACCACATCCATGAACCTCCTCCTTGGTCTTTGTCTTTTCCTCCTTCCTGGTGGCTCCATCCTCAGCATTCTCCTACCAATATAACTCATGTCTCAATATAACTCAATCTTTTCTTTACTTCCCTAACACACTCTCCATTACTTTGCACTGTTGACCCCAGGTACCTGAACTCATCCACCTTCTCCCCCTCTTCTCCCTGCAACCGCACCACTCCACTGCCCTCCCTCTCATTTACGCACATGTACTCTGTCTTACTCCTACTGACTTTCATTCCCCTCCTCTCCAGCGCGTACCTCCACCTCTCCAGGCTCTTCTCAACCTGCTCAGTACTCTCACCACAAATCACAATATCATCCGCAAACATCATAGTCCAGGGAGACTCCTGTCTGACCTCGTCCGTCAACCTGTCCATCACCACTGCAAACAGGAAAGGGCTCAGGGCCGATCCTTGATGCAGTCCAACCTTCACCCTGAACCAGTCTGTCGTTCCTACTGCACACTTCACTGCTGTCACACTGTCCTCATACATGTCCTGCACCACCCTCACATAATTCTCTGACACACCTGACTTCCTCATACAATACCACAACTCCTCTCTTGGCACTCTGTCGTACGCTTTCTCTAAATCCACAAATACACAATGCAGCTCCTTCTGTCCTTCTCTATACTTCTCCATCAACGTTCTCAAAGCAAATAAGGCATCTGTGGTGCTCTTCCTCGGCATGAAACCATACTGTTGCTCACAGATGGTCACCTCTTCTCTCAGCCTGGCTTCCACTACTCTTTCCCATAACTTCATGGTGTGACTGATCAACTTAATTCCCCTGTAGTTACTACAGGTCTGCACATCTCCCTTATGCTTAAAGATCGGTACCAGCACACTCCTCCATTCCTCAGGCATCCTCCCACCTTCCAAAATCTTGTTAAACAATCTGGTTAAAAACTCCACTGCCATCTCTCCTAAACATCTCCATGCTTCTACCGGTATGTCATCTGGTCCAACCGACTTTCCACTCTTCATCCTCTTAATCGCTGCTCTCACTTCCTCCTTACTAATCCTATCCACTTCCTGCTTTACTAACTCCACATCATACAACCTTCTCTCTCTCTCATTTTCCTCGTTCATCAGCTGCTCAAAATACTCCCTCCATCTTCTCAACACACTCTCCTCACTAGTCAACACATTTCCATCTCCATCCTTTATTGCTCTAACTTGCAACACATCCTTCCCAGCTCGGTCCCTCTGCCTGGCCAATCGATACAAATACTTTTCTCCTTCCTTAGTGTCCAACCTCTCATACAGCTCCTCGTATGCTTTTTCCTTGGCTTTCGCCACATCCCTCTTTACCTGCTGCCGCATCTCCTTGTACTCCTGCCTACTTTTCTCATCACCCTGTCGATCCCACTTCTGTTTTGTTAACCTCTTTCCCCTTATGCTCTCCTGCACTTCCTCATTCCACCATCACGTCTCTTTCTCTTCCTTTCTATTTCCAGATGTCACACCAAGTACCTTTCTAGCTACCTCCCTTATCACTCCTGCAGTAGTTTCCCAATCATCCAGCACCTCTTCACCACCACCGAGCCTCTGTCTGACCTCTTCCCTGAACCTCACACTACAGTCTTCCTCCTTCAGTCTCCACCATCTTATTCTTCTTTCAGTCCTTACTCTCCTCCTCTTCTTCTTCGCCTCCAAAACCATCCTACAGACCACCATCCGATGCTGTCTAGCTACACTGTCCCCTGCCAACACCTTACAGTCTCCAATCTCCTTCAGGTTGCATCTCCTACATAGAATATAGTCCACCTTGTGTGCACCTTCCTCCACTCTTATAGGTCACCCTATGATCCTCCTTCTTCTTAAAATACGTATTCACCACTGCCATTTCCATCCTTTTAGCAAAATCTACCACCATCTGCCCTTCCACATTTCTCTCCTTTAGGCCATACCTACCCATCACCTCCTCATCACCTCTGTTCCCTTCACCTACATGTCCATTAAAGTCTGCCCCAATCACCAATCGTTCATTTCTAGGTACACCATCTACCACTTCATCTAATTCACTCCAGAATCTTTCCTTCTCCTCCATCTCACAGCCGACTTGTGGAGCATAGGCACTGATGACATTTATCATCATCCCTTCAACTTCCACCTTCACGATCATCACCCTATCAGAAACTCTCTTCACCTCCACTACACTCTTACTGTACTCTTCCTTCAGAATCACCCCTACACCATTTCTCTTTCCATCCACACCATGGTAGAACAGTTTAAACCCACCTCCAATGTTTCTGGCCTTACTCCTTTTCCACTTGGTCTCCTGAACACACAACATATCTACCTTTCTCCTCTCCATCATATCAGCTAACTCTCTCCCTTTACCAGTCATAGTACCAACATTTAATGTACCAACCCGAACCTCCACTCTCCTACACTTCTCCTTTCCCTGTCGCCTCTGTAGACGTCTTCCTCCTCTCCTTCTCCTCCTTCAGCCAACAGTAGCCCAATTTCCACTGGTACCCTGTTGGCTAACGATACCTGTGGCGTCGTTGGTAACCCGGGCCTCGACCAATCCGGTATGAAATTCTTAATCGTGACCCGCATATTTGATTTGGCATGTTTTACACTGGATGCCCATCCTAACGCAACCCTCCCCATTTATCCGGGCTTTGGACCGGCACTAAGAGTGCACTGGCTTGTGCCTCCCTAATGGCTGGGTTAAAAATTAATGAAAATATAATTGTTCATATTCATATGCAATATTTCATCCTAAAAAAAGTTTAAAGATGAAAAAGGTGATGACAAAATAATTATTTTTATAAATATTATAATTAATATGATAATTATGAAAATATGAATTTTCATGTTCAGAAAGATTATTTCAAGAAAACCCATTATAAAGTGCAATTTGTGAACAAAACACAAAAAATGTCATGAAAAAGAATTTTTTGAAAAAAAAATTTATATTTATATTTTTTAAATATAAAAATTATTGTTAAATATCAATTTTCATAATTTGAAACACTATGTAATATTAAAACATCAAAAAGTGCAGTAAGTTAAAGAAAAACAAAAAAATGACAAATCATGTTTTGAAACAATAGGACTTTTAAATTTAAATTTCATATTTGTAACATATGAATTTTGATATTCAAATATGTAATCTCATTAAACAATGTTAAAAAGTGGAATATGTTAACAAAGAGGTGACATGTCAAACTATGTTTAGACAAAAATATGACTGTTAACCAAAAAAAAATCATAAATAGTTAAAAAAGGAATTTTTGTTCATAAAATAATAATGAGAATATACATTTGAGAATATACATTTTTCCATCCTGTCCAGGGGATACCCCCAAATTCAGCCTTTCCTCTCGATCTTTGCTCTCCTACGTATACGGGGAAGTCTCAATGAAACACATGAGTCAGCTTTCAGAGAGAAGTTCCAAAGGTTATTATTTTTATATTTATTATTAAATTTATATGATTTTAATATGTTTTTATTATTTATTTTTATTTTATATTATTATTATAACAGAAATACAGGAACCACTGTGTGTGTACGAGCAAAGTAACACATGCCACAAAAAGGATAGTTCAGGGTATGGTCAACAGAAACATACAAAAAGGATATTCTAGAAGCATACAGCAGAATTACTATAAACTACTAATGGCAACAAGATACATATTACCATACTGTGAGAACATAAAAACGGTTAACGATAATAACTCCACATCTGGTCATGTTATACGTTTAGCAGAAAACGTGGATTAGCCATACCAAAAGGCGACAGTTTGGGTTTTCTCACAGCATAAGCGTATAAAAAGAGGATAAAGACAAGAACTGAGTGTTCTGGGTCAACCTAATCTAGGACTAGTAATCAAGGATATCTTACAATTCCCCCGTTTTATCCATGATAAATAAGAATGGATAAATCACAACTCAAACTAACAGACATGTCGCATAGGAATAGGATAATATTCAGAAACACGAGGGACAGGTTGATAACCAGAAAGCATATGGGTGAATGATTGCTGGATACATTGAAAAATACATGGTCCAAATAGGCATAGTAACAGGAAAACAATGACAGTCGGGATTATCTAAGAAATGTACGGCACCCAATGACCAAACAGAGTATACAACCATCCCCATCCCCTACCTTGATTACCCTTGATTTCGTCATCCTTAAGAGCCTGAGCCTTGGCGCACATTTTCTCAACTGCCTGACCTATAACTCTGTGTTCATCATCGTTTTCAGGGACGTATGCGCAACAACTATCCCCCACCAATGCACATACGCCTCCCTTTTCAGCCAGCAGGATATCTAAAGCTAATCGATTCTGTAGGATTGTCAGGCGCAAAGCAGTGAGCTCAGTACGTATACCATCAACAGCGTTGAGGGTTTCATTAATGAAAGTGGCCAGGCGATAATGGGTGACTTCTATCTGATTCCACAACTGGGTAATACCATATTGTGGGAAAAAGGCGTCCCAAAACTTAGCAGAACGGGATTTAAGCTGATGTTCAGGGGGAGGAAAGGCAGGATCAGAGACAGCAGACAGTTTTTGCCAGGTCTGTGTTTGGTTGAGGTGTCTGAATATATATGAGGACAAAGCCGGATCGGGTAAGTGCACACACCCCACCCCAATTAGGCGTTAGATACATATATACTTGCTTCCCACACACCCAATGCCAATCCTCTGTTCTATATACAGTGCCATTACCCGGCTGTATCAGAGAACAGATACTCGTGTCAGGACATGTTTGTTTAACGAAATACTCAGAAAAGGTATGTGCGCAAAGGCGGTCGGTTGTGACCCAGATCGAAACGGGTCCATCACAGTGGAAGCACAAGGGGAAAACATACTCTTTTGAAATGCGAGGTTTTATGGAGGTAGGGCTAAATAGTTCCTCCTCCGAGGAATGGGTCCAGGCTACTGTGACCGCAATCAGGAGGTCTATCAGTTTCTGAGTTGGTCTATTATGAATGAGAAGACAACGATCACGATGTGTTAGGTTGTGAATCTGAGATTACAGGATCATTCAGACAGAAGGCATTCATACAGGTGGATTTGGCAGCATTAAGGATTTCAGTCTCGTTCTGGGTGTTGGGTATTAGGGACTTGGACCCTACCACGGATGGTATCTGCTGACACACATAGCATGGACCTGCTGTGTGTTGACGAGCCGTCCAGTTGGCGTATTGCCAGAAGGTGTTGTCGTGTGGGTGAGCCTGGGCGGGAATCCCAGCCCCAAGGCTGACAATTAGGAGAAAAAGGACAACCATACTGGTCACTGGTTGTGTTACTTCCCTGGATTGATGAGAGGTTGTTGTGCCGTTCCTCGCAGCTTTCCTTGACACGTCCTGCAGTTGTGAGGATGCCCAAAGAGTCGGCACAGAAGGGTCTGAGGAGTTGTCACCGGACCTCGATAGATGATGACAGAGATGAACAGGAACCGATACACGTCTTCTGAAGAAATCATGGGGTTGTCAAAACGCTATGCTTCTGTAACATGAAGAAAAATAGTGATACACAGGGACCATGTACACACAATTAAGAGGGATCACTTCCAGTGGGACATTTCTTGATTCTGGTAGCATGGATCCACTGTGGAAAAAGGTCAGTTAATACACCTGTGCGTGTGATCGTGACTATTTCTGCTGGCCCCTCATATTTACGTTCACCCAATCACCTGGGTTTTAGAGATTTAATCAAAACAGCATCCCCCACCCGGAAGGGATGGGTTGGTGTCAGAGGAATGACAGGTATAGATTTAGAGACCAGTTCATAATGTTTTGACAGTGTATCAACCAGGGCAGCAGAATACTCGGCGATGTGCTCATCCAGATCAGCTGTACCTATTGCTGGTTTACCTTTTATTCAGGGCGTTGGAAATGGTCGCCCCAAAAAATAATTCCGTGTGGAAATAGGTGGACGTCTTTTCGCGGAGTCATTCTCATTTCGGCAAGGACTGCAGGTAGTAAGTCTACCCAATTTTTGTTACCTGTAGCTTGCATGGCCTTAGTCAGTTTGTCCTTAAGCGTCCAGTTAGTTCTCTCTACGATACCAGAGGACTAAGGGTGATAGGGAATATAGAAACGCCATGACAGGGATAGGTATTTACATAAGTCCTGCGTTACCTTTGCAGTGAATGGTGTTCCTTTGTCTGAATCAATCGCGTGAGGAACACCATATCTTGGTATAATCTCTTTGGCTAGGATACGTGTGACGACCTTAGCATTTTCTCGTTGACAAGGGAAAGCTTCAACCCACCATGAGACTTTGTCTACCATCACCAGGAGATACTTAAATGTCCCACAGGGAAGCATGTGAGTGAAGTCAATCTGCCATTCAGAGAATGGAGCAGTGGGTAGTGGGAGGCATTCGTGTTTCGCTGCGCTCTTAGTGATGTTATTCCCGGCACAGATCAGACATCTAGATAAAATCGAGTCTATCATGCAGTTTAAGTTAGCTATACAAAAAAATCGGTTCATATCTTCCCTCACCCCCCTTCGTGCGCGATGTGTAACACCATAAAACTCACGCACAAGGAAAGGAACACAATGAGACGGAAGGCATAGGCGACCATCTGCACTGTACCAAAGGCCATCGAAGGCCACATAGGCATTGTGTGATTGCCAAAAGGCAGAATCATTCAGGGTGGCTGAGGTTTGGACAGATGGCAAATGTAAATCAGGAATGAGAGCGGAGGAAAGGAGACAGGTGTTAATAGGAGCGCTAAGAGAGGGGAAGAATACCTGAGCTTGAGCCGCACTTTTTGCCACTCTGTCAGCCAAGGAATTGCCTTTGGCCTCCACATTGTTGTTATAAGAATTGGCTTTTGTTTTGATGATGGCCAGTGTGCGAGGAAGACAGCAAACAGTGATAAGGTCCTGAACTAAGAACGAATGAGAAATGGATTTCCCTTCAGCCGAGCGGAAACCACGGAATTGCCAGATGCGGCCAAAATCGTGCGCAATACCAAAGGCATATCGGGAGTCAGTGTAGATCGTGACATCTTTTCATTCGGAAAGGACACATGCACGAGTCAAGGCGAAGAGTTCAGCGGCCTGTGCAGAAGAAAAAGGCAAAAAGATAGTTTCAACAGTGACATCAGGTAAGGAACAGACAGAGTAACCACACAAAAATTTACCATCATACAGCTTCGAACATGAGCCATCCACAAAAAGTGATTCACCCCTGTCTAAAGGAGTGGAAGACAAACCAGGGCATATACTAGTAGAGTGAATGACCTAGGAGCAGCAATCATGTGTGGTGTCGTGCAGTGTGTCATCTTGTGCATTAATCAAATGTGCAAGGGCATGACCTAAAGTGTCAAAAGAGGAGGTGGCCTTGATTTCCAGATTACTGGTCGAGCAAAGAATAGTTTCATATCCTGATCTTCTCTGAGCTGTCATGTGTTGTGTGCGTAAGTTCTGAAGGACCTGTTTCACCTGATGTGGAGAATGCAAGATCATAGGATGAGACAACACTAGTTTTTCAGCGTCTTGAACCATCACAGCACAGACAGCCACCGCGCGAAGACATGCAGGTAAACTCTGAGCCACGGTTTCATGTGTTTTGGACAGGAACGCACATGGTCTCATGCCCCCCCCATGCTCCTGCGCCAAGACAGCAGAGGCAGTTCCATCCTGTTCACACGCATAAAGGTGAAAAACCTTATTATAGTTCGGAAGTCTGAGAGCAGGAGCTGAGCACAGAACTGACCGCAAAGCCTAATACGCCTTATACATCTCGGGTGTCCACGTAAG
Source organism: Silurus glanis (assembly GCA_014706435.1). Lineage (NCBI taxonomy): Eukaryota > Metazoa > Chordata > Actinopteri > Siluriformes > Siluridae > Silurus > Silurus glanis. The sequence goes on from JAAIIK010000244.1 coordinate 325,968, forward strand.
CGGGTGCTGCAAAGGATCGTTGTGTGAGATCGCAGAGCAGAGACGTTTGTCGTGGAAAGAGCAGTCAGGTATCCATGGACGACCACCATTACTTTCGGCTTCTCCCGTTAGGGGTCGCCACAGCGGATCATCCGCATGTTTGATTTGGCACATGTTTTTACGCTGGATGCCCTTCCTAACGCAGCCCTCCCCATTTATCCGGGCTTGGGACCGGCACTAAGAGTGGCTGGGGTTGGTTCCCTGACCGGGGATCGAACCCGAGCCGCAGCGGTGAGAGCGCCGCATCCTAACCACTAGACCACCAGGGAACCAGTCAGGTATCCATGGACGGCAGTAATTAATCAGTCCCAGGAAAGCCATGAGAGCATGCTTTGTGGAGGGATGCCTTGTGGTAAGAATGACCTGTATACAATCTTTAGAGAGTCGTTTGCTGCCTTGAGAGTGTTCGAATCCTAGGTATTTCACAGTGGTTCTACAAAATTGGAGTTTGTTTTTGGATACCTTGAATACTTTTCTTGCCAGATGACGCAGGAGGCAAAGGGAAGCTTGTTCACAGAGGTCCTCTGAGATTGCGGAGATCAGGAGATCATCTGCATACTGTACACAACAGAGTCAGAGGGGAGGGCAAGATCACAGAGTGCATCCCTTACCACAGCGGAAAAGACTGCCGGGGAGTCAATGAATCCTTGTGGCAGACGTGTCCAAGTATATTGGCGCCCCCTGTGCATTAAGGCGAAAAGAGACTGGGTCTGCTCTTCTACAGGAACGCTGAAAAAGGCAGAACATAAGTCAAGAAGTGTGTATGATTGCATGGAATTGAAGCGATAATAGAGGCCACATTGGGCACAACAAGTGCAACAGGAACCACAACATCATTTATTTTTCTCAAGTCTTGAGTGAAGTGCCAAGTGCCGTCCGGCTTAGGAACCGGATTACGGGTGTGTTGTAGGAACTCACACACGGCTTGATCACACCCTGTTGTAACAGAGAGGTCAAGATTTTGTCTATTCCCTGCAACTTTGATTCAGAGAGAGGATACTGTTTAAAAAATACAGGATGCAAATGTTTTAGTTTAGCTTCATAAGGAGAACAATGGACCAAGCCCACATCGTCCTTATGCTCCGCCCAGAGGAGAGATGGCAATTCTTCCAGTGAGGAAGGGAGTGGTAATTTCTGTGTGGTAGAGAGAAAACAGTCTTTAGTGTTAGAAAGATATGACAGAGGAGCAGAGTCAGGAACTGAAAACGTGAGTTTAGAGCCGGAGAAAGTGAAAGAAATGTGCAGCCTACTCATGAGATCTCGGCCCAAGAGATTAAACGGACAATCAGGCATAAAAACAAAACGATGTTGCAGAAAAATATTTGTGTCGGAAGGACAGGTTACAAGCACGGATAGAGTAAATGGTGTTTCTTTTTCAACCCCTTCAATACCCACAGAGCTAATGGAATGACCAGAAATGGGTCCCTCATATTGTTTGCCTACCACTGACATTGTCGCCCCTGTATCAAAGAGAAAGGGGTACACCGTGCAATCGATGCAAAGTTCGAGAAATGGCATTTCGTTTAATTGAGGGGTTTCATAAGTACGATGCAGCATGGTAGGGGTTACGCTCTGTGGGCACCCCTATGCGTCATAGGGGCTAATTTGCATTTCTGCAAATGGGCTAGGTTCTGTAGGAGGAGGTGGTGGAGGAGCGGAGCCGGTGGGGTTCTTACCCTCATCCCATTGTCTCTTCCTCCCGCAGTAGTAACATACACCGAGGCGTTTCGGGTTGGGGTTAGCACCAGGCATATTCCCCCTTCCCCTGCCTCTGCCTCTTCCCCGAAAACCCCCGCCTCCCGCCACGGCGAGGCAGGCTACTTGCTTATTCTCTAATATGCCATCACCTTCCATCGTACGCACCCTCTCCCCTAAATGTCTAATCGTCATGTTACTACGATCGGTGAGCTGATACTTCAGGACTTTCTGTACCTCTTGCCGACAGTTATGCATAAAAGTCGTGCGGAACAGAGGGTTACTGTCTGCATCTTCTAACTCCATCCCTCCCAATAAAGTCCAAGTCTCCTTAAATCGGGTCAAAAATTTGGAAGTAGTTTCACCCTTCTCCTGTTTACAGTTAGTTACTTGAGAGAGATCTCTATTGGCCTGCTGCCGCTGGAGTAGGAATTTGGTCAACTACTTTTTTAACGCCGAGAGAGCATCTCGCTCAGCCCAGTGATAATAATAGAAGGTGGTTTTGCTCTTTTTTTTTTTTTACCCTTTCCCCTCGTCTTCCACCTCCGTTTTTGTTTCAATTTTATTCTCATCATTCCTAGGGTGTAAACTGGGCACCGGCGGCAATAAGCGTTTCCTCATCGTAACTGTCTCCTAGTACTGCATGAAGGATAAACCTATATTCTGTGCCTGTCAACTGATTATGGTGGGAAGAGCTCATTAGCAACGAAATGCAGAGGTTTAGATGGGGACAGAAGAACCCAGATAATGTCTCTAAGGTCCCCGATCGAGGGTGGATGTAATTTGAGGCCACGGGCCGACTTTGACCATACGCATACCGCATTAGTGTGGGTTTTGAGCCAGGGAGGAGGATCGATCTCTGGGACCGAAGGAGACACTAACCCGCCATCCCAAAAGGGTGGGGGTGGAGCATTTGGAGTTAAAGATGGTTTTGGCTTGGCTTCGATTTTGGGCAGAGATTTCACTTCTCTTTTTGAGTTTGATATAGAGTGATATTCATCCCAGATTGGTTTCATTTCTACCCATAGGATAAACCGTAAAAAAAAAAACAATAAAGTGAAAAACAATAAAAAAAAATAATAGTGACATGACAAAACATGTTATTTTAAAAATATGTTAGTTATTGTTAATATAAATGTTCAGATTCATAAGAATATTTTAATTAAAATCCATTAAAAACTAAAATACATAAATACAAAATGACATTACAAATTATGTATTTACATGACCTTTTTACATAATAAAATGATAGTCATTGTGTAAGTTTGCATATTTCTGAGGATCATTTAATTAAAATTTGTTATAGAGAGCAATACATGAACGACAAGTTGACATGACAAATCATGTTTGACCAATATATGCCATTTTAAATCACAAATATAATATTATTAAGAAAATATATAAAATAAAATAAAAATCAGCATAATTTCATGAAACATTGTCATGAAAAATCATGTTTTGAAAAAAACAAACCTTTCTTCTTTAAAATGTTATTGTTAAAAAACATTATTTCATAATAAACCGTCAAAATGTGCCTTCAATAATAAAAAGGAAAAAACAAAGTGACGAAAATTTCTGTTTTTAAAACAATATTACTTTTTCATAAACTCCCTGGTGGTCTAGTGGTTAGGATGCGGCGCTCTCACCGCTGCGGCCCGGGTTCGATCCCCGGTCAGGGAACCAACCCCAGCCACTTTCAGTGCCGGTCCCAAGCCCAGATAAATGGGGAGGGTTGCGTTAGGAAGGGCATCCAGCGTAAAAACATGTGCCAAATCAAACATGCGGAGGATTTGCTGTGGCGACCCCTCATGGGAGAAGCCGGAAGAAAGTTATTACTTTTTCATAAACAAAATTATATTTGTAATATATAAATTTTCATATTCATAAACATAATTTCATAAAAAATGGTTAAAATGTGGACTATTTTAACGAACAGATGACATGACAAATTATGTTTAGACAAATACAGTGGGGCAAAAAAGTATTTAGTCAGCCACCAATTGTGCAAGTTCTCCCACTTAAAAACATGAGAGAGGCCTGTAATTTTTATCATAGGTACACTACAACTATGAGAGACAAAATGAAAAAAAAAAAATCCAGAAAACCACATTGTCTGATTTTTAAAGAATTTATTTGCAAATTATGGTGGAAAATAAGTATCTGGTCAATAAAAAAAGTTCATCTCAATACTTTGTTATATACCCTTTGTTGGCAATGACAGAGATCAAACGTTTTCTCTAAGTCTCCACAAGGTTTTTACACACTGTTGCTGTTAGTTTGGCCCATTCCTCCATGCAGATCTCCTCTAGAGCAAGTGATGTTTTGGGGCTGTCGCTGGGCAACACGGATTTTCAACTCCCTCCAAAGATTTTCTATGGGGTTGAGATCTGGAGACTGGCTAGGCCACTCCAGGACCTTGAAATACTTATTACAAAGCCACTCCTTTGTTGCCCGGGCGGTGTGTTTGGGATCATTGTCATGTTGAAAAACGCAGCCACGGTTCATCTTCAATGCCCTTGCTGATGGAAGGAGGTTTTCACTCAAAATCTCATGATACAAGGCCCCATTTATTCTTTCCTTTACACGGATCAGTTGTCTTGGTCTCTTGGCAGAAACACTGCCCCAAAGCATGATGTTTCCACCCCCGTGCTTCACAGTAGGTATGGTGTTCTTTGGATGCAACTCAGCATTCTTTCTCCTCCAATCACGACAAGTTGAGTTTGTACCAAAAAGTTCTATTTTGGTTTCATCTGACCATATGACATTCTCCCAATCCTCTTCTGGATCATCCAAATGCTCTCTAAGCAAACTTCAGACGGGTCCGGACATGCACTGCTTAAGCAGGGGGACACGTCTGGCACTGCAGGATTTGAGTCCCTGGCGGCGTAGTGTGTTACTGATGTTAGCCTTTGTTACTTTGGTCCCAGCTCTTTGCAGGTCAATTACTAGGTCCCCTCGTGTGGTTCTGGGATTTTTGCTCACCGTTCTTGTGATCCTTTTGACCCCACAGGGTGAGATCTTGCGTGGAGCCCCAGATCGAGGGAGATTATCAGTGGTCTTGTATGTCTTCCATTTTCTAATAATTGCTCCCACAGTTGATTTCTTCACACCAAGATGCTTACCTATTGCAGATTCAGTCTTCCCAGCCTAGTGCAGGTCTACAATTTTGTTTCTGGTGCCTTATGACAGCTATTTGGTCTTGGCCATAGTGGAGATTGGAGTCTGACTGTTTGAGGTTGTGGAAGGGTGTCTTTCATACTGATGACGAGTTCAAACAGGTGCCATTAATACAGGTAACAAGTGGAGGACAGAGGAGCCTCTTAAAGAAGAAGTTACAGGTTTGTGAGAGCCAGAAATCTTGCTTTTTTTGTAGGTGAACAAATACTTATTTTCCACCATAATTTGCAAATAAATTCTTTAAAAATCAGACAATGTGATTTTCTGGATTTTTTTTTTCTCATTTTGTCTCTCATAGTTGAAGTGTACCTATGATGAAAATTACAGGCAACTCTCATCTTTTTAAGTTTGAAAACTTGCACAATTGTTGGCTGACTAAATACTTTTTTGCCCCACTGTATTTGTCTAAACATAATTTGTCATGTCATCTGTTCGTTAAAATAGTCCACATTTTAACCATTTTTAATTAAATTATGTTTATGAATATGAAAATATATATTTTACAAATATCTTTTTTTTAATAAAAAAGTCATATTGTTTTAAAAAAATAAATTTTCATCACTTTGTTTTGTCCTTTTCATTATTAAAGGCACATTTTGACGGTTTATTATGAAATAATGTTTTTTTTAACAAAATCATTTTAAAGAAAAAAGGTTTGTTTTTTTTTTCAAAACATGATTTTTCATGACAATGTTTCATGAAATTATGCTTATTTTTATTTGATTATATATATTTTCTTAATAATATTATATTTGTAATTTAAAATGGCATATATTGGTCAAACATGATTTGTCATGTCAACTTGTCGTTCATGTATTACTCTATCGGATTTTAATTAAATGATCGTCAGAAATATGCAAACATGTTTTAACAATGACTATCATTTTATTATGTAAAAAGGTCATGTAAATACATAATTTGTCATGTCAATTTGTATTTATGTATTTTAGTTTTTAATGGTTTTTAATTAAAATATTCTTATGAATCTGAAAATTTATATATTAACAATAACTAAGATATTTATTTATTTAGTTTTTTATATATATTTTATTGAGGAAGGAACAGAGGAAAGCACCATAACAAACAACAAGAACATTAAGCAACAGATGATTGACAGTACTAATCATACTCCCCCCCCCCCTTTTTTTTTTCCCCCCCCCCTCCACATACACCACCCCCCCCCCCCACCCACAAAAAAAAAAAAAAAAAAAAAAAACACCCCACAAAATCACAAAGTTAAGACATAATAAACAATGAGGAAATACTGAACAACATTGTTGGCCCATTGCACCTTGCACCTGACGACGTTACCTGTTACAATGCGCACAACTCAATGCGCAATGTTACAACTCAATTTGGGGGAAGTGCTACACCCTTTCCAAAATATGAGATCATTGGAGTCCATACCAAATAGAAAAGTTTGGTGGATCCTCTAAGAGAGTATTTAATTTTTTCCAATTCCAAAAATAGCATCAGATCTTTAAGCCAGAGTGAGACTAAAGGTGGCTTACTTGATTTCCAATCGAGTAATATTCTTCTCCGAGCCAGAAGACATGCAAAGGCACAAGCATCTTGACATTTCCTGGGCATGACCGTACCTCGCTCAGGTACTCCAAAAATTGCCATTTCAAAACTAGGCTTAATATCCCTAATATATGCCTCAGACAGGATTTTAAATATAGTTGTCCAGTAATCAAACAGTCTGGGGCAAGTCCAAAACATATGAGCCAAATCTGCCCCAGCAGAGCAACAACGCTCACACGCGTCATTTACATTGGTGTAAATCTTGGACAGCTTAACCTTGCTGTAGTAGAGTCTATGGAGGACCTTGAACTGAATCAAGCCTAAACGAGTACAGGAGGTCGTCCCATTCACCCTGAATAATGCATTTTTCCAGGTTTCCTCTGATATGTCCACTCCTAAATCTCTTGTCCATTCCGCATTGATTTTGTTCAAATCTATATTTTTATTGACATTAAAGTGTTATAAACATTAGAAATTACTCCCTTCAAGTGTATTGAAATATTTAAAACTGCATCCATTCCTGCACTAGAAGGAACGGAGGGATATGTGGGACAGTGGCTTTGGATTAGATGACGAACTTGAAAATATCTAAACACGTGTGATCTTGGCAGACCGTATTTTGAAGAGAGAGTTGAGAATGAGGCAAAAACATTATATATAATAAGATCACTAAATCTGACAAGACCCGACTGTTGCCACTGACTGAAAAGTCCAGTTGACCCGGAAGGAATAGGTGGTTCTTGCATATAGGGCAGGCTATGGAGAAGTCTCTAAAACCAAAACACCGCCTGAATTGAAACCAGATCCTGAGGGTATTTGCTACAACTGGGCATTGCGTGTATGATGAAATACAAAGGGGCATTTTGGATAAAGCTAAAGCAGGGAGGGATGAAGAGGTACAAGAATACGCTTCTGAAATGCACCACACATCATTGGGGTTCTGAAGACAATATAGTACTTTTGAAATATTTGCAGCCCAATAATAGTATCTAAAATTAGGTATTGCTAATCCTCCTTGAATTTTTTGTCTTTGGAGAAATTCCTTCTGAATCCTAGGTGTTTTCCCACCCCATATAAATGACGAGATTAGGCTGTCTAAGTTCTGAAAAAAGGATTTGGGTAAAAAGACTGGGACACATTGAAACAAGTATAAGAGCCTCGGTAAAACGTTCATTTTTACACAATTAATTTTTCCCGCAAGGGAAAGAAACAGCAGGTTCCATTTTTTTAGATCAAGTTTTAACTTGTCAATTAAAGAAGCAAAGTTTTCTTTGTAAATATTAGGAAAACCCTGTGAAATATTTATCCCTAAGTATTTAAAACCTGATACAGACAGTTGAAACGGAATATCATTCCCTGTAATTTGAAGGCCCCTACTGTTTACGGGAAAACAAACACTTTTTGAGAAATTTAATCTATAACCTGAGAATTCTCCAAATTGATTCAAAATCTTAACTACTTGTGGAATACCTACAATTGGGTCCGAAAGGTACAACAACATATCATCAGCATACAAAGACACCCTATGTTCTATGTTTCTACTGCTAATGCCGGTAAAATGTTTCGAGCATCTTAACGCTATGGATAGGGGTTCGATGGCTAATGTAAAAAGTAAAGGGCTAAGAGGGCACCCTTGTCTTGTACCCCTTGATAGAGGAAAAGACTTTGAACGTACCCCATTTGTAATTATCGATGCCACAGGAGAGAAGTATAATAACTTAACCAGTGAGAGAAAATATGTTCCAAAACCGAATCTTTCCAACACCGAGAATAAATACTTCCACTCAACCCTGTCAAACGCTTTTTCGGCGTCTAATGAAATAACAACCTGAGGTACAGGGTCCTGAGCAAGTTTAGATGAGTGGATTACCCCCAGCAGTCTCCGAATATTACTAAAAGAATGATGACCCCTGACAAAACCTGTTTGGTCACTTGAAATTAAATTCCCTATTACCGTATCTAAACGTAAGGCAAGGATTTTTGACAAGATCTTAGTATCAGCGTTAAGGAGTGATATTGGCCTGTAAGAATTACATTTTAGGGGATCTTTGCCAGGTTTTAACAATAGAATTATGTTCGCCTCGTTCAAAGTTTGCGGCAAGCTTCCCCTTACAAAAGAGTCCTTAAACATATCAAGGAGAATAGGGGCTAATTTAGTCGCAAATTTTTTGTAAAAATCTATTGGGAAGCCATCTGGGCCAGGGTTTTTTTTGTTCTGCATTAATGTAATAGCATTTAGAATTTTCTCCATTTGTACGTTTCCCTCCAAGTAGGTTTTCTGCACTGAATCAAGAGTGGGTATATCTATACTGTCCAAAAATTCCAGCATTCCAGAGTTTAATGTAGGGCTTTCAGAAGCATATAAATCTAAAAAGTAGTTCCTAAAGGTTGTATTAATTTCAATGGGATTAACGATTAAATCATCACCGTTTTGAATTTGAGGTATAATTTGAGAGGCAGCTTTAGATTTTAATTGGTAGGCTAAAAGTCGACCTGCCTTTTCCCCATGTTCATATATATATACCCTCTAGCACGTAATAAGCACCATTCAGTTTTATTTGTTGAGAGCAGGTTATATTGAACTTGAAGGCTCAACCTTTCCTTATAAAGTTCTGGTGAAGGGAACACAGAATAGAGGCAATCCAGTCTTCTAATAGAGTCAATTAAATTGTCCAATTTTTGTTTACGCTTTTTATTAAGGGTTGAAGTATATGAGATTATTTCTCCCCTTATGACTACTTTAAGTGTTTCCCACAATGTAGATGCTGATATAGATTCTGATCTGTTATGTAGTAAGAAGTTATCTATGGCCGTAGTTACGAATGTACAGAATTCAGGGTCTGATAACAAAGACGTATTCAGTCTCCACAAAGGCCGCTCATTGTACCTCAGATTGCAAATGAGATCTAATTGCACAGGAGCATGATCTGATTCCACAATAGGTAAATAATCGATTTGTTTAACAGAAGGAAGGAGAGATTTATCTATAAAGAAGTAATCGATTCTCGAATAGGAGCGGTGTACTTGCGAGAAAAAGGAGTATGCTTTACTGCGTGGGAACAGAAATCGCCAAGGATCAAATGGCTCCCACTTGATCAAAGAATGTGGATAAGGCTTGGGCCATCTTAGAACGGGATAATGACCTGGGGTTAGAACGATCGAGGGGTGGATCCATAACAGTATTCATATCACCACCAAATATCATGAGATGGGAGTTAAGATCTGGCAGAATAGAAACAAGCTTATTAATAAAACTCACATCATCCCAGTTGGGGGCATATATGTTAACTAATAAGACAGGAACATGATACAAACTCCCAGAGACTATACAATTCTACCCTGAGGATCCGTAATAGAAGCAGAGACCGTAAATTGAATGTTTCTGTGTATCAAGATGGCAGTGCCCCGTGCTTTAGAGTCAAAATTAGAGTGAAAAATCTGTCCCACCCATGATTTCCTGAGTCTAAACTGGTCGTTAATACGTAGGTGGGTTTCCTGTAGAAATATTATTTCAGATTTTAATTTTCTTAAATATGCCAAAATCTTGCCCCTTTTGGTTGGGCCATTTAGGCCTTTTACATTCCAGCTAACAAATCTAACTTTTGACCCCCCAGGAAATTTAGCTAAATCGGCCTTATTAGCCATGTGCAAATATAAATTGAAACAGGCAAAAACAGCACAGAGATGCAATCAGCAATACAAGTTTCCTCACCGTTAAGAACTTCTGAAGACATACCATAAAACAAAACTTCTTTAAATAATAAAAAAAAACGCAAAACCAAACCTCCCATAATACTCCCTATGCTTGTTTCCCCAACTGACACAAGCCGCAGCAACCCGTTTAACTCACGTGGCTCCCGGTTATCCGTTCTCTACCACTTAAACTACTCGAGGAGCCCCAAACCACTAATATATACATGAAGTACAGCATAGCGGCGCTACGATGAATTGTGCAGCTTAAACCACAAGGCATTAAACAGAAACAAAAGCAGAAATTCCATCTCTTCTTGGCGATTTAAATGACCACATCCACAAGTGTTTCGCTATTATTAGTCACCTTCGCAGAAAGTGCAGCCTGTTAGCCAAAGCCAGTTTTTAATCTTGTGCATAAATGCGTTGTCTGCAAAAAGTCTCAGCAGCCGTAGGTGAATCAAAGGTGTGTGTTTCCTCCCCGAACTTCACTCGGAGACGGGCAGGATACAGAAGTTGAAACTTTATGCCTTTCTGATAGAGGGACTGTTTAACTTCTTTGAATCCGGCGCGTTTCTTTGCTAAGGCTGCGCTCAGATCCGGGTACAGCCTCAGTGACACTCCGTTGTATTTAATATCATGTCGCCTGGCCCAGTGCAGTGCCCTCTCCTTTTCCTGAAATCGGTGGAAGCAGACAATGAATGGTCTTGGAGACTGTCCTGCACCAGGTTTGGGGCAAAGCGCACGATGTGCACGCTCAAGTTCAGGAGGACTGTTAAACACGCTCTCCATAGTTTCTTTAAGCAACCCTGATACGAATCTAAGGGGGTCATTTCCATCTTCACTGCCTTCCGGAATGTTAACAATACACAGGTTAGCCCTTCTGGATCTGTTCTCCAGATCATCAATTTGGTCGAGAAGAGATGAATTTTGCGTTTTAAAGGCTTTAATCATCGCCTCCGCTGCGACCAGCTAATACTTCAGTGGACGTGAGTCGATGCTGAAACGAGCTTACTGTCTCCCTTAACGTGTCAAGAGAGGCTTGCAACGGCTGGATTGAATCATGAATTAAGCTAGCCATGTCCTCCTTTAAACTGGCCCGTTGTTTTGCCAGTTCGGAGATTAGCTGACTCATCGACAAATTGTCCGTGTTGTCTTTAACAGGTGAATCCTTGCTGTTAGCGGTTTCGTTAGACGCCATGATTGCTAACTTGCCCGCTATAGTAGCACCTGATCGTGTTGTTTGAGCAGTACCTTGCTTCTGCTTCAAGTTGCTCATTTCTCCTACCGAATTAAGTGTAGATCTTATATTTTATGTCGTGAAGCAATTAGATAAAAAAAAAGGGAAGACGCTTTAACAGGTTTGAAAGGAGTGTGGTTGGGAGGTCCTCGTCCCCGCTGCTCTCTCTCACATCGTCAAAACCGGAAGTCCTAAGATATTTTTAAAATAACGTTTTGTCATGTCACTATTATTTTTCTTCATTGTTTTTCACTTTATTGTTTTTTTTTACGGTTTATCCTATGGGTAGAATTAAACCAATCTGGGATGAATATCACTCTATATCGAACTCAAAAAGAGAACTTAAGTCTCTGCTCAAAATCGAAGCCAAGCCAAAACCAACTTTATCGCCAAATGCTCCACCCCCACCCTATCGGGATGGCGGGTTAGTGTCTCCTTCGGTCCCAGAGATCGATCCTCCTCCCTGGCCCAAAACCCACACTAATGCGGTATGCGTATGGTCAAGTAGCCGAAAGTGGTTTTTTGAAGCAATGCATATTTGCACCTACAACATGCACTTGACCATGATACTTTTACATGTATATGATGAGATATCACATAACAAATCATGTTTTGACAAAAATGTCCATAAAAATGTTATTGTTTAAAAATAATATACATTTTATTTTTCATAATCTTTTTTCAAGAAAAATAGTTCAAAAGTGCAATTCAAAAGAAAAACGAAAATGGTGACATGACAAATCATGTTTTGACAAAAATATGACTTTTTTTAATAAAAATATTATGAAAATATAAATTTTCATAATCATTAGATTGCTTTCATGAAAAACTGCCAAAACAGAACATGACAAATCATGGTTTTCTAAAAAAAAAAAGATTTCTTTTTTTGCATAATTTGATTAAAAAAATTAAAAAGTGCAATAAATAAATGAAAAATGGAAATGGTGACATTAAAAATCATGTTTTAACAAAAATATGACTTTTTTTTATAAAAAATATATGATAGAAAATCAAAAAAGTGACATGAAAATTATGTTTTAACAAAAATATGACTTTTGTTTAATTAATATGTAATACTTGTAAGTTCAGACGCATAATTTTATGGAAACACTTAAAAAAAAAGTGGCAAAATGAATGAAAAACTAAAAACTGACATGACCAATAATTTTTTGACAGCAATAAAACTTTTTCATGTAAATCTGATAGTAATTTTTTAAATATTAATTTTCATATTCATAAACATAATTTTATTAAAACCCTTTAAAAAGTGCAAAATGTGTATTTTCATATCCAGAAGCATATTTCAATGATGACAAATCATGATGTTTTAACATAAATATGACTTTTTTCATAAAATTATTAAAGTTATTATAAAAATATAACATTTTTATATTAAGAAACATATTTTCATGAAAAACCGCCAAAATGTGCAGTGGATTAACAAAAATAAATTGTGACGTGCTTTTTAAAACCTAAAATTTTGAATAAAATATATGATTGTTATGCAAGGAATGGAGGCGGAAGTCAAAGTAACAGCAAACAGAGTTTTATTTATATGAAAGGCAGAGCCAACACATACCTGCTGTCACAGGGATAATCGGGTGGTGCGCTCCGAGAGCGTGGCCCACAAAGTCCCCAACAGGCGAGAGGCAGAGACTGGAGGCTGGGCGCGTCGGCGGCGGAGGTCTGGAGCTGAGAGACGGCCACCACGGAGACCAGGAAACGGAGCGACGTTATCCAGGAAGGACTGGAACGGAGCCTCGTCCCCCACGGAGACCCGGAACGGCGTGACGTCCCTAGCAGAGGTTGGGAGGAGCCCACAACGGAGGCCGGAGGCAGGGAGATGCTTCCGGTGAAGGACAGAAACCCAGCAGCGCCTGCAGCGGAGTCCAGAGGCCGAGTGCCGTCCACGGCAGAGAAAAGAGGCTGAGCGACGCCCTCGGTGGTGTTCAGGGGCGGAGTAATGCCCACCATGGAGGGCTGGAGTGGAGTGACGCCCACCAGGGAGGGCTGGAGCAGAGCAAAGTCACCCACGGAGACCTGGAATGGAGTGGCGCCCTCAGCGGAGACCGGAGGCTGAGCGACGTCCTCGGCGGCGGTCTGGAGCTGAGTGGCGTTTACCACGGGGAACTGGAACAGAGCCTCTCCCTCCACGGAGACCCAGAACGGCGTGACCTCTCCGGCGGCGACCCGAGGCAGAGTGAAGTCCAGGGTTCACAGGCACGAGATCACCTTCCGGGAAACTTGGAGGCGAGCCGTCGCCCTCTGAGGAGCTCGGGAGCGAGACGGCACCTTGGGAGGGACTCACAGGCCTTTGTTGCTCTTCGGATGCGGGACATCGTCTACAGAGGAGCATAGGTCTGTGGGGCGACACTTAGAGGCATCTGGACAAGGCCTGTGGTTGTCAGAGGGGCCTTGGACAGAGATGGAGGTCATCACCCTCTGCTTCAACCTTCGGTACATGCGCCTGGAGGCTTAATGTCACCTTCAGCATGATTCGCGGACGAGACGTCGCCTTTTGAGGGGCCCTGAGGTGATCTGGGCGCGTCGGCGGAGTTAAGGAGTTCAGTCGAGACGTCGCCTGTAGAGGGTCTCTGAGACATGACCTCGCCTTGCGGGGAACTCTGAGACGTGGCTTCACCTGCAGGGGGACAGTGAGGTGAGCCGTCACCATCAGGGAGACTGTGAGGCGAGCCGTCTTCCTCACAGAGACTGTGAGGCAAGCCGTCGCCATCAGGGAGGCTGTGTGGCAAGTTGTCGCCTTCAAGGCGGCAGTATGACCTTCTTCTCACGGTCTGGTGGCGGTTCCGAAATGGCCCATCATGTTTTGACAGCAAAATGACTTTTTCATTAAAAAAAATTATAAAAAAAAATAAAATAAAATAGACAAAAAAAAATGTTTGAACACTATTTAATAATTGAACGTCAAAAAGTGCAGCAAGTTAAAGAAAAACAAAAAGTGACATAGCAAATCATATTTGGACAACAATAAATATGAATTATAAAAATATGATTGTTATTATGAAAATAATTGAATTTTCTTAATCATAATTTCACGAAAAACTCTTACAAACTGTAAAATGTGTGTAGAAAATATGGATTTTTATATTCATAATCATATTTTCATGAAAAACTGTTACATACTGTAAAATGTGTACGAAAATGTTGTAGAAAGTCATAATTCATTAAAAACTAATCAACACATTAGGTTTGGCAGAGCCGTGTATGTGCTGTCAACACTGAACTTGCGATTCCGCAAGTCTCAGCCGGCTAGGACGAAGAGAAAGTCGGTTTTTTGAAGCAATGCATATTTGCACCTACAACATGCACTTGACCATGATACAGTTTAGATGTATATGATGAGATATAACACATAACAAATCATGTTTTGACAAAAATATGACTTTTTTAATAAAAATATGATGAAAATATGGATTTTTATATTCATAATCATATTTTCATGAAAAACTGTTACAAACTGTAAAATGTGTGTAGAAAATGTGGATTTTTATATTCATAATCATATTTTCATGAAAAACTGTTGTAAAATGTGTAAAAGTCATTTTTATAATTAAAATGTGTAGAAAGTCATTAAAAACAAACATTAGGTTTGGCAAAGCCGAAAGTGTTTTTTTGAAGCAATGCATATTTGCACCTACAACATGCACTTGACCATGATACTTTTACATGTATATGATGAGATATCACATAACAAATCATGATTTGACAATAAATAAAAATATAATGGTTATTATGAAAATATGGATTTTATTATTCATAATCATATTTTCATTTAAAACTGTAAAATGTGTACGCAAATGGTGTAGAACGTCATAATTCATTAAAAACTAATCGACACCTCATGTTTGGCAGAGCCGTGGATGTGCTGTAATTCAATAAACCGTTTTTAATAAGTGGAACATGTTAACAACGCAGTGGTATTACAAATTATATTTAAACAAAAATATGACAAAGAAAAATATATAATTTTGAAAATTACTGATTTGAAATGTACATTTTCAAAATTATATATTTTTCTTTGTCATATTTTTGTGACTTGCGGAATCGCATTTTTTTAGCTACTAAGAAGTTCAGTGTTGACAGCACATGCACGGCATTATGAATTATGACTTTCTACACCATTTTAGTACACATTTTACAGTTTTTCATGAAAATATGATTTTGAATAATAAAATCCATATTTTCATAATAACCATCATATATTTTTTTATTGTCACATTTTTGTCAAAACATGATTTGTTATGTGATATCTCACCATAAACATGTATCATGGTCAAGTGCATGTTGAAGGTGCAAATATTCATTGCTTCAAAAAAATGCTTTCTCTTCGTCCTAGCCGGCTGAGACTTGTGGAATCGCATTTTTTTAGCTACTAAGAAGTTCAGTGTTGACAGCACATACATCGGTAGATATTCTTCTACCAATATAATTCATGTCCCTCCTCTGCACATGTCCAAACCATATCAATCTCGCCTCCCTCACCTTGTAACCAAAACGTTCAACATGCGCTGTCCCTCTAATAAACTCTTGTCCATCCTCGTCACTCCCAACGAAATCCTTAACATCTTCCGCTCTGCTACCTTCAGCTCCACCTCCTGTCTTTTACTCAATGACACTGTCTCTAATCCATACAACATCGCAGGTCTCACCACAGTCCTATAAACTTTCCCTTTCATTTTTGCAGATACCCTACTATCACAAATCACTCCTGTCACTCTTCTCCACCCACTCCACCCTGCCTGCACTCTTTTCTTTACTTCTCTAACACACTCTCCATTACTTTGCACTGTTGACACCAGGTACCTGAACTCCTCCACCTTTTCCACCTCTTCTCCCTGCAACCGCACCACTCCACTGCCCTCCCTCTCATTCACACACATGTACTCTGTCTTACTCCTACTGACTTTCATTCCCCTTCTCTCCAGCGCATATCTCCACCTCTCCTCAACCTGCTCACTACTCTCACCACAAATCACAATATCATCCGCAAACATCATAGTCCAGGGCGACTCCTGTCTGACCTCGTATGTCAACCTGTCCATCACCACTGCAAACAGGAAAGGGCTAAGGGCTGATCCTTGATGCAGGCCAACCTTCACCCTGAACCAGTCTGTCGTTCCTACTGCACACTTCACTGTTGTCACACTGTCCTCATACATGTCCTGCACCACCATCACATTCTTCTCTGACACACCTGACTTCCTCATACAATACCACAACTCCTCTCTTGGCACTCTGTCGTACGCTTTCTCTAAATCCACAAATACACAATGCAATTCCTTCTGTCCTTCTCTATAACTCCTATTAGCAAAATCTACCACCATCTGCCCTTCCACATTCCTCTCCTTAAG